>CAWUFW010007656.1:161319-604574 GCA_963921515.1 Calotriton arnoldi | reverse complement strand
AGCGCTCCAATAACTTCAGACAAAATTCTCAAAAGGGAGGCTGCAGGAGCGGACATGAAAGATTATATTTGTAAAGAGGAACCTCATGCTGTTCCATGCATGACTGGACTGGAGGGCAAAGGACACCTCCAAACACCCACTAGCATTAGGAGAGAGGTGACTACTCCAGTCGGCTGTGCCAAGAGGTGATTGAAAATGTCTCCAGCCAATGGATGAAAGACACTGGTCAAAGAAAACCAGTGGTTGAAAGGTGAGTACCCAAATACCACTCTATGTACATTGTTAGCAATGACTGCTCAAAACCCAAATCAAAAAAGAACCTCTTGAATTATGAATGAGACATAAGCGTGGAAGCATTTGTGTAGTCCACACGAAACATAGGGTAGATTGCCCATTGGCTCTCAATCATATGGCTGTTGGCATGGAGGAAACTGAGGAAATCTAAAATAATGGGCCTTTTTTAAAGGATTCCTGAAGTCCGCATAATGAGGCTCTTTCCCAAGTTACATGCGTCGTGTGATTAGTAATTTTATTGTTAATGTTATTGTTAGTAGGCACTTCTATAGTGTGCAATCAGCCATTATTATGGCATCATAGTAAGCACTATCTCACAAAAAGATGGCTCACTACTGGAGGAACAAAATGGTGGGAAATAAAAAAGTTTCACAGAAGAAGGTCCTAATGACCCCCCTAGAAAGTATTTCTAAAGTCAGTTTTGGATGTTCCGCGGATCAATTTTTTGCATTCACTTTATGGTTAGGCATAAAAACTGGAGAGGGGACACATATATTTTCAGGAAGCCAGTGACTTCTGGGACGACATCCCTGTATCCATCAGGACTATCCCAGCCGATTTAGGAAAGAGCTGAAGACACTCCACTTTAAAGGACACTACATCATGATGCAGTAACAGAACACTTCCTCTCTCAGAACCTAGTACTCTCTCCAGTCGCTCGTTCACTCTCTCTTTGATTTTGAACACGTGAAGTGATCCTTCACTTTTTATCTAGGCTAACTCTACACAAATACCACATGCAAAGATCTTTCAGTGGCAAGATGTATATGCAGGGTATCCATCTTGACGGTGTGAAAGATTTTGACTATTTGGGGGTTCGGCTGACAAACACATTGTCTTGGTCAGCGCAGATTAAGAAAAGCAAGTTACTTCTACAGCATCGAGCTGGAACTGTATTGAGGGCATTAAAAACTCTTTTTATCGTCTGCTATCACCAGCCTTGGGATCTAACGAGCTAAAGTGGTTAGTGCAGCACTTTATGGCTCTGAGGTTTGGGGTCTTAGAAATTTGTCCCAACTATTAATAATCGAAAATAGATACATTTATTCTCCTACTAGTCTCCCACAAAATGACCCTTTGATTGCATTATGATTAGATTAGACGCAAAAAACATTGTGCGCATTGTGAATCTTAAACCCCTTTTCTACTGGATGAGATTATGATCTAGCAAAGAACTAGATCAGCATGAGAAGGCCTTCATTGAACTGAAAGACTGAGATGCTGGTTGTAAGTTACACTGGTTCAAACACACTAAGGCATGGCTTAATAGTTTAGATATGAGCGAGTTATGGGACTATCCCCTTTCAAGTAGTAAGGGAACGATTGAACATCGGAAGACCAGGTACTGGGCGTTTATTAATGAAAATAGTTACATTGAGTCCCCTTGAGGGTAGTTTGACAGATAAATTGCTTGCCCCTTTTTAAACAGTTTCTTCATAAGACTGAGCCCCCTGAAGCGAGAGCTTTATACTTGAAATTCCGGTACTGCATTTTTCCTGTTAACAAATGCCGTAGCAGTGGGGGCGTGGCTTGGACGGGAGAGCCGATGGCTGCCTGATCCCGTCGCTCTGTCGTGCACGGAGACGGAATAAATGAACTCCAGAGGTTTTTGGAATCGCCGGTGTTCCGAGAGGAGCGGCTTTTGTTCATGATCAAGCGCTGCTTTTGTGGATGCTATTACTACTATTTAAGGGCTGCATTTTATAAAGAAAACAACATCAATGGTTTTGCTGGGATCGGCGAACTGAGCATCTAAAATGGCGGCTCTCGTGCGATCTGATCTCTGAAGCTTATTTAAGGCCATCTACGACACAGGATCCCTTACAAATGCTGGTCCCATGAACTGATCACCGCGTTCACACTCCGGTGAGGTTTTTATACAATTTTCAGCCTGAATGAGTGATTGGTGGTGTTTTCTCTATATCTCAGCCTGACCCTAAAATGGCGGCTCCTAATGCCCTCCGATGTCCGTATTGCTGACTGAGGCTGTTGTGCTGCGAGTCATGGAGCAGGCGGGGAAACATGAAACCTGTCTTAACTATTATGAAGGATGTTGAATAAAGTAATTTGGAACGGGGCCAATACCAACTCTGTAGCTGATCAATGCCTGACCCTGTAATGGCGGCCATGCTACGACGATGTAAATCGGTCACTGGGAATGCAGAGTGTGGGTTTGTAAGCTTCTGATAAGTGTTTGTGCTCCCGATCGGTTTTCACCAATTACTCTTTGCCTGGGCCCATGGGAGCTGATTTTCAAACATACACTGGCGCATTGTGTCATTTGGAGCCTATAGCCCAGTAGTGCTAGTTTGTTGTTGCTCAGCACCTGTGAAGATTCTTATCCTAGTGAGCCCTGCGGTGTGGTTGTGGTCGATTCCCTTCCTTTCTCTCAAATTAAGCTGTGAGGAGTCTTGATTTTTTCCTTCATCAGGCTCCCATTTTCCTGCAATGTGTAGGAGTCACTCACTACCAGTGTAATATACAGTTGTTGGGGGATGTCATTTTCGATCACTGTATCATCAGTTCAATTATTATAGCTGGCCATTGAGGTGTGGATCTTCATCAAATCGCAAGGATTTGGACTAACTCTATATATTTCACCAATGCTCTGTTAGGAAGCATGTCATCAGCCAAACTTGCTGGTCCGACCAGTTGATGCCGAACTGGTCATTTCCGTTTGTTCCATAGCTGAGGCCAATTTATGTTTTCACGGCTCTGTGTTCTGATAGCGCTCTTTCAGTACCATAAAACTGGTGTCTTCTCTAAGTTTGGGTAATTTCTTCAGCCCATTTTGCTCCATTTACTTTCTGCTTTGGTCCAAGTGTTCTGGTTCTCATAAATAAGTTGGTGCTTCGCTAGGGAGAACGCCTACTCCATCATTAAAGTTGGTCGTATTAGCAAGTGTAAGTTTACACCCTTTACTTGCAAGTCTGTTACAATGGCAGAAAAAGACTCTAAAATTCAGTTCAAAAGAAACAAGGGTGACCCCTCACAGTCTGACTCTCCCATCAAGGCCAAAGCAGACATTAATAGCACAATGGATATGATTCTCAAAAAACTAGCGGACGTTCATGATCTAGCTAAGTCCACCAAACAGAATACGGACGCTATGCAGCTAGAACTAACTGCTATTCGAGCGGACATGAATACAATTAACTCTAAAATAGTAGCCGCTGAACAAAGAATTAGCGATGTTGAGGATGTTTCTTTTAAGACCTGCAAAGAGCTGAAATCACTTACGGATCTGACAACCAACCTCAAAAAAGAAACGGCCGAACTTGAAGATAGAAACAGGAGGGGCAACATTAGAATTCTAGGTGTTCCGAAAGGTTCAGAAGATGCCGCGGGATCATGTATAGCTTTTCTGGAAGACTGGATACCTCAGTTCACTGGTTTAAAATTTTCAAATCCTTTAGAATTAGGCCGGGCGCACAGAATTCCAACTTTTAACTCTGCTTCACGTCAAACAACCCGTCCTATCATCTGTAGACCTTTGAGATTTCAACAAATGGAAGCTATCCTCAACTATGCCCGCAAAAATCGACAGCTTATCTGGAACGGCAGGACTACTCTAAACCTACTGTGGATACTAGGAAGGGATTCCTTATTCTACGGGACAAGCTAAGAGACAAAAATATTCAGTTTTCCTTTTTGGCCCGTCTAAATTCAGAATCACAGTTAATGGTCGTTATGATTATTTCACGGACCCTATGGACTTATCGAACTTTCTAGAAGGCCCACCCACTCAGGTCATGGATTTCTCTCAGTCCTCTTCCAATAAGAGGAAGTCGTGATATATACATGTCTCTAATTATCTCTGTTTCTCAGTTCAGTGATTTTTGATGATCCTTGATGGTTACAGTATTAAATGTTCCAGCCACCACTGACCATTTTCTCTTATACCATGTGAGTATTACGAGTTTTGAAGTTAGTTCTTATTGGTACAGCTAGCTCTCTTTAATATAGGGAGTATCTATTTTTGCTATGGTCACCGTCTTCGAATAGGTTTAAAATTGTTGGGATTATTTTTCTTCCTTGATAACAGTCTGATTCACGATTTTGATTGCTTGTATCATATAATTAGTTTTGACTTATACGATATACTCTGGAAGTTTATATCATGTTAACTGAAGTAAAACTCCGTTCGACAGTTCGACGCTCCTGTCGTCGCACCTCCTACATTCGAGGTGGGAAGGGTGGGGAGGGAGGGGGGTGTGGGGAGGTTGGGAGGGGATTCCCAGGAGTTGCGGAATGTCATTGGGTGTGGTGTGCTTTGTTTACTGGGTATTCCCCGCTGTCTTTTGTTTCTTTCTCGCTTTTCTTTCCTTTTGTTTTTTGCTCTTTACTTATTATTGTTTTGGAAGTATTACGGTTCTACTAAACAAGAGTGCCTATGTGCTACTTTTTTCATAAATGTTGTTGATATATTTAGTTTGTTCATTGCCAATACAAGTTATTTGTCTGTACTTATGGTGTTTTTTTGGAAATGCTCTACGGATTATGATGATACTCAATATTTTAGATATAACGCATGTGTCTAGTACATCCTGCTTTCAACTATATATGTGATGGCTCAAGCTAGGTCATACAATATTGCAGAAGATCTTAACATAGTATCATTAAATGTCAAAGGTCTTAACCACCCAATTAAACGCCGAAAGATCCTTGATTATTTAGCCAAAACTAAAGGGGACATTATATTGTTACAAGAAACAAAGTTGTCGGGGGAAGATGCTACTTTCATTAAGCATAACTGGATTTCACAAGTTGCCTGTTCACCGGCAGATCATAAAAAGAAGGGTGTGATAACTTTGATAGCTAGAAAAGCCAATATTTCACTGGAATCACAAACTCATGATAGTAATGGTAGACTATTAGTTACCCACTTAAAGAAAGGTGAAGATCTCATACATGTTGTGAATATATATGGCCCCAACATAGACGATCCAGATTTTTGGGAAGGTGTTTCGAATACTATAGAAAATTTTCTCCTGGATGATCCTATCATAGTTGGTGGAGACTTCAATATCCCGTTAGATCCGATAATTGACCGACAATCTACTTGCAAATATTATCCCACAAGATCGCACACCATAGTTTGTAATATATGTTCTAAATTTAACCTCAAAGATACCTGGAGCCTTCAACATCCAGATTCCAGAGATTATACTTTTTATTCTGACCCACATAATTCATATACTAGAATAGATTACATTCTTATTTCCGGCTCGTTCACACATTTAATAGAACAAACAAATATATCACCCAAGTTAGTGTCTGATCATTCATGTATCAGTGTTAAATTAGCTGAGTCATAATGAACCTTCGCCAAAAAGATGGCGCTTTAATAACGATGTTTTATCAGATCCCTAGGACAAAAAGAAAATTGAAGAGGCTATTGCAGATTATCTTAAGCATAATGACATTGCAGAAACTAATGTAAATACCCTTTGGGATGTACTGAAGGCCACCATCAGGGGGATAATTATTGAAATTAAAACAAAATAAATAAAAACCTTAATTCAGAATTAATTAAATTAGAACACGAAATCAAAACCCTGGAGTTCTCCCATGCCACTTCATTGGAAGATAATACTATCCTTACCCTTCTTACGCAAAAGAAATATGAATATAATAAAATACTGAGTGAACGAGCGGGAGTATGGGTGAATAAATTTAAAGCTCTTAACCTCTGTGAAGCCAACAAAGCGGGTAAATTACTGGCTTCATATCTTAAACATAAACAGAACCAAAATGTTATCTCGTCCATCAAGGATGTCAATAATCAAACACACACAAAACAAAAAGATAATCTAAACACCTTTAAATCTTTCTACGAGGATTTATATAAAAGTGATCAGGAATTTAGTTTAGAAGATTGTACCCAATACTTGGATAGGTTGAATCTGCCCCAATTAAACGAAACAGATAAATTAGCTTTAGGAAAACCAATCAGCACATTAGAAGTAGCGAACTCGATTAAAGCCTTGAAAGATAATAAGGCTCCGGTCCTGATGGATTTCCAGCCACTGTCTATAAAACTTTTTCGGATCAGTTGCAACCAACAATGTTGAGAGTTTTTAACAATATAGCTAATTATGGGCGCACGACGGACTCCATGACTGAAGCTAATATAATAGTTATACCCAAAGAAGGGAAAGATCCCCTACTTCCAAAGAACTATAGGCTAATATCTCTTATCAATGTTGACTGTAAAATTTATGCAAAAATTTTAGCCACAAGACTTAATACTGTTCTCCCACATTTAATAAGTAATTCTCAAGTCGGCTTTCTTAAAAGTCGTATGTCTAACGAAAACACTCATTTGCTATGTCATGTTTTGGAAAATGCAGCGAGTAAACAAGATCCAGCAGTTGCAATTACGTTGGACGCAGAAAAGGCCTTTGACAGTGTCTCATGGTCTTTTTTAAAACAGTGTATGCATACGTTTAATTTGGAGGAAGCCTATATAAATATGGTGTTGACCCTTTATTTGGCGCCCACGGCTCGCATTGCGATCAATGGTTCGCTCTCAGAACCTTTCACCCTGCAACAAGGCACTAGACAAGGTTGCCCTTTATCCCAGTCTCTGTTTCTGTTAGCGTTGGAACCTTTAATTCAAGTTATTAAGTTGAATACAGAGATTAAGGGTGTAGGATTTAATAATACTTATGTTAAGTTAGCTGCCTATGCAGATGATATTCTAATAGTAACCGAAAATCCGGGTCCTTCAATCAAGGCCTTGATGTCTACGTTTGGAGAATACTCTGTACACTCAGGATTCAAACTTAATAGAGATAAATCGGAAGTAACACCCTTAAATGTTCACTGTACCAAAAGAAATTCTAGGTAACTCAGGCCTGGCATGCCAGTCAGGGTCTATAAAATACTTAGGGATCGAATTTGGATGCAATATAATCGACACTCTTCACCACAATGAGAAATTAACTTTGGAAAAGGTCACAAAACTTTTAGACTCTTGGTCACCTAAATTCATCACTTGGTGGGGGAGAATAGAAATGATAAAGATGATGATTACGCCTTTGATTAACTATCTAATAAACATGCTCCCACTTCTCCTGACAGAAGACTTTCACCATAAACTAGACATCCTCCTTACTAAGTTTCTTTGGCAAGGCAAAAAGGCTCGAATTGGAATAAAAAAATTGAGGCTTGACAAATCCCTAGGTCGAGTTAACCTGGCCGATTTTAAATTATAATGTAAAGAAAGAGGGCCCCTGCTAATAGGGTAAATGTTCCTTAAGGCAGGGATCAGTAAATCATTGTAAAAACGTAAGGCAAGGAAGGGGGAGGAGGAGCTACGTCCTTCTGCTCAATCAGCACTAACTGCCGTGGCAGACTGAGGACGTAGCGGGGGAGAAAGTGCAAAGTGCAGAGCAACAAGATCAATACAGTGCAAAGCTTTTGATTTCCTTTGCTGCTATTCCTGCTTGTGGTTTTCGCACTGGTAGATCTGCAGTTTCTGTAGTTGCATATGTTTGTATCCCTATATGGATTAATTGAATCGAGCACTCTGTATCACACCTGAAGTGCCTCTCCCTCTCATGAGCAATAACTGCCTTATACAGCAGGGCTGGTGCATCAAGTTTGGAATATCAGTCCTTAAGAAGTGAATTATGATGCCAAATCATCTCTGATGGTATGGTCATTACCAATGCCATGCCATACATAGAGCAAAACTAGATATCATCGATGACCTAGTTTGTGGCCTTTTTCCTGACAGTGCCGAAACGGCGTAGAACTCAATATTTGTCAATCGAACTTGTGCCACTTGGATGTTTCATCATATATGTAAACTCAACAACTGTCAATCGAAATTGTGCTATTTGGATGTTTCATTATATATGTTAAATTGAATCATCAAATACTGGATGTTATCAATGCTAATGTTTTTATATGAGACCATTTATGCATGGGGTATGATTGTTGATACGACTGAGACAGAGTGATTGAATTATGTTATTACTTTTTATATTATTAATAAAATATATTTTGTATTTTTTTATAAAAACTGGGCCTGTTGGTTCTTTCTTTACTTCCCTTATTAGTTTAACCTCACTGTTGCTTGATTATATCAATTGTGTTGCCTTAAGTTTTTACAATGATTTTAAATGATATCAATCAGCTTTTTTGGCAAAGTAGGGCTCCTACTGGATTTCGCCTCCGGCCCATCTTACTCCGGTGTGGTTAGAAGTTGAAAAAACTATCCTGGATAATCTTAATCCTTTGGCCCTGCTCACTTCTAGTCAACTATATCCGATTAGGTCTAAATCTATTTTTAAAAACTCGAAAATGGCGTTACTCCAGATAGACAAGAAGCTTGAGTCTAGTATTAAGGGTTCTAAGATGGAATCTTTATGGCATAATCGTAGAGTTTTGTATAAAGGGAAAAGTTTAAATTTTGATTCTTGGATTAAAGGGCATATTTTTTCCCTATCAGTTACATCATTCTTCATATCCTATTACGTTCACGGAACTTCAAACCAGATACGAATTGGATAATATTTAATTTTATAACTTTTTAAAAGTGAGAGCGGCACTAACCAACGCCAAATTACATAACTCGCTGCCATCCTTGCCAATGTTTGTGTCACAGATTAACAAATTGGGTCACCAAGTTTCACATATCTACAAACTTCTTCGTCCCAAAACCTCCAAACTCAACAACAGTCTGGAAGCTTTTTTGGAATTGCATTCTTCTGATGCTTTACCCGAATCTATATGGCCACAAGTGTGGAGTTCTACAACAAGTAATAAAATATCCCCAGTATTATCTCAAACTAAATTTTGGCTATTGCATAAGGCATTTTGGACACCTGCTAGATTGCACTCTCTTCATATTCGTGATGACCCGTTGTGCTGGAATTGTAAAGAAGAAACTGGAGATTTAGCCCATCTTATTTTTCACTGTAAGGCAGTATTGACCTTTTGGGACAACGTATTTAGTTTTCTTTCAAAACTATTCAATTGTAGGTTGAAAAGAGAATTTGCTACTCTAACTACTGGCTTTTTGGCGGTTGATACATGTAATGATACAGACAAAGCCCTTTTAGATCTCCTATTCACGTCAGCAATAAAGATGGTACTTAACAATTGGAAGGACACGCATAAGACCTCATATAAAGATTGGATGAACTGGGTCATTCATCTCAGGGGTGCAGATAATATAGCGCTGCAGAATTCTCCATGGAAATCCTCATCTAGAGCATTGTGGAATTCTTTGGACATTTACTTCAACACACATAAACCTCCGTGAACGCTTCATTTCTTATAGGTTCCTTGATTATAGATTTCATTACGGTACGGTTTTTTCTAACTCTCATCCCATGCATAGTATGATGTCTTGTTAAAGATCTATATAGTGTTTGATTTATTTGATCATAATTTCTTGTTGCTATAGTAGGCCTCCCGATTGTATTATATAAACCCTGTTAGTTTTTTTAAATATGAGCTCTCTATTTTTCATTATTTGATTAGGCTTCTTTTCCTTCTTTCTCTTTTCTTATTTGTTCTTCTTTTCTTTTCTCTTCTTTTCCCTTGTTTCTTTCTCTTTTCTTTGGTTTACACATTGTTTGGAATAATAATTATTGTGGAATATTGTTAAGATTATGCTATGTGCTAATGTTCCATCAGACCAGGTGTCCAGTTTGTACATTTTTCCAAACATGGTATATTCTGTTTATTATGGAAAATTTAATAAAGTATTTGAAATTAAAAAACAAATGCTATAGCAGGTGGCGCCTCTTGCCATGAGCATCATCAACCTGTCCAGTTTGTGCCTCAAACAGTAGCTCATTTTATGTTTTTTTGTCCAGCTTATGCCGGCATTAGGAAACCTTGGTTGGCACCTGTGTGTGATGAATTTTTGAATAGCTCTCCGGATATTAAGAACAGACAGTCATGAACTATATCTGTGTGCAGTGTCCAAATATTTGCACAAGGCATGGAGGGTGAGGCATACAAGGAATGAGGCAGAACTGTCCCTTGATGGTCTGAGAATGAAGATGTTTCAACCCAAAAGAAATAGATGTACCCAATAAAGCACCTGGAAGTCTAGAAGGTGGATCTAAACCCCCCTATGAACATAGCATACCCATTTTTAGATGTTTTTGTTGACAGGCGTGTGTACGTAATTCCTCTGGATAGAAGCCCGCTTGTCCACTCCAGGCTAGTAATGCAAATTCCATCTGTACTACAACATCTGTGCCACAATTTTTGTTTTGCTCATCACACCCTGTGCTACTTTGGTATATATGTAATGGATTATTATTTCCTATGTGTTTTATGCGTGTATTTATGAGATTACAATTGGACCCTACTTGAGCTCATTGATGGAAGACTTGAGTTGCATAGTTTATGGGATAATTATCTTCCTTGCTCCCCACCTTTGTGTAAACTCTATTCTTTGTATTCCAAAATCTGTATTCAAATTGCTGCTTTGCACATTGTACTCTTCATTTTATAATATATATGTAAAAATGTTATTAATGTTTTTATGTAAGCTTTTATGGGCAAAACTGGCAGGATAAAGAATTGTATTTACCACCTGCATACATAGAGACATACTTGTAAGTCCCTCATTAGGATTGGCCCATTAACTGTATCGCTATTTCTCCACCTCGGAATTAACATTACCTGGGTTCCCAGCAATTCCCGAGGCGAGGAAATAACAAAGGGTTACAACTTTTTGGGGTACAACAAGCGGAAATCTCAAGATTCCTGCATGTGTTTCCCGTCTTTCACTAAGAGGTTTCGACTATTTTCAGCAGCCGAAATTTCCACGCGAGAAATCAAAATCTGTAACTGTTATGGGCCTGGTAACTACTGCTATCAGGCCCATAGTAATTTTTGGGCCACTCCTATCAAGAGCCTAAGTGTTGCCACTGAAAGACCCCCTTGAAGGCCTCGCCCGAGGTTTTGTGATTTTAGTTTTTTTTCAGGCAGATTAGCAAATTCCTACAATCAAGCAGAATTCCTCAGTGCTCTGACCACTGCTGAGCTGTGAGCAAGCAGAATAAACGAAAGACTCTTCTTACGCAGAGAAAAGTAGCAAAGGCAACTTTGGTGCCAGGGCCGGCTTTGGCGCTGCTGGCGCCCTTTGCGACAATCATTTCCCCTCCCCTCCCCCACTCCCCATTACCTCCTCCTCAGATTCCCTCATGACCACCGGCAAAAGTGCCCCTCATTTCTCCATAGCCCCTCTCTCACATACATTTAATTTGTTTTAAAACATTGGTAAAGGCTGGCTTTACTAATAAGAATGTATATCTACCCAAACAAACCCTTTTCATCAACCTTAGGAATAGATAATGAAAGAATGGGGGGAAAATATAACGCCCTAACCTATTTTAGGCAGTTTGAATGCAGCTCTTCGATTACAGTTTGTAACAGTCACTGTTCTATATTAGGGTTGTATCTTATGAACTGCGGTAACAAAAGTATCTCTGCGACAAAAGCAGTAATCCACTCAGCTATCCACATGAAATACAGATCTGTGATCTTCATGGTAAGAGTTCTTTGCAGCAGGCATATTAACCCTCTGCACTACATTATAGCCAGTGAAAACTGCCACTAGACAACACTCTGATCTCTCTCTCCAGCAGGAACATTAAACACAAGAGTTATCTTGACATTTTTAATGCTGCCTGAAAACTGGACGCACAAGGAACTCTGCTGAAGGTGTTTTTAAATCATAAGTTATTGCTAAACACAGCGCTCCGTTGAGGTCTGCATCCCCCTCCCCAGATCAGCGCCCAGTGCGGCCACACCAGTCGCACTGCCCTAAAGCCAGCCCTGCTTGGTGCATAACTTGGTGCATCAATTACAGCTGCACCAATGAAGAGGAGGGCTTTGTTGATGCAACCAGGGGGAGATAATGAAAAGACTTGAGCAATGGAGGATGAGGTGGAGACCTAGACGACAGATGTCTGAGCCTAGAAGTTTGTTGTTTGAGTTGTAGCAGCCAGGTGTAAGTCAGGCTTCAATCGCATTTGTGCAGTTGACTCAGTGTGTCAGTGTGGGCTCGGCGGTGAAACAGACGTTAAATGCAACACTGTGGATACACAATTAATGTGGAATAACAAGCGAGGTGGTAACTCCAAGAAGGTCATAGGGAAAATCTTCAAACTCTTGGGGAACACCAAAGTTAGAGGGGAAAGAATTGAAGAAGACACCCCGTAGAGCATGTGATGATCAGTCATGAAGAATAACTAACAACCGGCAAGGCACTTCCAGTTTTGGAGAGGGTATGGCAGAAGTAATTTCTCCATGGAGTAATAAATTAAAAGAAAAAAATGTGCTTTTACACTTTCAGTCGCCCCTCCCGCTATGCGGGATTCTGTCCTATGTACAATTCAGCACATTGAGAATGCTGATGCATACTATTGCACGTGCTTTGTGAATTAAGAAAGGTGTGTGAATACGTTCTAGGGGAGTTGTAGCACTCCAATCATACTTTTACACCTTTTGCAAATGGGGCCTTTTGTGTTCTGGTTTGTATCCGGAATGATTATTCATTAAGTATTGTCCTGCACAATGAGCACAAAGTTCTCCTATTTGGCTACATTTCTGTAAAGGAAAGCTGCGGGTGTCACAGGAGGACTGAGGTATAGTTTGTTCTGGGTCACTAGTGAGTCGAGATTCCTGACTAAATATCCCATAAAGAGAAGCAGCATTTATGTAGAGAGATGTGTGAGGTTTTAAGGGGAGTATTAACCAGAAAAAAATGGGCAGAGAGGCTTTAAGAGGCAGGCAGAGAGATAGATAAGATTTTAGAGTGAAGTAAACAGGCAGGGAGAACTAGATATTTGAAGAAGGAAATGAAGAGCGAGGTTTGGAGTACACCGAGGAGTGAGGGAGAGGTACGGTAGAAAGAGAAATGAGTTAGAGTGACGTACAGGCAGTGAAAAGTAGAGGTAGGCAGGTAGAGTCTTGAAGCAATGACAGAAGTATAGAGACATGCAAGGTAGAGAGAAAACAGTCAGGTATTGCAAGGGGCAAAATGAGAAAAGGTACAAGAATCCAAAACAGAGAGAAAGGTAGAGAGAGCGATGATGGGTAGATTTGAGATGGGGTGTAGAGAAAAAAGAGGTGAAGTTGAGAGACACAGAGGAGATAGAGAAAGAGTGCTGGGTTTGATACACATGTATAGAGATTGTGTGAGAGAGAGAGTGAGAGAGAGAGAGAAAGAGTGCTGGGTTTGATACACATTTATAGAGATTGTGAGTGAGAACGAGAGAGAGACAGAGAGAGGGAGAGAGAGAGAGAGAGAGAGAGGGAGAGAGAGAGAGAGAGAGAGAGATAGAGAAAGGTCGGGCTCAGGGTAATTGTCCACTTTGCCAATACCTTAAAACGTGTCCACAAAAATATCGAGTGCACAAGTAATACTTTGTACTAGGTGCCAAATTAAATAGGAATTGACTAAATTCAAAAGAGTGTCATATGTGGCATTATGAGCACTTTAGGGCACCAGTGCTTAATGTCACAGGCCTCAAGCAGGACCTACGCAAACTACTCTGAAAATACCCTAGGCCAGATTTACAAGAACTGACGCATCTCTGCATATTAGCAGAGATGCATCAGTTAATTTGTGTCATGCAAAAAAACCCTTGCGCCACCATGGATGCGTTGCATTTACAATGCGACGCACCGTGGCGCAAGGATTGACAGATGTGTGACGCATCTATTGGCGTAAAGGCAACGCATTGCTGGAGTCGTGTCGCAAGCACGACGCAACGTCAGCAATGCTTCGGAATGCCTATTTCTATTATGCTGCATCACTCCTTACGCCTGCTTCAAGCAGGCATAAGGTTTTGACGCAGTGGCGTCGTAAAAGTGACTCAGTGAAATCTTGTAGATTTCACTACGTCACTTTGACGAGGCTTTCTTGCGTGGGGACGCCCACCCTGCATACATTATACCTGACGCAGGTATAATGTGACGCAGGGCTTTACAACGTGACGCATCTCCCTAGATGCGTCACGTTGTAAATGTGTCGCAACGTGGCGCATTGTTTACGACACCGCTGCGTCACAAAAGTGACGCAACGGCGGCGTAAAAGTGTCGCAAGGGGCTTGTAAATCTGCCCCCCTGTATTGAGAGGGAAATCAGAGAGCTTCTCGAAAGAGGTTTGGCGCAGTCCTCATTTGAACCCCCTCCGCCCCTCTCCGCTAGAGGTCTTGCAGGCTCCTTGGGTCCAATCTGAGACCCCACCAAACGTCCTCCATATAGAAAGTCCATTTCTGGACCCGCCTTATGTGTGCTGACTATTGCAGCATTTCATGCTTAATTAAGCACAGTGTGGGAGGGGTCGGTACCATGTGAAATGTTTCTGCTCATACAGAAATGTTCTGGGGGATATTCTCAAGAACGTGTGTTAACTATTGCCAAAATCGCTTAATGCAACTTCTCACATCGCAGTCTATTGCCGGAAAATAACACTGTGTCAACGCAGTATTCACAACCCGGCGGCACCATGCGATAGCTTCACGATAACGCGACAAATGCCCGCGTTAAAATCAACACGACGCCGAAAAAAAGCGAAACACGAACGCCAAAAAAGTGGCGATGACCCCAATGGCGATACAAAAGCTGCGAAAACCAGCGACAGGCCTGCTATTCCCACGCGTAATGCGTGAGAATGCACTATAAAAGCAGAGAAAAAAAGACAAAAAAATGTAACTGCGTAGCACCATGGACGCACCCGGACCGAGTGCAGAGGACAACGCGAACCCCACAAACCCCACAAGCCCCACAGACGACCAGCTAGGAACCCCTGGGCCGGGGGAGGGCAAGGAGAAGAGGAAGAGGAAGACGGGGTTCAGTCCGCAGGAAAACCTGATCATCGTCACGGAAGTGACCGAACACTACCAACAACTGTTCGTCACCTCCACCGTGTCATCGGCAACACAAACGGAAATATGTCAGTCCATCGTGAACAACGTGAATGCAGTCGGAGTGTCGAGGAGGTCAATTGAGGAGGTCAAGAGGCGCTGGCATGATGTGACAAGCCAAACCAAGCAGAAACTCGTTGCCAACCGGAAGGAAGCAACGGCCACTGGAGGTGGGAGTCCTGCGCCACAGGAGGAGCTGGATGAGCTGGAGGAAATGGTGGCCACAGTCATCAGTGCAGAGACTGCGCAAGGAGTTGGGGGTCCGGACACTGCCTGAAATGACCTGACCCAACAGCAACAGGGTGAGTAACCACCAGGGACTGGGGGGACGGGGGGGAGATGGGCACAATGGCACACATGCACAATCAAGAATAGCACACTGCACACCCACAATGACTGTGGAACATGCATGTCCCTGATGGCCTTGGCACACTGCAGCACACATAGAAACACCAAGTAGGCCCCCGTCCACCATGTGCACAAAAGGTCCCTCCCTCACCAATCCCACAACCTACCCATGCACATGTGCTGAACCCAGCGAAGCAGCGGCTCTGTGAGCCACACTGACAATGCAAGTGACACTGAATGATCAATAGCATGGCTGCAGTCAAAATACATGACATGGTGCACGACATGACACTGAGGTGGCCCAGTGTGGATAACATCCTCAAAGGAGCTGGTCACACTCTGACACATCCACGTGCACACACAACCACCCCTGACGTCAACAACACATCTGCAGACAAACAATGCACAAGAGTACAAAATCCGGCCAAGAGCACAAATGACCCAAGTCGCCAACATCTCAGCACCGTAAAAGCACACAAGTCAAAGGCACACCGCCTCAAAGGGATAATGGGCCGCTAAATCAGAGCTGCAGGGGCGACTCTCCCACATTGCAGCACACACACATAGCAATCACAGCACATCAACATTGAAGACAATGTGGTACAAAGTGCCACACCAACACCACAGAACAGAGGACACAACTGGTTCCGCATGTGCGTAGAAAATGGCCAATCACATCAGGCATAGCAGGAAACTGTCAGATGATAATGTCCGAGTACAACCTCACATCCGTCATGTAGTCGGAATGTCCACTGTCCCCCATCAAATAGCCAGCTCCTCCAAAACAGTCACAATGTACATTGTCATGCAGTCAGTATGTAAACATGTACAATGCGTGCACATACATGTAACACACTGTTAACCTGCATCTCCCCTTCACATTGCAGAGGGACAATCAACACCTCCTGCAGTGCAGACCAGACATCTCTTCAGTGATGAGGAGGAGGAACCCCTGGCCATCTGCCCCAACCCCCTCCAACGGCTCGTGGACAGCCTCCGCACCCCACCTCCAGGAGCAGGGCAGCCCAGCTGCATCGAGGTGATACCACCCCCTGCACAGACCACACAGCAGGAAGCACCCACCACCACGGCTGGCTCCCAGCACCTCACCGAAGAACGAATGGCATTCCAACGCCGTGTGTCAGACTGCCAGAGGGGGCTGGCTGAACAGGTGCGGCTGGATTTCGACCTCATGGCAGCCAAACTAGATGCCATACGTGGGTGTCTTAGTCCCATCAGGGACCACTTACAGTCCCTAACGGACACCCACAGTCCGCTCCATGCCCTACAACAATCCTTGGCTGGCCTCGCTGGAGCCATTACTCGGATGCAAGGACTGCCTAGGCAGAGAGGCTCCAGCGACGACAGCACAGAGTTGACACAGATGCGGAGGACAATGGAGAACATGGAGCGGATGCAGGCAGGAAGGATGGCTGCCACGGCTGAACACCAGCGAGATGTAGCTGGGATCTACCATGCCCTGCAGTTCCTCATCTTGCCATTGCTGCCACAGAGCCTGCCCCAGATGACTGCTGCAGGAACTTCGACACACACATCTCCGCCCCTGATGTGTCAGTGGCACACAGTGATGCAGCCATACCACCTCCGCCCCCTGATGTGTCAGTGGCACACAGTGATGCAGCCATACCACCTCCGCCCCCTGATGTGTCAGTGGCACACAGTGATGCAGCCATAACACCACCACACAAACCTGGCACACCTGACACAGAAGACATATCAGAGGACGAAGATGTGGACGGTAATGACTCTGTGTCAAAAAGGAGGTTGTAGCATTCATCCCCCGCCATATGGCCTGTTTCTGCTTGGTACAGCCCTCTGCATCATGCCCTGGTACAACACCTTCCACTGTCCCCCGAAACACTCTGCGACATTCACCTGGACCCCGACATGGACTGCCATATCTGCTCTGGTTACCAATGACACAGCAAACAGGCTGCAGACTCAACCCTTCCTCTACCGATCAACTTGTCATTCCCTAAAGGACTCTGTTTGGCCTTCCACTGGGCAACCATGTAATGTGGGGTGTGCATGGCCATGTACTGCTCCAGCTCTGACACTCCACAGGATGTGAATAAAACATTCCTAATCACACAGATGTGTCATGTCTATGTTCAATCAAGTATAACAGTATGGATGACTGTAGGGACATTGATTGCACAAAAAGGTACACCCTGGGAATTGACATCAATGCGCATGTTTGACTGTGACACACATGGCCAATTAGATGACTGTGAAGGTGTGAACTGGCTGTGGCACCATTGATCATGAACAACAATCTCGCAACCCCACAACGTAGCCCCACGTCCATGTATTAAATAGGGCTGTGTGTAAATATGTCAAAGTCGGTAGGAGGCCTAAAGTAGTGTCCCACATCACATGTGATGACAGAACATCTCCTCGCATACCTACACACACTCAACTGTGTGGACACAGCCTGGTTTGATGGAACACATTGATCCACATGTCAAGAAGTTGGACACCATACTCACATTGCTGAAGACACGTAAGCGCACAGGTCTACCAGCAACTCTCCCAACCACAATGTCTGGCTCACAGAGGTGGAGCTGGCAACAGGGACTCACCCCTAAGTGAAATGCGTCAGTCAGTCCCTCCCTGTGTACGGACAATGCACATTGAGGCACACGATTTGGCATGCTAATCAACACACATCACAGTTGAACACTAGTGAAGCTGCGTACACTTTATTGACATGTGCGTGTCAGTGCGGGCAAGTCAAGGGCCACAACATGCAGACTAATGCATCATACACTAACAGGCAGCAAAGGTACATGGGAGGTGCAAGACATGGGGAGGCACAAATAAACACCAACCATGATGGATGCCGACGGTCTCAACCCACCTTGCCTTGCTGGACGAGTCATGTGGTGTTTGGCGAATGCTCATTGCACCTTGTCAGGGGACACCACTCACGGCCCATGGGATCTGCATAGTCCTGTACCACCGGACAGCGCTGACTGTGTGCTCTGCTGACAGTGAGCAGGTGAAGGAGTCCAACAAGGTCACATGTAGTACTACATTGCCATGTGTGTATCTCCCTCCAGCGGTGTGTCAGTTTGAGTAACGTTGCCAGGCGCCGCTGTCCACTCACCTTGCACAGGTGTGTGTCGACCCGCAGTCTTGCACGCACATGCATTCTGAGTCCAGGCGAATGCAGCCATGTCCACTGTCATGGTGGGATATGTGTCCATTTCTCCAAGATGCTAAAGGGTGTTGGGACCTGTGCCATGGGTTACAATGTTTTGTGGCTGCAGGAACGTAGTCACTCGTCCATGAAAGCGAGCGCAGCTTCATGGGCAATGAGTTCCAAGAGTATGTCGTTGTGGACTTCAACGAACTCGGGGGCGAGCCAATCCATTAGATGGTCTGGACAGATGTGCTCCGTCCACGCCGTTTCACCAATCCGCAACAGAGCCCAATAGGGGAGCGCTTCGATGTGGTCACTGCACACGAGGAATTGTGCAATCTCACATGCCCAACTGCCAGCACATACGCCCAATTCCAAGGCATCCCATGAACAGGTATCACGGTTACACTCCTGGTCGTGGGCCAACAGGGGGCGCACACACATTTCATAATCCAGTTCATCTACCGTTGTGTTGGATAGGCAGACATCCATGGGCCACTCGAATATGCATGATCGGCAGTGGAACCAGGGCTGGACGCAGGTGACGTACGCAAGACGGAAGCTCAGACGGTAACTGATGCGCAACACTGCCAGTGGCAGTGCCCCCAACAAATGCAGCATTCGGTCACTGTACAGTTCCACGTGACAGGGGTTGTGCATGTGGCCGGGATGTTCTGACATTGCGTTGTTCGCACTGGTCGAACCGGCACTCTTCTGACCTGCGGCTGTTATGTGGATGATATGCCATAGCTCGGAGCAATGAGTCATATGAGTGTGCAAAGTTTGTACGTATGGGTTGTCCTGTACGTAAGTGTCAAGGCCGTTCCATGCAAGAGTACCTCGAGCAAGGACTTCTGTGTGTGGGGTGTGGAGACGTTGATCTTTCATTGGCACTGTGTGTAGTGTGGGAGTCGTCATCATCTGCCATGGTATCTCTCTTAGGGGGTGCCTGCTGCATGCATTCCCAAGGTCGGGGGTGCAGATGTCCTTCCGCCTTCTGTATTGAGACAAAGGGGCTTTCATCCCTAATGGTAGTCAGACTACTGCTTGTATCTTGGGAATGTGATGTGGCTATCGCGCTGCAATTGAGGCTAGGCCTTGGGCTTATGGTGCACCAAATGCGAGGCACACACAACAGTTGCCATGTATGAGCCAAGACCCCGAGCGGCCTTGCGCCCCTTGTACAGTCCCTTTGTGCGCAGACGCCCTCCGGCTGCATGCAACATTGCAACATTGTTGACTGCGGGCCGTGTGGCGCAGACACTGCAACAGAGACACACGCATCAGTTGGTTTCCTGTGCAGCCCAGATATGAACGGGCAGTTCGGGCTGGACTGTTCCCATGAGGCACAGGGTCAGACTGATTTGCATATGGCCATGTCTGAACTGGGGTGGCGGAGTGAGCTAAAGAATGATGATGGATTAAACCCAGATCAGTTGACTGGGGGTGAGTGCTTGCAATGTTCAACACTCCGTCCATCGTCCCCTTTGGTTTTGCTATGTTCGCCCTAAGTTGGCAGGGTATGCCCAGACGTGGGTCCCTTGCTCACTTTGCCACTGGATTCAAGATAGCCTGGCTGATGACGGCTGTAAGCCAGAAACCGGTCCCAGGATGCTTGTTTCCGGTCCAGGGAAGACATGGCTTGGCAGTTCGGGCTGGACTGTTCCCATGAGGCACAGGGTCAGACTGATTTGCATATGGCCATGTCTGAACTGGAGTGGCGGAGTGAGCTAAAGAATGATGATGGATTAAACCCAGATCAGTTGACTGGGGGTGAGTGCTTGCAATGTTCAACACTCCGTCCATCGTCCCCTTTGGTTTTGCTATGTTCGCCCTAAGTTGGCAGGGTATGCCCAGACGTGGGTCCCTTGCTCACTTTGCCACTGGATTCGAGATAGCCTGGCTGTTGATGGCTGTAAGCCAGAAACCAGTCCCAGGATGCTTGTTTCTGGTCCAGGGAAGACATGGCTTGGCAGTTCGGGCTGGACTGTTCCCATGAGGCACAGGGTCAGACTGATTTGCATATGGCCATGTCTGAACTGGGGTGGCGGAGTGAGCTAAAGAATGATGATGGATTAAACCCAGATCAGTTGACTGGGGGTGAGTGCTTGCAATGTTCAACACTCCGTCCATCGTCCCCTTTGGTTTTGCTATGTTCGCCCTAAGTTGGCAGGGTATGCCCAGATGTGGGTCCCTTGCTCACTTTGCCACTGGATTCAAGATAGCCTGGCTGATGATGGCTGTAAAGCCAGAAACCGGTCCCAGGATGCTTGTTTCCGGTCCAGGGAAGACATGGCTTGGCAGTTCGGGCTGGACTGTTCCCATGAGGCACAGGGTCAGACTGATTTGCATATGGCCATGTCTGAACTGGGGTGGCGGAGTGAGCTAAAGAATGATGATGGATTAAACCCAGATCAGTTGACTGGGGGTGAGTGCTTGCAATGTTCAACACTCCGTCCATCGTCCCCTTTGGTTTTGCTATGAACCACGCCCAGAGGTCAGGGATAATTGTTCACACCCCTACGCTGGCCTGGCGTACACCGAGCCAGCCCACTCGGCTTACGTATAAAGGGGGGGACGACGACGCTACGTGTCCCAGTTCTTCCCCACTGCCTGAGGTGACATGGCAGCGTCCGCCTGGCCGATGACGGGACTCAATCATTTAGGGTCCATGACTTGCGTTGCACGGAGTCGGTGGCACCGGTTGCACTGCGGCCGGCACGGGCCTACCGCCACGGGACGGTGACTTACTGTGCACTGAGGTAGGGGCACCTAAAGTGCTGAGCGGGTGTGCAGCCTGCGATGACGTGTGCACTGATATGGTCTCTGCCATTGCAATATCAAGACCCAGAGTCAAGTGTGCGCCTGGTGGACCGCAGTGTAGGCCTGAGCCAGCAGGCAGCGCGGGCCTACCGCCACGTGGCGTTGCCTCGCGATTCACAGAGTTGGTGGCACCTAGAGAGCTGAGCGGGTGTGCAGCCTGCGATGATGACGTGTGCACTGATATGGTCTCTGCCATTGCAATATCAAGACCCAGAGTCAAGTGTGCGCCTGGTGGACCGCAGTGTAGGCCTGAGCCAGCAGGCAGCGCGGGCCTACCGCCATGTGGCGTTGCCTCGCGTTTCACAGAGTTGGTGGCACCTAGAGAGCTGAGCGGGTGTGCAGCCTGCGATGATGACGTGTGCACTGATATGGTCTCTGCCATTGCAATATCAAGACCCAGAGTCAAGTGTGCGCCTGGTGGACCGCAGTGTAGGCCTGAGCCAGCGGGCAGCGCGGGCCTACCGCCACGTGGCGTTGCCTCGCATTTCACAGAGTTGGTGACACCTAGAGAGCTGAGCGGGTGTGCAGCCTGCGATGATGACGTGTGCACTGATATGATCTCTGCCATTGCAAAATCAAGGCCCAGAATCAAGTGTGCGACCTGGTGGCCCGCGCTGCGGGGATGCGTGATGTGGAGGCTGCCAAGGTCGCGGGCCCCGGGCTTGGAGCTTGCACCGGGACGTGGTGGGCCCTTTTGGAGACACGCCGGTGGCGGAAGGTGAGCCGTGAGGCCTGGGTGCGCAGGGGCGGGCATTCCCCGCAGGGCGGTGGTAGGGGCTGGGGTGCAGCAGCCTGTGTGCACAGGGGCGGCCAAGCGATGTTGCCGTGTGCAATGATATGTACTCTGCCATCATTAGCTGTGGACTCTGTTTCAGATGAGGGAACTGGTGGCCTGCAGTGTGAACCGGCACGTGGTTGGAGACACACTGGTGGCAGCAGGTGAGCAGTGTGGCCTAGGTGCGCAGGGGTGGGCAATCCCCGCTGGGCGGTGGGAGGGGCTGGGGTGCAGCAGCCTGGGTGTGCAGTGTCCGCACTGTCTCTCCCTGTCCCTCTCTTCCTTTCACTGTCTCTCTCTCTCTCTCTCTCTCTCTCTCTCCCTCTCTTTCTCTATCTTTCTCTCTCTTTCTCTCTCTCTCCCTCCCTTTCTCTCTCTTTCTCTCTCTCTCCCTCTCTTTCTCTTTCTCTATCTTCATCTCTCTTTCTCTTTCTCTCTCTCCCTCTCTTTCTCTATCTTTCTCTCTTTCTCTCTCTCCCTCTCTTTCTTTCACTGTCTCTCTCCCTCTGTTGCTCTCTCTCTCCTTCTCCCCCTCTCCCTCTCTTTCTCGCTCTCTCCCTCTCTTTCACTCTCTCTCTCTCTCTCCCTTTCTTTCTCTCTCTCTTTCTCTCTCTCTCTCTGTCCTTTGTTGAGCGCATGACACACCTTCTTATCTTCAATTTTGTCTTGCAGGCTGTGACTTACGGTTTGTCCGGAGCAGACCCGCCATGACTCTTCCAATTATTGATGTTGAGTTGAATTGGAAAAAATTGATTATTTTTGGCATTCTAAGATGTATGTATGTTTTACCTTTTTCGGACCGCACATGGATGTTGGTTGTTGTACTTGTGCGACATCAGGAGAATTGTTGTGTTCATGAATTTGTAAGGTAGATGTGAAATATCTTTGTCGGGAGGGGGGTGCCGGGGTAGGGCCCGGGGGGATCCGGGGGGGGGGGGGTGGGGGGGCCTGGGTGTGGTGGCGGTGGGTGTTCTGGCCCTCTTGGGGCTCCGGGCTGCATGATCAGTAGCTCCATGGCATCTGTTGTTCTTCAGGTGTGACTCTGGGCTGGGCTCCCTTTCATGGTGCAGGTTGTCGTCCGACTTAACACCAGGTAGGAGCAGGTGTTAGATCCCTGCGGCTAACGCGCCTTATCGCATGTTTTTGATTCTTATCGCCCATCTGGCTGGTCATTGGGAATGTTGCGTAGTGATGTTTCCGTGGTTTTTTGCACGGGAACGCCTACTCTGCATCTCATTAGCGTTAGTTGCCGGTGTCATCCGTGGCGATGTTTTTTGCGGCTGCTATCGCAGGATAACTGGCGATATGGGCTGTTGGCACCAGCTTGTGAATGGTGCGATGAATTTATCGCCACTTTGGCTGCGATAAAGTGCCGCTAACTCGGCGATGGGTCCTTGAGAATATGCCCCTCTATAGTGTGAAACATATGCTATTGCCTTTGGGATCACAGAACAAGCGTTACGGTCGTTCTTTCATACTTGGGGCCTCGTTTTGAAGGCTGAGCAATTTCAGGTGCTAATTGTCTTCGCAGTTACACAACAGGCATTGGGGCCGCTCTTTCGTACACATGCCCTCATTACGAAGGCTCAGCAATTTATGTTGAAATCTGCGCATCTGGTAAATACCAATACAATACGGTATTATATTTTAGAGGTACACAATTTATACATTATTCTAAGTTTCACAGCGGAAAGGAGATGATGCCTTACCCTGTTCTGAGGTGTGCATACTTGGATTGTGTGCAGGTTGCACACACTATTTGCTTTAGGTTATGTCTGTTGAACATTGTTCACGCGGTGTGCACAACTAGATCCATGTTTGGGTGCAAATTACTGGGATAACCAGCAAAAGGGGGAGGGGGGGAGAGGGAAGGGGAGCAGAAAGTGAAGATAGAGGCATGACATGGAATCAACTCTAAGCAGGCTCCGTATTCGGCAACCCCAGCATTTGGCAGCTCTGCCGGTGGGTTCCTAAGAAAATCTCGAGACTCTGCAATATTACTTACTTATTTGTTTATTTATTCATTCATACAAATTATGCACACGTTTCCTGTGTTTGTCCCCAGCGTGGAAAAGATCTATGCATTCCTGAGATTCAATGCGGTCTCTCGTTTTCTCACCAAAGAACCTTCTCTTAACAGTACATTTTCTTAATAAAATTAGTTAAAAGTAGGACTGATTAATTTTTTTCGTAAATGGAAAACGTATATTTTTCCCCCGCTTACTTGCCGCGCGCCTGGGTGCGTAATACGCCAAAGGTTCTTCCATCTCCCACAGCCCCACCCCTGCCCGAATATATTTCCAGTTAATAACGCAAAAGCTTTGCTTTCACCTTGTAAACGTCCTCTGATACAAGCCTGTCTCTCGGCTTCAAGTAGAAACCGCCCATCTCGACAACATGCAAGCAACGGCTCTCCAAAATGATTTATTTCCCTTAGCTTGCCCAATCCCTCTGCAGTATGAGTGCAATTAGAGTTAATTTAGAGTTCACGAAACATAATAACTATGGGGCTGTTTTCCTAGGCATGTGTCATATTTATGTGCTGAAGTTAAATATTTTATGCGGATTTGATTGTTGTTTTGAGGGCTCTCTGCTGTCACGCACCTCCAGGCCCTCACAGCCAAGGTCTGCAGGGCGAATTTTAATAGCAAGTGAAGATCAAAGGTTCGGGGAGGGAACCTCTGCCAAAGCTCACATGATTACCACATACAGACAAGGTGAAGGTTCAAATAAATATGATAGTTTAATACTTTGATCTTGTCTTTATATTTGTGTGTGTTTGCCTTTTGAGGGAGTGGGGTACTAAGGCTGTTTGTCTCTTGAAACAGTTAAGGTTCCTCCAAATCCTGTATACTAAAGAAAAGTAATACCTACTGAAAAACTATACGCAACATTACAATTTCTCTATCCTAACCTAAAAAAATGAAAACTGTATGCAGTTGTGGGGACGACATGGCTCATCGTCTAAGACTCGGCAAGCGCAGGGAAGCAGTACTCTCAGCTTGCTAGCGCTGAGTCCATCTCAGGGATAAAAAGGCTGGAGGTCCTCCTAGGGTATCAGGCTGCTTGGACAAAAGTGGGTAATGAAGTACGCACCTGAGCATCAACGACAATCTACATTACTTAGCAGGCCATGAACTCCTATGTAGCTTAGGTAAATGGCAGCCATCTTGGATTTCTGGGTATAACTTTCATCATGGCCTACAGAGTCTTTGCTAGGAAATTATGATACGATTTTACTACAGCCAGGAGTTTTTACACAAAATTTCCTTTGTTCAGAACTGTTGCTTCCAGGGGGAGATGTTTAAAAAACATTGGGTATACAGAGAAGTATTCTGAAAGTTGAGTCGTTAACTTGAAATTTTATAACATTGTAGCATTTGCTATCACATAATTTATCCTGTGGAACGGGAAAGATTCTTAAAGCAGAACTATGTTGCAAATGTTAGTTATTTATGATTACACGTAAGATGTTCAGAGTTCCAATAATGTTTATATGAGTAGCCAAACTTGAAATCACAGGACATTAATGCTTGTGAATTATTTCACAGTGGCACACGAGCCAAGAAGAAACTATAACTCATCTTCCACAGACAATGCAGAGTTATAAAACTAGAGGTAGTTAACCAATTCACAGAGAGAGCATTAATGAACACATTTCTTGTAGTTTAGTTTCAAGAATAACAATTCCCATCTCAAACCACAGAGAGTTGGTTACACAAACATATGTCTAAAGGTATAATCATTCACTGTTACAATTTAGTGCAGGGCTATTGTGGCCATATACTAAATGTGTCTTTTATTGCTTTTAGATAATCCATTATGCCTGGCAGACTGCACTGCCCAGCAAAAGTGATTAGTCAGAGTAGTGAAGTTCGGTGTTCCTGTTTCTTGCTTAACCATTTCCCCTTTCCCTGTGTTTATCACTGGCCCTATTATTGTGGATTATGTAGCCATTGGTGGTTGAGGTGATAGATGGAAGGGGGCATTATTCCCATTAGATCTTGATTACATGGTTAGTGATCTCAGACAGAATGCAGTACCGTCAGAATATAAATTGCTGCATTCACAATTAACTGTAGTAAAATAAGAGACAGGTACCATGTTAAAACTAGAGAAGAAAGACAACTCTCAAGTGCCTTTACCTCAGATTCCAGGAATGTTGGTTCATGGACGTTACCATTGCCCTTAAGGGACACTACGTTTTTTACACATCCCTATTCTGTGGTGACTCACGTCATACCCTTAGCAGCACCCAAAGATTATCTGGAAAACTTTGCCTCATTCCTCAATCAATGTCAGTTATACTTTGTGAGTAAACCCTTTCCTGATGATCAGACTGAGGTGACTTTTGTTTTGTCATACTTAAGTGGGAATATGCGAAATAGGAGCATTTCCTCAGTATAGAGAAATTATCCTTTGGTTTTTCTTGGTTTCTGTGATGAGATGTGGAAATTGATTGACAGCAAACCACACACTCTTTCTTTACATAATGAGGTGTTAACTCTAAAACAGGGCCATCGAGATCTATTAAGTTATATTACCACATGTAATCACTTATAACAGTTGAAACAGGTAAGCCAGAGGATAATAGAGTGCACTTTTTCTATTAAGGACTGAAAGATGTTTTGGCCAAAGGTTAGATCATTTTATAAAAGATTAAAAATCAAGCATTGACTACGTTGCCCATCAAGAGGGTGCTGCCAGTAGAAAACTAGAATCCTCGACAATGAAAAGAGGTGCCTTATCAAGCAAGAAAAATAACTGAGGAGCTGATTACGATGGCGGGTGGACTTGATCCGCCCGCCATCGTAGCGGTGTTTGGGACCGTCCGCCATGCATGCGGCGGTCCCGTCTACCCGATTAGGATGGGACCGCCACCACTGCGGTCAGATTCCGCACAGTTAACATTGCAGCGGTGGCTGCTGACAGCAGCACCGCCGCGATGTCGAAAAGAGCATGTTGTGCATTTCACTGCACTATGTGGCAGGCACTACACTGTGCCTGCCACATGGTGCAGTAAAATGCAGGGGGTACCATGGGTACCCCCCAGTGCACCCACACCTCCCCCCAACACAAGGAGGTCCGCAACGGGCCCCCAAACCCAATCCCCGCCAGCCTTTCCATGGCGGCATCGCCGCCATGGAAAGGCGCCTGGCCACACACATCCTAATATGGCGGACGGTGCCTGCTAGGCACCGCCACCATATTAGTGGCCCTGCTCCGCCCGCCAGGCAATCAGTGCGATTGCCACCGGTGGAAAAGCGGCGGACGGACTTTGCGTCCACCGCGATACCCACCGCCATCCTAATATGGCGGTGGGTAAATCTCAATGTGATGGCGGAACGATCGCCACCGCCGGCCCGGCGGTGGCGATCGTTCCGCCATCGTAATGAGCCCCTTAGTTCCCAGATGGGTAGTGAATACTATGCAGTCAGCTGTGGCTCATATGATAGTTTCAATGAAGATTGTTTTGTCAGAAGTTCAACAGAAGGTGATTTTGTTTTTTTAGATTCTGGAGCCTCAGATAATTATATGAATATTATAATCTTCAGGTCTAGTGAGGTTTTATACACATATGATTTCTTTGGTCTGTTAAGCAAACTAGCTTGAAAAAAATGCTTTGATTTTTAAAGCTGCCCCTTTGTGCAAAGCTATCTTAACAATGCTGTGGTTAGTCTTACATAATCTTTGTATTAATAGGGCTTCTAGGACAGTACAATTGAGCTCATATGATTGTCAAGCTAACTGTATGATGATGTAAATCTAGAGAGATTTGTCATCCTAAAGTGCTTGCAGGGTTAGGTACTTCCCCAGATATTGGTTGTGTAATTCCCCCACGCTCTTGTAATGAAGAATTTGGTGATGTATTAGACAAGAAAAAAAGGCAAATGTGATACCTCTACCTAGAAACTATGATTGTAAGATTTATTTGCACTGGGTGCTTAAATACCCTGTAGCTGAGTGTATGCATTTACTAAATTAGAAACAGAATACATTTAAACATACTTAGTTGAAAATTTGACTAGTGCATTCATTTGGCCCCCAAAGTCATCTGCTTCATCTCTGTTGTTTTTTGTTCCTTGAAAAGGGAGTAAATTAAGAACATGTATAGATTTGGCGTGGCCACACCGGTGACCTAGATGGCCACATGACGCTGAAGCTCTGACAGATCTGGCACTAAACCTGGGACTGTGGTGCCTCCTAAAGAGTCCTGCGGAGTGGGAACTTGCCCAGTATCACTGGGCGGATGCTGAGTCCGACTCAGCTGCTCCCTATGAACATGGCACCATAGTGGGGGAGACTGTGCTTGATAACTGCCACGCACCTCGGAGGCCCCGCAGTGACAGGGTCCGTGGGAGAGCCTGAGGCGCAGGGCAGGCGGACCGCACTGGGTGACCTGTGTCTTGAGCACATACTGGATGGTCCATACAGCACCAGAGGCGAAGGAGCGCTGTGGTACTCCTGCCCTGACTCGCCTGTGACACTGTTGCAGCCATGCCGACTGAGGCTGGTGCAAGCGACTGCGCCGTGCTGGGCCCGGGGCCACTCCGGATCAGCAACTCAGGACGCGCTGCCTCAGCAGAAGGCTGCTGGGGGTTAAATCTTGTGGAGCTTCACCACCACGGCGGAGTGTTGTGTTTTGGCCCTCCCTGACTACACCACCTACAGGATGGGACAGTGTCCCTGATGCTGGAAGCCTCGTGGTCTGATCCACCCTACTACCACCGTCTAGTGCCTCCTGCATAGAGTACATCCATCTTCTCCATTTTCCCTCTGGGGACAACACGCTGCTGCACTGCTCCCTCACCGCCTCCGCTTTGTCTGCCATGGAGGGGTCTCTGCTTTGCTTATTGGTGTTCCTCTGGTCTAGGTCTCGGCACGTGCTACCCACTGGATTCCAATTTGAGGGCAAAGCCCTGGTCCATATCGGTGGCTGCCTCCTCCGGCGGGGTGGATTGCGACACAGCAGCGTCTACTATACAATGGTACGAGGCGACCCAAAACAGCGCAAGCTGCCTGTGGAAGCGGATTATTTAAAACCCACCTGGTGCAGGGGTCAGCCTTAGTCCACGGGTTCTTAACAAGTAAGGAGGAATCGACACTGGAGTGAAGTACAAACCATAGGTCATTTATTAGCATTCATGAATGGGGGGCCTCGTCCGACAAGCACCATAGAGATACTCGAGGAGAGAGC
Source organism: Calotriton arnoldi (assembly GCA_963921515.1). Classification (NCBI taxonomy): domain Eukaryota; kingdom Metazoa; phylum Chordata; class Amphibia; order Caudata; family Salamandridae; genus Calotriton; species Calotriton arnoldi. Next base: position 575,058 of record CAWUFW010007656.1, on the reverse strand, counting down.
ACACTGAACGATGGTTACATGGGTTTTTATAGCAAAAGATCACAAACAAGGGACGCCCAGAGGTAAATAGAACTTTGGGAAAAACACACAAATGAGGTACCGGTAAGAATCGACAGCCTTGGTGCCTTGTGCAATTGTCGCGTCCTGAAGCTGCACAACAAGATATGCTATCTGGGTAAACTTTACTTGAGGCTTTACCATTATCTGAAAAACCCCAAGCAGACGCCAGCTGTTCTTTTGTGCTGACTCTGCATGTATACACAGCCTACAATGCCCCAATCTAGATTCTTTACTCATGTTTATACAAATGCAGTGTCAAGGATAGAGCCAGGCTGAAAGCAGGGCAGGGGTGAAAAATGGATGAGGCATAGCTTAATCAAAAAACAAGGGACTCAGATTCTACATTTTAACAGTCCTTCCTTTTCAGCCTATGCTGAATCCATTTTTAAAAGTATACAATTTAATCTCGTATATCAATGTTCATAAGTTCGTAAATTTCAGTGTGCATCATCATTTCTCGATTCAATTCATGAACATTAATTGGGGGAGGTTTAATATTATTACAGGTGGTTATACAAGCTGTACATATCGTAGGGGCACACTGAATGCAACAACAGCAAGTAAGAAAGATGGCTCCTATTATCACTATTACCATCAATATTTTCCAGCCCCAAGTAGAAAACATACCCAAAACCATTCTGACCAAGTCCATGTTCCTTTTTCCTGGTGTATTTCTGCAGCTATTTGGTGAAGCTTTTGTGTGGCTCAATTAACATTAAGGGCATTTTATGTAAATATTGAACAAATGTATTGTGCTTATGTATTTGGCAGTGTGAGTCCTTAAGAGAGGACAAGGTGAAGTGATAATGTTCAGATGCGGTAGGAGTAGGGGGCACTAGGCTATGAACAGGGCAATATGTTTCAAGCCTCCAAAATAGACCCAAAAATCCCAATACTAACAATAGAAAACATACAAGTATCCCTATTTTTCTCCTTTTAATCCAAAACTGTCAGCTTTTAGCGGGGCATTCGGGGCAAAGTACTTCTATTCCTCCTAATAGGTCAAAAAACACCTTCCCAAAGGGCTTTAATGGCAGATTGACAACTCTACCCATTTCAACCTAATCTATATACAAATACCTATTTCAGAAGAACACCTAACACTATTCCCTATACTGATCTTTTATATTCAACCTGTATGTTTCTTAACCTTCCTTCCTCTTACTGTAGTATTTGTTGTTTGATTGCCAAGGTAACAAAGAGTAGCGTAACAATCAGCCAGAAACAGAGCAATGTAATCTCAATTCTCCCAAAATTCCCTCACTACTCTATCAGAGAGCATTAAGTCCCAAGTGTCTTTTGCTTCAAAGCCTCACTGGCAAGCTTATGTACCGGTCCGGACGTTGGCGGTCTTGACCACCGGCATGGGTTGCTACCTCTCCAGAGATAGTTTCTTCAATTAAAGTCTATAGTTCTTTTCAGCCCTTGGCCGCATTTTGTATCAGGGCTGAACAATGTCAGGATGTTCAAACAGAATCTGTTCATCTGGGTCAGGCATGATGGCAGCAAGTTATTGTTTCAATGACACCACTTCACCATGTTTCAAAAAGATCACCATCCCCAAAAGGACCTTGCTGAGAGATCTGATCATATTCAAAATCAGGTATTCCTCTTGTTATCCACTGATCATATGTCAAAGGGAGTAGCGCTTGCTTTTTCCACATCACTGGCATGGATCCAGTGTCTGTGCCCTGTGCACTTAACAGCAGTCTGAGTGGTGATGAGAACTTGCACTGGACCAAGGCTGGACTTCCTCTGAAAATGTTGGGTAAAGACACAGTCTCTAGGCCTCAGCTTGTGACCTGGACCTTTAAGACTGGGAGAGAGACTGGCCTTCACCTGTGAATGGATCAAATGCAAATTTTTAGTCAACACAGTAATCAACAAGAAAAGTATATTCAATGTCAGATTGTCTTTGATCTTGGTACACCCTATACATTTGCCCGCCTCCCCATAACCACCTCAACTGGTTGCAAGACCTCAAAGGGCAGATCTAGGGGTGCAAAATATCCTGTTGAAACGGGGTACCTTTTCCTGTGTTATAAGTATGGCACATCATGCACCTCTTGACATAGAACTCTGCCACCCTGGGAAACAGATTATTGAACCATACATGATCTGACATGGCCACTATTCCTTTAGCACTGATGTGGGCTGAAATGTGGGCCATGGTAACAATAGCATTCACATAGCAATTTGGAAGCATTCATCTTTGCTTTCCTGACAGATCTATCCAACATCCTGTCGCATCCTGACACCCATATCTTTTACACTGTTCCTTCTCTTCCTCCGTAGCTTCTTCCTGTACTTCCCTAATGCAATCTAGAGTCTGATTAAAAATAGGCACTTCTGGTGTCCATCTAGTTGTCCCTACAATATACATTAAACTATACTCTAAATAGGCTGTTCGTTTAGCTGTTTCATTGGCAAAAGTATTTCCCTGTATTACCTCATCTATAATTTTCTTGTGGACAAAACATTAAACAATAGCAACTCTTTTTGGTAACATCAAGGTATCCAGTAACTGTACTATTCATTCCCCATACTGTATCTTATCACCATGCAAAGTCAAAAAGCCCCTTTTTTTTTTCAGAGTCGTCCGAATGAGTGGGCAACTCCAAAGGCATATATATTGATATTTACAGTCAAATCTTTACTTAATTCATAGGTTCTAGTCAAAGCTGTCAGCTCCATAGATTGCTCTGACATTTGTTGTATTTTACATAACTCAACCACAGATTTCAAGGGGGTAACTGTATAGGCCGCTGTACTAGAGCCATCAGGTAGTTTGTAACATGAACCATCCACGAACAGTTCCCCTAGTGGGTCAGATATAGGGGTATCTGTCAGGTCTACCCGTCCCTTAGTCTCCTTCTCAGTAATAAATATGCAATCATGCTTCTCATCTTGTTGGGACTCAGAAAGGGGCAGTACAGTGGCTGGATTCAAAATGTTACAGCATTTCAGAGTGATGTTTGGAGCAAAAAGTGTCAACTCATACCCTGTTAATATCGCACTGGTCAGGTGCTGGGTCTGAATTCTTTTTTTTTTTTTTAGATATCCACTAAATGTGGTACCATAACTGTCAAATTGTGACCTTAAATATACATTTCAGATTGCTTTATCGCAGTGGGGTCCAATGTGGAGGAGAAATATGCGCATGACCTATTCCTTCCTACTTGGGACCATGCCAAGCTGCAACCATCTTTTGCATGCACAAATTTGTAATAATCAGGTTTTACCTAAAGCAGGAGCATTACATAAAGCATTTTTCAATTGCAAAAAGACAGCTTCACACTGATTAGTCCAAGGAAGCGGCATGCATACGTGCTTTAATGTTAAAGCAAGCAGGGGTTTTGTAATTAGTGAAAAATTTGGTAATAAACGCACAGATATTAGATTGAGTCAGTGGTTTCTGCAAGTTCTGCACCAATTATATCCTATGTTGGTGTAGCGTCTTACTCCCCTTCGACAGGAGGAGACCTAAATAGGTAACCTTCTGTTGACAATACTGTAATTGGAAAATAGATACTTTGTCCCAAGGAGGCTAAGTGATGCAATAATTTCACTGTTGTCTGTTTGCAACCTTCTGCTGCCTTGCTATGTCTCCAATGAGTGGCTCGTGAGCTACCAGTAGATCACCAGGTACCTGTGAGTAGCTCTCCTGTGTGCAGTCCAACCTGTATTTTAAAAATAAAACTCATGCATTCAAGACAACATTTCTTTTGTATTTTCACAACTCATAAACTGATGTCTACAGAAAAATAGTTGACATTTTGAAAATGTACTTACAGCTATTATTTCAGTTGGAGATATTTATTACTCATAATTATATCTTGGCGCAAGGGAGTATTGCAGCTATTGTTTGTATCTAGTACCCATGTAATATTTCAGTTCAAATTGTCAAAGCCTTTTTTTTTTCATTACTGCTGAAAACCCTGGCTAATGCACCAATGTGATAACTACTGACACTCTTGGACGGGGTGGTCACTTTTTCAACACTAGTGACTTTTGTTACAGAAAATGTTGGAGACCCTTGTACTAACATTCAGTTTTTGTGAAATAGGGCTTTGAACGGGGATGCCAGAAAATCCCACAGGTGTATTAACTTTACCTTAGAAACAACAGGATATTGAGGGACTACTATCTTGTTACTTTCTCTCAAATCAATCACAAATCGATAAACTTTTATCCTGTATTCCATCCCCTCTTTTAAGGACAGGAAGAATAGGGCTATTACATACATTAGAGGAAACTTCCTCAAAGCGAGTAAAGAAATCAGGGACGGACTCGCCCTGTCTTTGCTTACAAGCAGTAAGGAGCGTCCAATCTATTTTCCGTGCCAGAATTATCGTCTTTATGTAAGTAAGTATGTTACCAGGAAGATCCAGTATAAGCTGACTAGGTTTCTGACCAGGTTTCTTATCCCTGTCGGCTGCTATAATGGCCGTCCAGTCTCCTCCTAAATCAACAGCATGATCCTGTTTCCAGGTAAGTTGCCACATATCTGGTGGCATTATCATACCAAAAAACATATCAATATCTGCTAAGGTCATGACACAAGAATCAATGGCTGCCTGTACATCATCATAAAATCCTCTAGGATTTTTCCATATATCTGGTAAAGAGGCCTTTAAAGTGAGTACATCCGTCCTTTTCCAGGGCGTATATATCCAATTGTACAAGAAATGGGCTCTAGCATCAGGACTATTAGGGTCATCATTATCTGCATTCCTTCTTCCAGGAATGAATTGTGGAGCGGCTTCCCTCATAGGTCTTATTCGAGGAGAGGAAGAGAGTTCATTACGATATCCAATTATCGTTGCTATGGCATTGTTAATTCTACTCACAGGGAAGGCTCCTATCTGACACTGTCAATTAATAGCTCTAACATCATCAGGGCCATTCTGTCCTGTAATCATCTCCCATTGGACCATAAGTTGATGAGAAAGCTTATTTACAAGACAAAGAAGATCGCCCTCAGAAAAATCCTGTTTCTGATCTATCATTTCTCCTACCTCCATTTCTAGATCACTCAACCAATTTAATACCATCAACCTGATCGCGTCCTGACGCAACTGAGGTACAGTAGAACGAAGAATTAGAGGGGTCGAGACAGATACAGAAAGTACGGATTAAGTGGCAGAGTCTTTGAACAACGTACGAGTCCACACGTTAGGAATAACAACGTGGTTCATTAAAGACGGTGTTGAAAACGATTAAGGAATGAACTTTAAAATGATCATGGAAAGAACGTTAAATACTCATGTTTACTATGCGGTTGCATATTGTGATTTACCATTTAATTTTAGTAATGTTATTGGCATATGTTGGTTGAGCTCTAATGAACTGAATTATGGGTAATGGAGTTTTTTTATGGAAAAAGCACCTGGCGTAATTAAGTGTGGCGCCGGGATAGCGGGAAATTTGAATCAGTGGGCCAATTGGGTGGCTAGAAGCATGGGTCAAATAAGAGAGGGATTGTGGGGCGCATAATGAGGTGTTGGGAGAAACAGCGAGGATGGAGGATTTTTAACATTACATGGCAGGTACGGATAAGATTGTAAGGCAGACGGTTGAGGTAGGGCAAAGGTTGAGTGTATGATTTAGTCAAAATTGAATGGTGGTAGCAGACATATGTGAAAGTGTTGAGTAATGGAGAGTATAAGAATGGAGAGTGGGAAGTAAGCAAGAAATATAAGATATGGAGGTTAATGCTTCACATTGATCGTAACTCGGATGGGAAGGGAAAAAGTTGGGTGGAAATGGAGGGAAGGAGGGGAAACAATAAGATTAAACATCATTTGTACACTGTCAAAAAATGGGGATGGATGAAGACTGGATGAGAACTAAGGGTATAAGGGATAGGGTTAGGAGCTTGTTTCATATGGGATATTGGGATGTTATGCGCAGACGGGGGAACCTAGATGCTGAGTGGGAAGGAGTGGTTTAGTGTGAAATTTTTCGCAGTACAATGCAATGTAATACTTTTATAAATGTTAAAATTCTTTGTGGTATAATACAATGCAGCATTTTTATAAATGTTATAGCAATGAGAGATTGTAAACTATAGTGAAGATAATAGTTGGTGATTGTGTTTTTCTATGATTATTTACAGTGACCCCTGAAGAAGGGCGATTTGAGCCCGAAATGCATTGGGTATTTTTATTGAATAAACGCTGCCTGAAATGAATTATGCTTCAGTCATGTTCTTGCAAGAGGTCTGGATGGACACAGTTGGAAGAGTAGAAGTTTGGGAAATGGCATGTACACTCTGCGTGTGGATTCGAATAAAAGTTGGAGAAAATGATGAGAAAAGATGGAATACAAGGAGTACATTGATTACTATTGATTACTATGAATGAATATATTATTGCCAAGGTGGCATAATTAGCTATGCGATTGTTTGGGGGCGAGATGACGCCCCATTCCAGTGATGTTGATTACCTTAGTGCTGTTTGGGCATGGCACCAAAATCAATCTGCACGCAGTCTTTGAATAAATAGGACAAGTTTGGAAAACAGGAAATACGCGGTGTGCATCCTGTCCTCACAATGAGGATCATACCAAAAAACATATCAATATCTGCTAAGGTCATGACACAAGAATCAATGGCTGCCTGTACATCATCATAAAATCCTCTAGGATTTTTCCATATATCTGGTAAAGAGGCCTTTAAAGTGAGTACATCCGTCCTTTTCCAGGGCGTATATATCCAATTGTACAAGAAATGGGCTCTAGCATCAGGACTATTAGGGTCATCATTATCTGCATTCCTTCTTCCAGGAATGAATTGTGGAGCGGCTTCCCTCATAGGTCTTATTCGAGGAGAGGAAGAGAGTTCATTACGATATCCAATTATCGTTGCTATGGCATTGTTAATTCTACTCACAGGGAAGGCTCCTATCTGACACTGTCGATTAATAGCTCTAACATCATCAGGGCCATTCTGTCCTGTAATCATCTCCCATTGGACCATAAGTTGATGAGAAAGCTTATTTACAAGACAAAGAAGATCGCCCTCAGAAAAATCCTGTTTCTGATCTATCATTTCTCCTACCTCCATTTCTAGATCACTCAACCAATTTAATACCATCAACCTGATCGCGTCCTGACGCAACTGAGGTACAGTAGAACGAAGAATTAGAGGGGTCGAGACAGATACAGAAAGTACGGGATCATCAGTCATTTCAGGTGCAGTGGCCTGGGATGGAGGCGCAGTGGCCTGGGATGGAGGTGGGAAAAGATGTACCGGTACTGGTTGGAAAATAGGGAGCTGGACAACCGCGGGCAAAGGAGGTGGAGCCGGAGGTACAGGGGGAACGACATTTGGTGGTCCAGGGGGAAGGGGTGTTAAAGGGACATATGGGGGCGGGGATCGTTCAATCAATAATCCATCAATATCTGAATCCACATCTTCTTGGTGCATTTGTGCTGTTACTGTCGGTCTGACTATATATTCCTTAGATATTAGCAATCTATGCTCTCGATCTAAACATTCCTTCTTCTCCTGAACTTCCTTATCCTTCAATTCCTTATACTTCTGATACTCTGTCTTCCTTTCTTGTTTCCTTTGTACCTTCTCCGCCTTGAGCTGCTGCTCCTTTACTTCTTTCCTCCACATACGCAAACTGTCAAACATAGCTGGCCTAACTTTCTTTAAAAACAATCGTTTCTCTAAATACTCGAGTTTGTGAGGGTCCATTGTTCCCTCTAATGGCCATTGCAACTGGGGATCCCCTTTTGTATATTTGTTCCACAATGCATTATACATGATGGGACAAATACCATATTTAATGTACATCTCAAAATTCGGCGTACCGTCTGGTGGCGCCGGCTGACTTGCTTCCAAAAATGCTCTGCTTATCACAGCAGCAGCAACAAAACCCAAAGTGTGCTAAATACAGGCATGTTATATAAGATATAAAAAAACTTATAAACAGAGAGAAATTAAAAATATTCTCACATTACCTGTAAGAAAAAATGTTAATCAATATCAAATAGCAAGTTCCAAAGAAGGTTCAAAACAAATTCCAAACAAATTCCAAACAGATTCCAAACAAAATTCCAAACAAGTTCCAGACAAATTCCAAATAACCAAAAGAACCGGTTCAATACAAATCTACCTTATTTGTAGTCTTCAACTCCCACCTGTCGATCCTCCCTGATCCAAAAGAATGACCATCCGAGGGCCCCAGTCAAGGTTAGCAGCCGCCAGGAAGATCAGAGTCGGAGAGCTGAAAAATCACATTGGACACGAGAACTAGTCTCTTCAGGTGGTGCGCTCCTCAGTGAAGTTCGTCTTACCGACACGATCTCCTTCCCCAGTCCAACTGCAAGCCTTTGCCATCAAAGGCATGTTGGGCGCCAATTTGTGGAAGCGGATTATTTAAAACCCACTGGTGCAGGGGTCACCCTTAGTCCATGGGTTCTTAACAAGTAAGGAGGAATCGACACTGGAGTGAAGTACAAACCATAGGTCATTTATTAGCATTCATGAATGGGGGCCTCGTCCGACAAGCACCATAGAGATACTCGAGGAGAGAGCACACTGAACGATGGATACATGGGTTTTTATAGCAAAAGATCACAAACAAGGGACGCCCAGAGGTAAATAGAACTTTGGGAAAAACATACAAATGAGGTACCGGTAAGAATCGACAGCCTAGGTGCCTTGTGCAATTGTCGCGTCCTGAAGCTGCACAACAAGATATGCTATCTGGGTAAACTTTACTTGAGGCTTTACCATTATCTGAAAAACCCCAAGCAGACGCCAGCTGTTCTTTTGCGCTGACTCTGCATGTATACACAGCCTACAATGCCCCAATCTAGATTCTTTACTCATGTTTATACAAATGCAGTGTCAAGGATAGAGCCAGGCTGAAAGCAGGGCAGGGGTGAAAAATGGATGAGGCATAGCTTAATCAAAAAACAAGGGACTCGATTTTACATTTTAACATGCCTTTCGAAAAAATCCAAATCCACTAGCGGAGAACACCTCAGATATGGAAGGAGGTGCGACGGGAGGCCCTGCAGTCGAACAGCAAACTGGATTCAGTACCATCATGGCCGAGCTTAAGAACGGTTTTCAAGTGATAGACGCATGCTTTGATACTATTTCCAGCTGCCTGAACCACATGGGAGAATGCCTGGACAGACAGGATGCGAGAATCGTAGGAGCAGATGAATGGATATCTGGCCTAGAGGTCAGCTGTTGTTGAAGTGGGACCTGCACTGCTGGGCTCGCCAGACTCAGGGATTTAGGACCCTATCCGCCACTTCTGGGCCTGCAATCAATCTGGGCCAGCTTGATCTTCTTGGAGGCATGCGGTAAGTGGTGGTGGCACGGTAGGGAGGTTGCTTAGTGGCACCACACAGGGCTGAGCCCAGTCACTCGGAAGGGGCTCATCTAGGCTGGGGTGCGGCTTGTGCAGCCGGTGCATGCTCTCCCTCTAACCCCTTTGTGCCCTGCCCCAGCATTTTCAGCACTCACCTCCTTCAAAACTGTTTCCTCCAGATTACAAATCCCAAGAGAGCTCATGAGGGAAAGCTTGCCACTTCACTGACTGTGACATCAAACCCCCCCTAACCAACCAACCAACTGACAACAGTTAAGCGCATTAGTAGTTGATATATTTACAAAATATTATGTGACATAATCATACCTGCCACTCTTAATGCGCATTTGTGAGGGGTAAAAGCCTGGACAACCCCAGTTTTTGTCCCAGATGAGCAAACTGGAGGAGACAAAAATTGCCCGCTGCAACATCTGTCACAACAGTGGTTATAATCAGCTAAAATCACAAGGACTTCATATCGAGGAGGGCAGCAGCAATGGCCAAGAGGAAGGCACAGACAGGAAAACACCGGTAACTTCAAACATGGAGATGGGTATATACCACCCGGACTGCAAAGGCCAGTGGAGAAGTCCCTCATCGCGTCTTAAGAACCCAAGGATCACTAATCTGGGTGAGCACTCAAAGAGAGCAGACATGCAGTAGGCAAGCGGCAGGTGCCATCACAGCATACTTCCCAAAAAAGAAAGGGCAATTCCTCTTTTGGAAGTCTAGACCCTATGCCGAGTCCATCTATTCTGGGTATTTTTAAGCAGAGCCATCAACTGGGCTTGACAACCCGAGCACAAGAAGGCGCACTCGCTCATGCCCAAAGCTGGGGGATGTAAGCTCAATAATACAACTATCATCAACTATACTTGATCTACCGGCATCACAAAATATGGAAAATGGGAAAAAAAAGAAGCACACAAGCACAGGCCATACTGTCTTTATAATCAAGAACAACGTAGAGAGACAACCATTGCTCAGGTCCACAACGTGAGAGGACATGAGGCAGAGGAGGGCCAGTTGCCTGTCGAGACAAGTCAACTTAAACAGCAAGTCTTGATTAGCACACTCCATAACCTTGAATCTTTCATAGGCACCATATTAGGAAAGGAAGTATCAACCCACCCAGAACTATTAGTGCCCTTACAAAAGAACTCTAACTAATTGTTGGACTCCTCCACTACCCAGGACAAGCTACTAAGGTCTATCAACTCCACATTGATGGCAGCCACGAATGCTTTGACATGGCAGTCCCATAAACGTCAAGTCCAGATGGAAACCATACAAGTAATGACCCTCAGAAGGGCTGAAATGGCCAAGAAAATTGATGACATGGACAAAAAGGTGACCACAAAAGACTGCCTTTGCCAAGAGATAGTAGAAAAATGGTCCACGTTACCCACTATCCTCTCAACACTGGTCGCCAACCTGAAAAAATACACTCGCCCAAGAACACAAAACATTGGGGAAGCAGAAGGAGGAAAGAACAAGCCTGATGTACAGGCTGTAATGACAGGAAAAGGACAAAAGGACAGTCACGCAGAGGCTGAGCTGGAGTCAGAGGATTGGAATGCACACTCCATCATAGGTGACCCCTTAAAAAAACACCAACAAACAACTCCCCCTCGAGGAGCAAGTGAGAGGCCGTGACAATGAAGAAGAAGGGGAAAGGCACCCGAACATCGTGCCGCTGTCACGTAGAGCAAAAAAACACTTACAGAAACATCAGAGAACAATGAAGATCTAGTAAATGAAAAAAGGCAGATCAAAAGGAACTATCAATGGCAAAAAAGTCCACCAACAAACACTGACATGTCCACTAAGACCATATACCCAATCTTCCTAACAAAATGGGCACAAGAAATGGCCCAACAGGTTGTTGAGGGTATACCCCCTATGACCTCAAATAAGATACCATATGCACAGGCCGTACAACAACAAGTCAGAGAAAGCAACAATTCAGCAATGTGTAATGAGACGCCAGATTCCCTCATGTAGACCCAGCACACAGCTACCAAAGTCCAAGAGGATCAGACAAGCCAAGGAAACCAGGAGGGCCCACACATCGGCATAAGTCCCCAAGCCACAAATACAGCGGCAATATATAACACCTGGCATCCAACACACGAGCTACCAGTAGACAACTCATAGCAAACCAGAAATCGACAAAGTGGGGAATTACAACTCAGGGCTCGTGATAGCCTGATGAACAATAAAGAAAAAAACAGGCGTCGTCCACAAGGTGGGTCCCACACGAGACTCTAGTGGACAACTTTCAACTGAGAATAATGGACATTCGTTGTCATATGCATGACACAAGACTCCTCAAATCATACGATGGGGGTGGATCAGAAAAAACAATACTCACCCCCCAGTATGAATTTCGGGGCAACACAGACGGTCTTAATCGATCCAACATACTTATACTACTTCAGCACATCCCCTCACTATCTTCCATCAACAGTGAAGACATACTAAGAGTCTAATTTGACTCTATATGCCCAGAGAAACAGAGAGAACCACAATTATAACCTGGAGAAACGCAGGCCTGTCAAAAAGGGTGCCATAAGAGAAAGAGCAGTTTGCAAACTGGGGAATAATAGTCCAAATCAAGAAAAAAGAAAAATAACCCTATGTCCTAAAAAATCAGGCCAACGCCCACCGGAAACAGCCCGCAACAAAAGGTATTTTAATGGGTGCCTCAAGTGGCCAGCCCAATTCAAGTTATAGGAACTTCAACATCCTGTACCAGCCAGAGGCATCTGCAGGAGACCAAAGGATAATCATGCTAAAGGGTACGGCATACGATTGACCAAATGACTGGAGCTGGATTATGCAAACCTAGCCCGGGAAAAACTAAGACATCCCTAGCAGCAATCACATAGCCGTGCGGAGCATGAAATGCCAGACTGAAACAATGAAAATAATAACATGGAACATAGCAGAAATCACCAAGATCTTACATAGCGAGTCAGCACTCACCTTCTTGAATGAAGCAGACGTTGTCTGCCTCCAAGAGACATGGTCATCCACTCCCACACTTCTACCAGGCTATGTGGAGAACCATATTCGGAAGGCCATCTGGCGGAATATCGACATACGCCAAGCATTCAGTAAAATTGTCCATCACAGAAATAAACATCATCTCAGAAATGCTGCAAGCCGGCATTATAAAGGGTTATAAATCAAAGGGAGGCATACTGTCAAGCTTAATAATAAACGTTTATTTCAATACCTACGGTAGAAGGACTGTGCAAACAGAAAAGATGATCACCCTCTTGGAGGAACTAATTAGCAAGCACACAGCATATGAGGTAATCTTACTGGGCGACTTCAATATGCACAGCCTGGGAGAGGGTGGCACCAGCACATGGAGCCCCTATCAAATGAGTCAGAGATTTAATACTTTTCTTCAAAAATATAAACGGGAGTCCGCCCAGACTATAGCAAAGAAAATCCAACCATCTATCAGTCACCTTCACTCCTTCAACATTTCGGCCACAATCGATTATATCTTACTGAGTCATGGCCTAAGCAAAGTCCTCTTGGATTTTCGGGTATGCCAGTATGCAGAGAGTGAACATGCTGCTCTGATGGTCCATCTGTCCTTGCTAGGAAGGAGCCACGGCAGACTTCCTGCAGTCAAAAAAACAAAAGGCAAGGAACACTACAAATTGATATGCAGGATAAAATAGACAGCCTAAACCTCAACTAGGACAGACGGCTGGAAAGGCAGAGGGGCTGTCTGGTCAACCGAACTACAAAATGAGGATATCATCGAAGGTTGGTCCTCCCTGGTCTCTCACGCTCCTTCTTACTAGGAAACAGCCAACACAAAACCCGCAAGCCAGGAAATCACACACTGGGATTTGTGCAGGAGATTAACACAAGCACCCATAAACTAACGGGAGCAACACAGCAAATAATACTTTAAGAACAATTACTACCCGGCAGGAGCTAGTAACGGACACAAAAAAACCACAAACAGCTTAAATGGGCCCACAAAAGAAAACAACATGAGGCCGAATAGATCAAATTTTTTTGTCTTAATAACAGACAATAAACATCAGCAATTCTGGCATTACATAAACACTCTATGCCACAGCAAGAGCGAAAGGGGAAACTTGGTATCAGCGAACAACTGGGTCAAGAACTATCCTCATCATTCCCGTATACGGCAACGGATGCCAACATGGTCACACAAATCACAAAGGCAGAATATGCATCGACAGATGATCGGGCTGCAACCAAGGTCCTGAAGAAGATCCAAATGGACAGAGTACCAAGCCCCAATGGCCTCCCGCGGTCTTTATTTAGAGAGGATGTCCTCTTTTGGGCGGCAGTCCTCGCTCTGTTGCATGTATAATGCAAAATAAATTAAGATGTTCCAGACTCATGGAGGGGCTCTCTTCTCCAACCGATTCACAAGAAAGGGGATAACACCGACCCCAAATATTACAGGTTAATCGCATTATTAGATATCAAGGAGAAAGCCTATGCAAGCACCCTATTAGAAGACCTAGTTAAATGGGTCTCAGAAGAGGGCCTGCTTCCATTTTATCAAACTGGGTTCCGTGAGGGAGGATCAACGGTAGATAACATTGTGGCCCTCTCCTGTATAACTCATCATGCAGCCACCCGCAACAGCCTGCCTGTTTTTGCTTGCTTCATCGACTACTCTGCCTTTTTTTGATCAAGTGGTACGCAATAAACTGTGGCAGAAGCTTGAGAACTGGAACATACCTAACAAACTGCTGAGAGCCCTTATGTCGCTTTTCACCAAGACATAGGTTCGCATAAATCTCTCTGGCGATACAGACACCTGAAAAATGACAATGGATCATCGGCTTGAACAAGACTGTGTACTCACCCCCATTTTATTCAATTTGTACACAGCAGATTTGAGCTCAGCACTATCAGATGCTAATTTGGCCACTCAGAGTATAGAACAAAATAAAATCTTCCTCGTGCAATATGCTGAAGACCTCATCCTTCTAGACCAGGGTTCTCCAAAGTCGGCCCTGGAGGGCCGGATCCATGCCAGATTTTAAAATCACTACATTTATCTAAATGGAGATATACTAAAAATCTGGAATGGATCCGGCCCTCCTGGGCCGGCTTTGGAGAACCCTGTTCTAGACCACACCAAAACAGGCCTCCAGAAGGCACTCAATGCATTGAATATATACAACGTAAAGAATTAACTCATCGCCAATGCGAGTTAAACAAATGTGGTAATCTTCTGGCGCTACCTGGAAAAAAGGGCCTAGAAGTCAATAGTTTGATGTTATTTCTTATGCCTTACATGCATTTAAAAAATAAAAGCTTTTAAAGTCCCTCTCGCTGGAAATGCATATTCTAAAACACATTAATGGTAATCGCAGCGCAGTCGAAGGTTCACATTTGGCGAAGATCAAAAAGCAGCTTTTTCACTTCTGGCAATCTGAGTTTGCTGTCGTTAAATAGCAGAAAACAAATATTTGAGTTGTTGATATTTGTAGTCAGAGGAACCAGAACATTTTTGTGACACAGCCTGCCTAGGGCTGGATGCATGGGTCAGACCTTCAGCTCTTTTTAGAGGCTCTGAGGAAACAGTGACCCTGTGCGGAAGCAACACTGTCCATCCTGGTTGTAAGACAGGTTACAGAGAGGACCTCCAACAAGCAGCAGAAGGAAAAAAGCTCAAAGTTACCAAAATACCCTACAAAGCGCTCGGTCACAATTCAGGGCAGTCTTTGCAATGTTGAAGTCCTGAATCTGGGTAGGAGCAGAGCTAGAAGGACAGCAGCAGAGCTGAAACTGCCACAACTGGAGCACAGCTGGATCTACCCAGACTGTGACAAAACTGTAGCAGGTGGGACAGAAGGAGGAGTGCAGAATTAAACAGCAGAAGCAACACAATCCACAGGGTGCGGTCTCTGTCCATACCTTGTACCTGCTACTGTAGCCCATACTCACTGCTGGGTGCTCGGCACGCTGTCCTGCCTTCAGAGGTGTCAGCTCCCCACAGCTGGGACCATATGCCATTGTCAATGGATACTGGGCACACGGAGTAGCCTTTAGACATGCTTTGTGCCCAGCAGCCCTACCTGGGTAAAGTGTGTGGCCACCCTTATTGAACATTTGGCACAAAACCTAGTCTTCACTCATACCCCATGCCTATTATCCCAGCCCCCAGTGTGCACTAGACACCTTGTGTGGCTATTGGATGCACACCGTGCCTGCCACCCTGGCACCAGTAAATGCTGACCATGACCCATGGTTGTGCCCATCAGGAACTGGGAACATGATAGGGCCTTTGACCACTCCATTTATCTAGAAACCCAGTTCCAGTACCTGATGGGTTAACATAACATGTGATTGTGCCCAGTACCCCATACCTAGTACCAGCCATGCTCAAGACCAAGTCCAGTAGGTACTAGGACACATCCTAAGGCTAGGTCATGATTGTCTTTAGCTGCACCTCACACCACTCCCCCATTTTAGATGGACATGGTTGCAGCCATGCCTTGCAAACAGTGAGAACCAGATACAACCTTTAACCATGCTGTGCCCAGTTACCCAGGCCTCATTGCCCAATGAGCATGGCTACAACAGGTGCCCCGTATCAATGCCACTCTTTTACTCTTGGAACAAATTATGGAATTAGGCTATGTTCTGTTCCAGTGCCACTCCCTGCAGGACCTACTTACCATGGACTTCAAGCAGCTATTTTTGTATTCGCAAATTGCGAGCATTCCTCATTAGCCATATGTACATAGCTTATTCATGTTGCAAACAGCCTGATTCACAAAATCGGGCTTTTTGCGACTGGAAAAAAACATTTTTCTATGTACAAAAGCCCATTTAGCGATTCTGTAACCTATTACTGAATCGCAAAATGGGTTAGCGATTTGGTATTAGGAAGGGGCGACTCGCAGTGGTATGTAAGAATGTTTTGCGACCAAAATGCGGTTGCAAAACATTCACATTTTACCACCAACTTGAAGTTGGTGGTAACCCATTCGCAAAACGGGAAGAGGTCCCCAGGGGTCCTTTTCCGTTTGTGAATGTCCCGCGGACCACTGACTACTCCTAAAAATGAAAAGAAAACTTTTCATTTTTGTTTTTGAAACTCATCCCATTTTCCTTTAAGGAAAACGGGCTGCATTTTTTCTTTAAAAAAAGTTGCTTTATTTAAAAGCAAACACAAACATGGGAGAGAGGAGTTGGCCTAACGGCTAGGGCGGTTGACCTCGAATCTGGGGAACCGGGTTCGAGTCTCGGCAATGACGCTGAACATCCTGTGATTCTGGGCAAATCACTTAATCTCCCCGTGCCCAACAACAACAAAAAAAATTAATGTGTCCTCATGTAACGCAACTGATGCTATGTAAAGCGCTCTGATACCCGATACCTTCGGGTCAAGTTCGCGCTATATAAAACTCCGTAAAAAACATGGTGATCTGCTGTCCCCAGCAGGCTAACATCCCTGTGTTTTCAGCGATTCCCAATGGGTCTCAAATTCCGACCTACCTCATGAATATTAATGAGGTAGGTCGATTACGACCCCATTAGGAATCTCTAAGTGTGTCAAAGACACATTAGAACATAGGTGTTTGCGAATGACCTAATACCGAATCATAAAAATTCACTATTAGGAAATCGCAAAATGAAACATACGTACATGTGGCCCTAAATTTTCAAAGGAAATGCAACGTTTCAAATTCTCCTCCCCTCCACCTTAAATTACCTGAATATAGCTTTCCAAGAGCCACCTTTGGAAGGCATATTCTATTTTTTAAACGTTCCATGCATGCTCACCATAAAAGGCAAAATTAGATTTATGAAAGATCATCAAGTTAGACTCACTCTTTAATTCTCATAAATTAAATAAATAATATTATTAGCTCTTTCACCCTTGAAATTTGGTATTTCAAACAGGTAGTTAGTGCCATATTTGGGGCCAGATGTACGACCCTTACAATTTGCGAGTCGCAAATTGCGTTGTTTTGGGACTTGCAAAATGTAATTTACAACAGTGTCTCAGACACTGTTTGCGATTCCTAATGGGGACGTTTATTGCATGCCTCATTAATATTCATGAGGCAGGTGCAATTTGCGACCCCATTGGGAATGGCTAGCACTCCCAGGGATTGTGGCCTGCTGGGGTCAGCAGACCACCATGTCTGTGACTGCTTTGTAAATAAAGCAGGTTTTTTTTTAATGCAGCCCGTTTTCCTTAAAGGAAAATGGGATGCATTTAAAAGAAAAATGAAACGTTTCTGTTTAATTTTTAAGAGCAGGCAGGGTCCGTGAAACCCCTGCCTGCTCTTAAAAATATTTTTTCATCCATTCACAAAGGGGAAGGGGACTCCTTCCCGTTTGCGAGTGGCTTACCACCTACTTGAAGTAGGTGGTAAATTGCAAGTGTACATTGAAGTGCGAGTCGCTATTAGGAAGGGACGCCCTTGGCATGCCCCTTCCTGATAGTGAGTCGCAAACCCTATTTTGCCAGTCAGTAATAGGTTACAGACTCGCAAAATAGGGTTTGTACATGGGGCAGACCAATTTTGCGGTTGCAAACGGGTCTATTTCCCATTTGCGACTGCAAAAAACGGTCGTACATCTGGCCCTTATGCCCGCATTATAATTTTACCTGTTGCTGTAGCTCACTCGTCTTGTGAGGTTTTTCACTGTCTACATGGGCAAAAGCATAAAGAAGATGCAATTATTATAGCTCTAATTCTGAGGAATAGTGATAAGCAACAGGAGCTGCCCGTAAGCCACCTTGAACCAGTGGCAAAATGAACAATCACTAAATCACCTGTAAACAGAGGCACAATGAACGAGTTCTCAGTTGCCTGGAAACAGAGGCTATGAACAATTACTAAATCACCTGGAACCTGCCCAATGAGCAATTACTATATCATCCGGAAACAGAGACAAAGAACAATTACTAAACCATCTGGACCCAGTGACAATGAACAACTACTAAATCCTCGTGGGATAATAAGTTTTAGGCAAACAAACCACTAGTAATTACTCACAAATGTTGCATGCATTATGCATTAAATGTATGCAAAAAAACTTTTTGGGGCTCATGTCACCCTTTGCTTGCTTGTTCAATTTTATATGTGCAGTGAGTAATTGCCATTGGTTTACCTATAACTGATTATTCCACAAGGAACCGTTGTTTCATAATTGTCCAACTCTGGGGAAGCAACATGTGTGCCAGATTAGATGTTGGTCAATTTCTTCCCTTTGCATCTGTTGTCCGAGTGCATCATGTGTGTCTGGTCCACGGTCAGGTGGAATCTTCTTCTGGGAATGCTAAGTTTCCATTTCTTAGGAATTCTACATGTCATGTGGCATGCACACATGCCTGGTGTCTGCCGTATTTGAGAACGGTCTTGCATGTTGGGATACAAAACCTAAAAACCACTAAAACTTAAGAGGTACGCTGAGCAACACAACCATAATACAGAGATTGTCACTGTTTGCTGAACCTAAAGCACACCCCAGCAGTACAAACGTGGTATTGTTGCAGGGCTTTGTCTTAGGCTAGGTTCTGCACTCAATGCCATTATCTCTAGAAGTGGATGGGGATGCTCTTTGTCTGAGCCTAGTGCGCTTTGATTCAACGTCCCCACCTTCAGAGTGGCTTTGCTCTTCAATCTTTATTCCCTTTGCTCCGGTAACAACTTCATTTATGTCATTAATGCCATTTTATGTTACATTATCTGTGAGAGAATGCCTGAAGTAATTGGGAGAGTTATAGATATTTTGTTCTCCAGAACTGGCCAATTTTTCTACAAAAAAGTGATCTCTCTTCTCAAGAGGAAATTATTTTATTTATTTGTTTTATTTGATGACTTTTATATAGCGCTTGCTAGACCCGGGGGTATCAGAGCGCTTTACATGAGGATTACACATTGTTACAAAGTTACATCAGTTACAAGTTACATTGGTTGCTCGAAACATTTAAATAGCATATAAGACGAGATTAATTACAAATTCCCTTTAATAAGGTTCTGTTGTGAATTTTTAGGTTTTTGATTGATATATTTTGGTCTCTAGCCAAAGAAGAAAGCCCTGTGCTTAACCTTCGTGCACATTTGTGGACATAATCCACTGCTATTTGCCAAAATCTGTGCACAATGAGCACTGAGCACAAGGCCTAGCCTTCAGCCAGTACTACAAGCTTTGGGCACAGGCCCAGTATGATAGGATCTCGGGATATGCTGTGACTTTCAGCCTTGCCCTACGTCCAGCCCCTGTTCTCCGCCTCTGCCTTTTTTTTCTTTTTCAATATGTGGATCTTTAAAAGGATCCACGTATACAAGATGTATCCTTTTCGCACACTTGAAGGATCCAGTTTTGGAAGGTGGTTAAAAGTACACTGGGGATTAGGATCCTTTCTTTTGTGCCTCTCTCCTCCTCTATAGGCCTGGATGAGGCACCCCAGTACTCTTATGGTTCCTTCCATATTTGTTTATGTGTGCTGATACCCACAGCTATCAATGGAGACTGGGGGTGGGGGCTAAATATGCTGTCTCAAATGTCAGTAGGTCTTGTATGCAAATTTGTGGACTGATGAGGTCAGGGATGTTTTTTGTTATTTTGATCACAGTATTACTCGCTCTTTAATCCTTCATTATCCTTTGTAGGGTCAGTGGATGTTCCACCCCAATCCTTTTTCTACGAAGGAGGATTCCCTAATACTACTGAATCCCTTTCATTGTGTGATGAGCCTAGCAATATTTTTCAGCCATGACCAGACAATCAGTTCTTCGGATGCACAGGTCTGTCTGAGATCCAGAGATACCAAAAGGGATGTTAGGGAAAAAAGCTCCCTCCCCAATCGGCGGGCCTATGGATACAGGGATGTGGTTACAGATCCTGGGTGCATAGATGAAAAAGGCCTTATGTCTTGTCGTTTCTTTTTTTCACTTCTTAGTCTACAGTCTGATGGTGTCCTTGCTGCAGGTGTGCAGAGAACCACCAGTGATGATGAGCTTGTCTGCATATCAAGCAGGGTTGCTAGTCGTGATGCCTTTGTAAATGATTCCACTGGTTTTGAAGATGGTGCAGGCCAACAAGGGGAGCCAAAGGAGTACCAACAGGATGGGGTGATGTAATCATATTAGTTTTGGCCCTGGATGAGACATGCTGCTGCATGTAGAATGCTCTTGAGGGGTGCCAATGTGGAGCCTGTAGGTCATAGAGCAGGCTGTTACCACAAACCAAAAGTGAAAGTACAACACCGTAAGCATCAGTTTTGAAGCCACTTTCTGTAGGAAATTGTGTCACTTTCTATAGAAGAGAGAGCTGGAACTAGACCATCTTTGCCTTTTGCAATGTGTTCCTTGAGTGTCCAAGGTGAATCCAAGTGACTTGGCATTCAATGAACGTTGGGATTCAAAGCCATTAAGGCTGATATCACTGAGACAGATTTGTACTATGTCTTGCTTGTTGTTCTTGGCAAATAACAGGAATTCTGTCTTTTTGGGCTGAGCGCTGGATAGGTGCTGAAAGTGTTCGAGGTGGTGGATGTCTGGAGCATAGTAGATCTTCAGGTAGCGTAGCGTAGCATTGGCATAGTTGCTCCATGTAGAGGTTAAAGATAACATGAGACAGTATGGAACCTATGGGGAAGTCCACAGGTGATAGGGATCTTTTGGGACCCTGAGGTGCCCGTGTGAAAAAGCTGGTGTTTATTGGAAAGCATTGCTTTAAATGGACCAGTTATAACCAGTGCTTAGTACTAGCACTTAGGGAGAGTACTGGTACTCATTGGCACAGCACAGCAAGCTCAGTGGAATTGTTACATGTAGGTGCACAGGTGTTCCTCAACAGATGCCAATGAGCCCGTCAAAAGAGCTTTTCTGTGCAACACTCTGACAGTCGCGTGTCAATCTACCCTGGCACTGTGCTGCTGCTGAAAGCACAAATACATTTTGTCGCCCTGAGTGGAAAGGCTATGCCCAGACGTGGATCCTGTGCGCGCTCTGACACCAGATTCAAGCCAGCCTGGCTGATGAGGGTGGATATCCCAGGATGCTTATTTCTGGTCCAGGGAGGACCTGGCTTGGCAATTCGGGTTGGACTGTTCCCATGAGGAGCAGGGTCAAGACTGATTAGCATATGGCTGGGTCCAAACTGGAAGGGCACGGCGAGCAAAACAATTATGGATTTAACCAGCCGCGGTCCGTGCAGGTAACAGCGGTGGGGCAGTGGGGCCACGTCATGGGGGGGATTTCAAGTGAAAATTAAATAAATAATTAATTTTCCCTCAGCATTCCCCCCCCCACATGGCCCCACACCCCCACCGCTGTTACCTGCACGGACCGCGACTGGACTTAACCAAGATCTGTGACTGGGGGGGTGAATGTTTGATTTGTTCAGCATTACGTCCATCATCTGTTCTTTTGCATTTGTCACTCTGAGGGGGAAGGGTATGCCCAGATGTAGGTCCTGTGCTTGCTATACCACCGAATTGAAGCTAGCCTGGCCGATGAGGGATGATGCCCCGAAACCAGTCCCAGGATGCTTGTTTCTGGTCCAGGGAGGACCTGACTTGGCAGTTCGGGCATGACTGTTCCCATGGGCAGCAGGGTCAAGACTGATTTGCATATGGCTGGGTCCAAACTGGAAGGGCATGGCGAGCGAAAAAACAATGGATTTAACCCAGATCTGTCACTGGGGGTGAATGTTTGATTTGTTCAGCATTCCGTCCATCATCTGTTCTTTTTGCAGCTGCTGAAACATTCAGCAGCGGCTATAATGTCCTTTAACTCAGAGCTGTCAATCAGGCTGTGTGCAGTTAATCACACTGTAGGGTACTGTGTGATGTAGGGCCTGCTGTCTGCCACGAATCCTGATGACAAGATGTTATTACAACAGAGGTTGCCGGCACCTGTCTGTATTAAAATTGAGGTGGAAGGTGGTAATGTTGACAGTGACACTGAGAGGGTGGGAATCGAGGTACAGCAGAGGGGGCTTCAGAATGGCCTGTGTCTGATGCACACTAACCAGAGTTCCCTCTATGGAGATTTTTTTTCTTTAATTTCTCAAAGGTGATAGAGAGAACGTTCCCTAATTTTGCGCAGCTCTCATATTGATAGAGATTGCTCGTCACTATGTTATGTCCGTCTTGCTGCACGTGTTTTCTAAGCCTACTACTGTAGGCCCAAAATGCAATAAACACATAAACGGCTTAGCAGATGACCGACCACGTTTATGAAGGAAGGTGCAAGCATACGGGGAAGAGATTAAGAAGCACAGCATATGTAAGGATTGTGTTTTAGTTTAAAGTAGGACTGTTTTGCTTACAATTTACTCCATCACTTTACAGGGCTCAAAAATCCACCTCATGACAAGTCCAAGCCTGGCAATCAGCCTAGCCACTTCTTTTGTGAGGGGTAATTTTGAAGCATCACATGTTTTCTAGGAAAACAAAACGTGTAACCCACATACAGTACTCGTCATCTGTGGTTGTTAATTTTCAGGAAGTTTGGTCGTGAATTTTCCAATTAAGAGTATTAGACGGCAGTTCTAGCCGAAGACTAGGCCCTAATAGGTGTATAATTGCTTTGCGGTGAGTCACTTTTCCACAATGTACGGTAAGGTTTCCATTCATCGGTTAATGTTTTCAGCCGTAATTGCACGTGCGAGGATGTTTGCCGCGTCACAGTCCTCCCTGCTCCAATTAACACATCTAATAAACGCCCCTGCATCTCTGGAGACCCTTCTCCGGTGGGCAGTACCCCGGGGAGACGGCCTCGCTCCATGTCCGCAAGGTAAGCCCCTCCTGGCAGCCGCCGCTCTGACACAGAATGCGGCTGGTGCTGCAGAACAGAGCAGGGGTGAGGCACTGAATGCCACACAATTACATGATTATATTGAAAGGTTTTCGGACGAATGGCCACACAGCTCAGTTGTTTAACTGATAACACAGGTTGGAGCCAAGGAGATCTTAAAGAGTTTGGGGGCCCTGGGACACAAGTATTTTCGGGCCCTTTTCAGATCAGCTTTGAACTCATAATCCAGCTTCAGCTCTTTCATGCCCCCTTTGGTCAGGTCACTGGCAGTGCACAGGCACATTGGTCCAAATTCTAAGTGTGTTTACATCTAATATTCAGGGACAGTGACAATATTATAACGCAGCAGCAGCTCACTAATATTACTGAAAATAACGTCTGACCCCGCCCATTTCTCACAGGAGAGGTCCTGTTTTGAGCTAAGAGAAACTTTTTTTATGGATGCTGTATGAAATATAAACACAATGGGCCATATTATCAAGAACAGCGATAACATTATCGCCGCTTTAGCGGCAGGAAACTGCCGCTAAAGCGGTGATAAGGGGCTTGATAATATGCCCTATAGAATTCCAATAGAAGCCCAGGTTTGATGTCCTTCACACCAGAACCTGGGCTTCTATTGGAATTCTATAGGGCATATTATCAAGCCCCTTATCGCCGCTTTAGCGGCAGTTTCCTGCCGCTAAAGCGACGATAATGTTATCGCCGTTCTTGATAATATGGCCCAATGTTTCTCTGCAAACTGTTGGATTGGAGTCTCACACATTACCCACATAATATTAAAGGAAAACGCTATTTACAATAATCTGCTTAAGAATTATCCAAGGTCATCAGGGCAAGACTCTGCAGAACAGAGCTGTCTCCATCAGGGCTCCCCCCCCGAAAGGCCGTGGCCCTGGGCCAGAGCCCTCTTTGACCATGCCTTAAAACATCTCTGGTTGGAGCCCTCCCTACCAGCAGCACACACATTAGTAAATGGTTAGAGGGCACGGGGACCCTCACCAGAGGGAAAGAGGTTAAGAAGGGTTATTACTTGTTAGCCTCAACTGTACTCTGTTTTACTCCCATCTCTCTATGCTACATGGTTGGTCAGATATGATGACAGACGCCATTTCTTTCCCTTGACCTGAGGGGAATCCACCATGTGAGGGCGTCAAGAGTAACTGAGGCTCCAGGGCTTTACTGGAATGAAACAACTGTGTGTGTGGGATGGGGGTGCGGGGGGGGGGTTCTCCGAGGGGTGTGGCCGATGCAATTAAGACTGTGGCTTAAAAGCACATAAGCTAAAAATCTGTGCTTAGCACAGTGTCCTATCTGACTGGTATTTTGCTGCTTCTGTCATTGCATCCAGATATATAATACAACAAGTAACATTACACCTACAACAAGCCAGAACTATTGGCTTTGTCAATGGTTGTAAGTTGCCTAAGTTAAATAACCAACAACTAGGGCTTCATTGTATAGAACATTGAAAATACTTCAGTTTTCAAATGATGAGACTGAAAGAACTATAACAAGTCTCTTTGAAGTTACCTCACAGGCAGTGAAGGGTGGCACTGCTGCAGAGTTAAGATGTTTTTTTTCACCCTGATGGTGAGGGCAAAAATGGAGAGCCCGATAGGGACCCGTCTCAGCACCTGCTTTTTAGAACTGCCGGTGCTGAGCACCGACTGGACCCGGCCCACTGAAAGCCTTGTGAGGCTTCAACAATATCAGCTGGTGCGGGATGCCGGACTCCATTCGGTCCTCCTCCAACCAACAACCTTCGAATGAAGTGATCTTCTCTGCTCCAGTTCCAGCAGGCCACTGCCCTCTAACTCACCATTAATAACCTGCAGAAACCGAGGGCATAAGTACAGATGAAGAGCTGCTATGCCCTAACAGATAATCATACTGCAATCGCACCTACAAATAATTTTCCAAATCTGGGGTACCACCCGGTATGTGTAGATATCCTTAACCGTCTTCCCGACCGGCCACCATGTTCTTCACTACGACCCAGACTGATGTCCTGGGGCTGCTAGACTGACAGATGCACAGGTGTTTGTGTTTTTGTTTCCTGCTTCTAAATGATCACGTTCACAGGCATCCTATGTCAACGGGTGGAGTTGCAGTGTTTTCCTAAAGTAGTCCCTATGCATCTCAAATGCCACCTGATACTCACTCAGCAACTAAACTGTATGTGATTTCAGCACCAATTTCTATAGCCTGTATGCCCAAAGTATGAAGGGCCTGATTCACAGAACTAACTTACGTCAAAAACGTAAAGTTAGTACCTTTTGGTATTCACAGAATACACTTACTCATTTTGGTATTCACAGAATGAACTTACTCATTTCGGTATTCACAGAAGTTAGTAGTCTTAACTTTAGGACTCCTAAATGCCTTCTGTGAATACCGAAAGTCTTAAAGTTAGGATTTTTCTCAGTTTAGGAGTAGTAAAGTTAAGACTCCTAACTTTACTACTCCTAAACTGAGAAAAATCCTAACTTTAAGACTTTCGGTATTCACAGAAGGCATTTAGGAGTCCTAAAGTTAGTAGTCCTAACTTTACAACTCCTAAAATGAGAAAAATCCTAACTTTAAGACTTTCGGTATTCACAGAAGGCATTTAGGAGTCCTAAAGTTAGGAGTCCTAACTTTACTACTCCTAAACTGAGAAAAATCCTAACTTTAAGACTTTAGGTATTCACAGAAGGCATTTAGGAGTCCTAAAGTTAGTAGTCCTAACTTTACAACTCCTAAAATGAGAAAAATCCTAACTTTAAGACTTTCGGTATTCACAGAAGGCATTTAGGAGTCCTAAAGTTAGGAGTCCTAACTTTACTCCTCCTAAACTGAGAAAAATCCTAACTTTAAGACTTTCGGTATTCACAGAAGGCATTTAGGAGTCCTAAAGTTAGTAGTCCTAACTTTACAACTCCTAAAATGAGAAAAATCCTAACTTTAAGACTTTCGGTATTCACAGAAGGCATTTAGGAGTCCTAAAGTTAGGAGTCCTAACTTTACTACTCCTAAACTGAGAAAAATCCTAACTTTAAGACTTTCGGTATTCACAGAAGGCATTTAGGAGTCCTAAACTTAGGACTACTAACTTCTGTGAATACCGAAATGAGTAAGTTCATTCTGTGAATACCAAAATGAGTAAGTGTATTCTGTGAATACCAAAAGGTACTAACTTTACGTTTTTGACGTAAGTTAGTTCTGTGAATCAGGCCCGAAATGTCTTGCTGGAAAGGCCATCTCTGTGCCTGATGCCAGCCTCCTAGTGGCATCAACCTAAAAAAATTAAACAGAACAGTATCCTCATTTTTGTGAGCAATCAGCACAGTTCTTCCCCACAATGGCCATTCCATAGCGAGAATGCCTCCCAATCACCGAGCCTAAACCTATGCTTTCCAGCTGCACCAATGTACAGTTATGTTGTTACGTTATGTAAATTTGTAGAGTGTGGCTATTCACCCGTGAGGGTATCCAGGTGCTGATTATAACCTGCACTCTAATTATAGCCTTCACCTTCTGTGAAAGGGAACCTGAAACTCACCCCAGACCTGCCGGTCCTGCTGGGTGCCATTTTGAATGAGCTTGAAATGTGACATGTGCAGTTCATCCACGGGACAGGAACATCCTGCCCTATCTGGTGCTTCCTGTCCTTGATTGTTTGCTTTATTTTCAGGAGCAGCTGAGCTCTTTCCTGAGGTGTGACACTTGGCTCTCTCCAATAGTACCCAACTACCAACCAGGCAGGTGACTTTGAAATCCTCCAGAACCAGCTACGACTTTGTTCATAAGTTTCTGGAAGGTACCAACCAATCGTCAACCAAAAAGGCTTCATTTTGAACTGAAAGTAGCACTCAGGTGGGAAGAATGCTGCGCTTGCACCTTCAGGGCGGGCAATCTGCCAGTTCCCAGAAGAAATTAGATCAGATCTACTAATTAAGTTGACACCCCACTTCAGGCTTCACAGCACTTGGGGCTTCTAAAGTTTAGCAAGGCATCAATTTGACATCTACATGATACTAGCTAACAGGTACTGAGATCTGCCAGGCCAGGATCCCACTGATTACATTAACACCAACAATTATAATGAAAAAACGTGCACACATATGTAGCACTCCAAAAAGCTGTCCACTGCGAGGAAGGCAATAATGAGTAAATCTCACATTGACCAAGGAGGCAAAAGGAGAATTACTACACTGAACCCCATAAATACTCCCTTGGTTCTTGAATGCATGCATGATGAAAGCTCTTGCACAATGAATAGGATTTTGGGTGCAAACATTCAAATGCAACGAGAAGACAGGGAGCTACTCAGTTACATACAAAGTGCATATTGTATAATCAGCTTTAGGTAGATATACAAATTGTACAGAGGTATCAATGTTGTACTGGAACCTTGGTCATTTTTTGTCTTTATTTTCCTACTGTTGTGTTGCGTTGCGTGGGATCTCCTTTCAGCATCGAGCAAACCTTAAACCCTGCTTATCTATGGCACTGTGCATGTGAAATAATTTATTTATATCACATCCTGTTTCTATATTTATTTAAACAATCTAGATATACTGACATAGCGTGGACCACAACCAGAGCCTTGGAAGAGCAAAGAAACCCTCAAAGAGCAAAGGAAGACATCACACTGCAATTCCAATAGTTAGTGTTCCTAGGAGTCGGTAGGTCTGGGTCGAGTGCCCTTGATCCACTTCAAGGAGCTTAGCTGAGTACCTGAGTAAGGAGTGACTGTGTGCGAAAGACTTGAGCTGATTGTTTGAATGAACCAGTATGTCATGAGCTTTTGAATAAACAAGTGAGTGACTGACTGAGCGAGTGACCGAGTGAAGAGTAGCTGTAGAAATGGCTAAATGACTTAGTGGGTGAACGAGTTAGGGAGTTAGTGAGGACACAGTGAATGTGTAAATTGGCATGGTGCTCTATGAAGGCCATACTTCTTCAAGTCTGAGGGGAATTTAAAGCTGACGTGCAGTGCAATTGGCAATCCAGCACTACAATACTATAATTCTGTCTTGAAAGATGTAAAATGTATAATATCACCAAGGAAGGGATAAGAGCTTGTGCATAAGTTTGAACCTTCACATACAGCTACTTTAGATCCTGCAATCAATGACCATAAAAATGCAATGAAGACACTCACCTGAGAAGTCAGTGGCGTTTCAGTGTCTAGGAACAGTGGTACATGTGCTGTTTCCTTCAACAGAAAAGCGGCTCACAAAGATTGGGAACTGTAGACTTCCATGTAACATGGATGCTGAAAAAAAGCACTGGCACTTTTTAATAATGCAAAGTCTCCAATCTCCAAAGATTTGCACTTACCTTTTTATGATGGTGTTTGTAATCATTGTCTTTGATGACATGTAAGAAAAACAGTTAAAGACTTATGTATAATGAGATTTACTTTGCTGAAGATCAAAAGTGACTAAACATTACATGACAAAAGTGACAATTAAAGGTTGCAGACCATTTTGTTTGGGCTCACGATGTGTTTTAATAGTTTAATCCCTTGATCTCCCACTGCAGCGATCTATATTGATCACACAATCCTCGTGTGTTGGTGTGGACAGAGCCATCTTGTCTTTCTGAAGTTCTTACAATGATTGACAATGACTTTGTTAGTAACGACCCAGAGTAAAATACAAGCAATCCGTTGGGGGCTGTTTTACAAATGCTCATTTGCCAATGTTGAAGGTCTCCTTTTTACCTAAATGTGTTGTTGTGCTTTGCTTGTTCCAAGTAACCATGGTCATCATGTAGTGAACCACAGCAGATCTTGGTCATAGTGTAAGGTCTTTCTCATTTGAGTGGTTTACATAGTACTATCTGAAGTTCAGAGGTCCTGCCTTTACTTCTTGACAAACCTCAGATAAAACATCACTTTTCTTGCCTCCTCTTAAAGGGATCATCTGGTGAATGTTGTCACAATATGTCACAAAACCTCAGTGACATCCTAAAAGCCACATTCTTGAATGCTTATTTTTGGTGATTGTGGTGCTTCAGGACTGAAAAAAAAGAACTGCTGTTTTTTCTTCACTGGATGGGCCCTTCCTAAAATTTCCTTCATTGTCCCAGCTGGCCAGGAGACTGACAGCTCCTCCTAATGATTTCCGCTCGGAAAGAATCCTGGCCTGGACTTTTCTGAGCTCTGGGTCTAATATCTCAAATGTGTCATGATGAGGGAGCTCGCGCCTGTGTGATGTCTGGCCCTGAGAGAGTAAAGTCATTATGTTACCTATAGGAAGGCCTTGGGTTGAGCCAGCATCAACTGTAAGTGTAGCCGATCTTCACCGTCAACCCATGGGATAGGCTGATGCTGTCACCCGGGGTGTCGAGCATTCAAGCAAATAATCAGACACGTATAGATACTTAATCATACTAACACAGTCACCTAGACTGTGACAGCAAGTCCCCAAAGAGGCGGTATCATAGAATTAATTAGCATAAAACAATCCATCATATTTAAGTAAAGAATAAAATCGGCAGAAAATACACCAGATGTGTGAGTCACAAAATCTAGCAATAAGAGAGGCAGATACAAACATTGTGACATATTCATTCCCAGTGAATAATCTGTATTGGTATAAATGAATACTAATTTTACTCAACTGTTGAATATAAATCCAAGAACATGCCAAAAGTCGCTTTTCACAATATTTGTGTTAGACTATTTTTATTAATTAGAAAAAAATAACGCCTAATTCAGAAAAGCTTTATTAGTATCACTAGCTTGCATTGACATCTATTCATATTAGAAAAAAAAAAACGTACACTTTTATTTTATGTGAACGTACTTTTCCACATGCATGTGTTTATCTGTGAGCTTTTTCATTTTAGAAAATCAGCGAAATAGAACCCTACTCTATGGTCTCTGTATTGATAAATTGTATTAATTTGTGTTCCCCTCAAGGAAGCCATGCCCAGGATATTGTTGTCTTTATAACTTTCGAAATCCTTTTCTCAAGCCTTTTTTATGTACCATTCATTAGTTGAACTGTCTATTGTTTTTCTGTATTCATAAATGTCATGTCATTTGTTTAATCTACTATGCACGCCTTATTCATTTGTATGAAGTAGGTGTTTCTACATGAATCTTGTTGAATGTATTTTATGTATTAAATATTCATTTACTTACTAGAATATATTGCTCGTTCAATCCTATTATGTCACATCTCTCTACCGAATGTGTGAGGCAGTTCTGTCTAAAAACCCTATTAAAGATGATGTTTTATGATATGTGCCAGATTGTTCTTAGACTTTCTTTGCCTTTCTAACTGTGCAGACTCTACTCTAGTCTGTCATGTAATGTATACTTAATCTTGTCTGGTTTTCCGTGGAAACAAACTCTATGTCGGTCCTCTTTCTGAGCTATACTTAGTTTTAGCTGCTTCATTTGCTTGCAGGTAGACCTTATGTTGATCTACTCACACTATTTGATTTTGATTTACTATTGAGACATTGATTGCTATTGATTAACCAACCACTTGTTGCTCTCTGTAATGATCTTAATATTTAATAAACCTATGAGATTTAACTTGGAACTCTGTCTCGCATAAGTTTATTTGATTGGCATGGACCCAGTCGTATGAATATTCAGACCTGATCCTAAATATTGTCCATTTTAAATATTTTAATTAGAGCATCGACATATGCATGTGCATGACAAAATGAAAATGCATGATATGTCATGGCAAACAAAGCAAACACAAAGAGATGATGGACAGAGCTCTGAAGCTTTTCAGACACTCACCCCCAGTCACAGATCTGGGTTGAATCCATCATCATTTTTAGCTCAATTCGCCACCCCAGTTCAGACCCAGCCATATGCAAATCAGTCTTGACCCTGTTCCTCATGGGAACAGTCCAGACCGAACTGCAAAGCCAGGTCTTCCCTGGACTGGAAACAAACATCCTGGGGCCGGTTTTGGGGTAACGCCCCTCATCAGCCAGGCTAGCTTGAATCAAGTGGCAAAGTGAGCAAGGGACCCACGTCTGGGCATACCCTGCCAACTTAGGGCGAACAAAACAAACACAAAGAGATGATGGACGAAGCGCTGAAACCTTTCAGTCACTCACCCCCAGTCACAGATCTGGGTTGAATCCATCATCATTCTTTAGCTCACTTCGCCACCCCAGTTCAGACCCAGCCATATGCAAACAGTCTTGACCCTGTTCCTCATGGGAACAGTCCAGCCCGAACTGCCAAGCCAGGTCTTCCCATGACTGGAAACAAGCATCCTGGGACTGGTTTCGGAGTAACACCTCTCATCAGCCAGGCTAGCTTGAATCCAGTAGCAAAGTGAGCAAGGGACCCACGTCTGGGCATACCCTGCCAACTTAGGGCGAACAAAGCAAACACAAAGAGATGATGGACGGAGCGCTGAAACTGTTCAGACACTCACCCCCAGTCACAGATCTGGGTTGAATCCATCATCATACTTTAGCTCACTTCGCCACCCTAATTCAGACATAAAACCAGTCAGTGCAGGTGAAACAGGGTATAGCTGACATATGAAGTGTGTTGGTAGCTACAAAAATCCCTCGGAGCTTCCCAACCCAAACTCTTTTCCAGTCAATTAATAGAGTATGAAATATTTAAGGTTATTGGCTGGTCATTTAAATCCTAAACATTCTAAAACAAATTCAGGATGGTATTTAGCACCTGAGCAAACATTAGGAATGGCACTGCCATACAACTACTGCTAAATTAGGTGCCTGTCTGTAACATCTGAGTAAATAAGACGATCCAAGGCACAGTGATCATGTCATGGTGACTGGCAGAGCTTGCTTCTTCAGGACCTGCAATAGGTATTAGAATTTTGTTCATCTTACCACCCCTCCCAACAGCCAGTGATCATGGAGGAAAGGTCCCATTTTAGAAGACTGCTGGTGAGGCTATGGCCGCACAACAGTCCAAGTGATGCCTCTGAAGTTCAGGGAGCAGATATTTCAAAACCGCACATATTTTCAAAGGTTTTAACTGTAGAACACAATATCATATGCTTTTAAGTGTGCTTCTCTGACTCCATTCATGATGCTACGGACTGAGCGGCATTTGCATACATGAAATACTAGCCAATGTCCATCCTGAGTGAATGATGCGATTGGGTAAGAAATGTTGCACCATGCGCATTAGTCAATTGCCTGTTGGGTGCATACACATAGACTGTCCGTAATGTAAAAAATATAGCATGTGTGTGACTACCAATGTCAATACACCATACTGCACAACATGTTTGCACTGTATTCCAGCATAATTATTATTCACTTCTACACATGCGTATACCAACAAAAGGCATGATCATTCACAATGGTACACAAGGGTCAACATAAAAAACAGAAATGTCCTCATCTTTTATTGTTGCCATGGGTGAAGATCCTCATCAGAGATCCCCTTATATCAGGTGAAGGTATATAAACATCCAGACCATAAATACAATAGATCATACAACTAGAAGGTAGAATAGTCACTTACACAGCACAGGATCTGCAGTGTAATATACTCTATACAAGCTCTATAGTATTATCATCTGTTGTTACATCCTGGAAAATATTGCAATCTGATGAATTTAGTCCTTGCTTGACAATGAAGTTGTCACGCTAGAAGGTTAGGTGGATGAAAACAACCTACGTTATGGGCAGGTGTCCCAGTGTGGCAGTAGGTTAGTGAAGGCAAATTAATTTAATGCCATCTATACATTTCTATAGTAGTCAATCATGGCAATTTATTAAAATCTACGTGACTGTATGCTGTCATGAAGTGAAGAAAAATGTCCTCCGCAATCAGCAGTCCACAAACTAGAAAATGTGTTTAAATTAATTCTGTTGGCAGTGAACACATTTACATATACACTTTCTGAATTGCCTGAAGGGTTACAGATGACTGGAATTATGAGGTTACTGATTATCTGTCTCCTGGGATCAGAACTTACAGTATATGTGAACCTAACACATGTACGTTAATTGAAACATTTTAGACAATGCACAGTTATGCTACTGGGTTGTCATTGATTTGTTTCAATGCTCTGAAGCTTTGCACCGTGGTCTTCCTCAGGACAGGACTCTGCTGGTAGAGTTTATACAATATGGTGGTGCTTCACATGCAAAGTCGTTATAGCCCGAAGAGCAATAGGGTTTTTTCCAATTTAGTGGTCCACTCTGTACGGCTAAAAGAGCAGGAGGAGTATGTTTTCTAGTGCATGTGTGGGCAACAGGCAGCCTGGCCCTAAAGCTGACAATAACATTGAAAGAATTACACAAAATGGCATTATCAGTAATTCTTTTACTTGAAGATATGAGGGAAGATTCGTACCGGACCCGTATCAAGGTAGAGGAGGTGACAGCTGACAGCACAAGTTGACAATGATGAGTGAAAATAAATGGGTACTTTTTAAATGCCCAATCATTCACACTGATCCACACGCACACCAGACAAGAACTGGAGCGATCACTAAGCGTCATTCATGAACAAGGGAACAAAGAAAGAAAAATAGTACATATTAGGACATCAACATGTCAAAAAAAACTCTAGACACTTAAAATATGTAAACACACTACACAACACACACATGAACACAATTGTTAATGCTTAAACACACCACACCTTTGATACAAGCACATCTTCAAATGGATAAAGGATGGCTATAGGTGTAGTAAATAACTTACATGAGTGTGTGGGGCTCAAACGTTGTAGTAGGATATTGACAAGGGTTACAGGGTAGTGACTGGAGTAGAAATAACTGTAACCTTCATCAGGGTAAAGTGACAAAAGCTCCCTCCCTTTGAGAATGCTTGCTGATATTGGTTTCCAGAAGACACGGTGGTGGGGCATCAATGCCACCTTTTTGCTTCACTGTTATCTGGGTCAGTCTTTGATTTTGCCAATTCACTTGAACCACCGGTGTCGGGAAACACATACATTAGTCACATTTTTAGGAGCCTAACGGATACTTTGATTGGGACACAAATCCTTGCAGGGTGCGGGGAACCTTGCAAGCTCCAGCAAGGATCTACCCTGCCTGCCAGTGACCTGCCATCATCCTCTCTGAGATGGCTAGAGCTGCCCCATATGTGATATGGTTTAGAGAGGCTATATTACATCCTTGCTGAGGGTGCTCGTATCTCACTGGGAGGCATTCACAAATTATGGTTGAACTGGTGCCTCAGGGTGCAGTGAAATAGGGTGCTCGTGTATGTAGCAGATGTTAATCCTAGAGGTGATGCTGGTGTGTTTTCTGGCACTTCCTCAGTTTGTGTGTCTTTGTCTACATCTGCACGAACATAAACCACCATCATCTTTCCGGTGTCAGTTACATAGGGGTGCTGAAGGGCTTCATGTGGTGCAGTTACAGGCACAGGATGGGTTTTACGCTGGGCCAATATGCAGGAAAGGCATATGTGCCGCACTGCAGTTTTGTGGGTATAGATCCTCTGGTCCTAATTGTACAACTGGGAACTAATACTATAATAGTTGTGGTGCTGATGGTTGATCGAGGGGCATTTGTCAAAACCCCAATAGAGTCCCTTACAGATTGTGGTACACATTTGTTACAGACGTACAAACCCCACTTGTGGCATGCCACGCATGTTTTTCAAACATGGAACTTGCTGCCCCATTCTTACAATTACGCAGCATGGATATTACAGGAGTGTGCAGTGGTGCAACTGCTCTTGATAAACATGTAAGTGAGACATTTAGCTGCCACTGAGTTCACGTCTATGGTGACTCTGGATTGCTTACTGAAGTGTAATGGTTGGCCTCTAACCTCACGAGTGGTATTCCAAATCGAGGTGTCAATGGAATGGAATAACTGATCACAGCAATATACATGTACCTTACCTTCAATGGTGGAGTGAAAATTGATTCACAAAGTTTTCTAGGTCTGAATTTTGACAGTGCAGCTGTCAGACAGACTTTGCTTGAAACATAGAGCGGGCTTTGGGTCTGCCTCTTTCAACCATTGGCTTTCTTTGACCAGCCTCTTACAGACATTGGGTGGAGACTTTATTAATTACATCTTCGCAAAACCCCAGTTGAGAATAAATTGCTTACCTCATGCTTTTGGCTACTTGGGTGTATCCTACCTTCTCCACTGGAATGCTTGCATTGAACTTCACGAGGGACTGCTCATAACTCTACAGCTATAGGCTGCTGTCCACTCCTGCTGACTCCCTATGGTGTCTTGGTCTGGTTCCCTTCTGTTTCTTCTCGCTGTTCCCTTCTGCACCTCCCTCCTTCCCCTGTGGACTCCTCAGTCCCAAACACCCACCACCCTCTCGCTGCCGCTCCTCCATCCCCAGTGCGCTCCTGTACTACCGGCCACCATTCCCTTCCGGCAACGTCTCATAAGTGCCACTGTGCCACTTTGACTGTACTGATGACTCCCTTGCCTTCAATACATCTTTTTGTTTCTATGCCAAAAGGAGCCTTCACGGAGGTCCTTTCTTTCTTTATATGTCATAAAATCTAAGGAAGAACTATCACGAAAGGTCCTTTGGTATCCGATCATTATTTGAAATGAAAGCCAAAAACAGGACTGTATTGAAGGCAATGGGCCTTTGAGTACAGGCTTCCTTTCATTTCTTGTAGAACTTTAATGTGCTTAGGCTGCATGTGTTAGAAACATTAAATCCAAATATGTTGACTTCACGAGTGATTGTCAGATGAGAAGTTCTGTTTAACTCCTGACTTAGATTCAAATTTCCTAAATATTTAGGCGTGCTTCAAAAAGCATTTTCTGTGAGTGATTGGGAATTACTCCAGTTTCAGTTACAACTTTCTCATGATTTCCCAGGAGTAAGGAATGCCATTTATAAAAATCATGTTTAATAACACAAAGCTTTTTTGCTACTTAAAACTCACTTGCAGATACATTTGTGCGAACGAGCATTCTTTTTGTGAGTGCAGCATACGCTAATTAGAAGGAAAAAAATGTAAGCACATCCTTAAGTGCGTTTGTCTGGCATTGTCTGCTCGCTGTGTATTCACGTGCCTACATTGCTTAATTTGAGCTGGTGGTTTCCGGTGCTCAGCACCGGCACAAAGGGCCTAATTACAATGTCGGGCGGGTTTACGTCCGCCGAACACCGTAGCGGTCTGGAACCGCCTGACCTTAGGTCGGTGGTTCCGACCGTCGGATTTGGATGCGGTCAGAAACATCCATTCCACAATGGAAGCTTGTGCGGCGGGTGGAATAGGCCCTCAGCACAAGCTTCCATTGTAGAATGGATGTTTGTAAACATCCCTGCCCCATAGTGGAGGGCCAGGGGAGAAAGGGGGCCTGCTAGGGCACCCAAAGACACTTTCAATAAGCCTTTCCATGTCGAAAAGGCCGACATGGAAAGGCTGTCGGAAGTACCATCATAATCCCGACGGTGGAGCCAAGCCTGGCTCCGCCGTCATTTAAGGGATTATGGTGTTTTCCGACGGACTCCTGGAGCCCGTCGGAAGC
Source organism: Calotriton arnoldi (assembly GCA_963921515.1). Lineage (NCBI taxonomy): Eukaryota > Metazoa > Chordata > Amphibia > Caudata > Salamandridae > Calotriton > Calotriton arnoldi. The sequence continues at coordinate 538,395 of CAWUFW010007656.1, read as the reverse complement.
GCCGCAGACGGTCCCTCCACCCAATGCCTCCTCCCGCCGCATCATAATACGGCAGGCAGACTGCAATGTCAGACGTCGGTGGGTCTGACACTGACATGCCATTGGTGTTGGACCCACCAACATCATAATCAGCCCCTTAATTGTCAACAACGGGGCTTGTGACAGTCTGCCACAAGGTGGCGCTGTCTGGCTAATTTTGAAATGACCACAATGAAAGTTAACTATTCATTCAATGTACATTAAAAATGACTATTATCTGCCGCTCAAGTCATTTTTATAGCTTTGGGGAGCCTGAAATAGTCCGAATTGTCACACTTGTAGGAGTGTGATGGTTCGTAGTTGTGTTGTTACTATAATTGGCAGCATGGCAGAGGCGATGTGTAGTGCAAGCTGCAGTGGCATCCTGACAAGAGCCCTGGAACTTATTTTTTTTTTACATATTAAGCACTGTGATGCTTGGCTCTCTGAGTGTGAGAACTATACGAAAGGACTATAGTCAACTCTTTATTTTTATTTTTTTATTGAGCAGAATTAAAAATGACAATGCATACTTTTAACAATACCAGCAGTTATTATTAGTTTGTACAAATAAAATTCGATCTATCCTCTCAACTTATATCTGGAATCCCTTTCCCTCATTCCTCATCACCTATAGATTTTTCTCAAATACCTATCAAAGAGGGTACGATGTGCAAATAATGAGTAATAAAGTGCTGTGCAGAACCATTTTACCATAATCAAGATATTTAATTCAACTTTTCCCAGAGGGTGGGGGCTAATCCCTCGCGTTCTATATGCATAGAATAAAGTGCAGTGCATAATAACATTTACAAAACACAATTTTTTTTTTCCACTAACACACTTAACTCATCCCACTTTGATCTAAAACACTGAATAATAAAGTGCTGTGCAAAGCCATTTTTAGCATAATCAAGTTATTAAATTCAACTTTTCCCCCAAGAGGGGGGAAGCTAATCCCTTGCATTCTAGATGCATAAAATAAAGTGCAGTGCATAATAACATATTACCAAAATCAAGTTATTAAATTCAACTTTTCCCAGAGGGGGGGAGCTAATCCCTCGCATTCTAGATGCATTGAATAAAGTGCAGTGCATAATAACATTTCGACTATAAAACACGAAAATTTTCACTAACACACTCAACTCATCCCACTTTAATCTAAAACACTGAACCTTTTACTTCCCATTTTTAGTCCATAAATTTCCAAACTGCTAAATATTTCCTAGTGGCCCCTACTCTTTTTGCATAAATTTCCTCAAAGGCTTTCGTACGTTGCATTTTTCTATACCAATCAAGTTGGGTTGGGATTTTCGCTGTCTTCCAATTCTGGAGGATCAAGGAGCAGGCCACCAAAGCGGAAATCGCTATAAATGATTTCTCTCCTCTGGGGATTGGGGTATTCAATCTTTGCCTTACAAACCCAAATAATGCGATCTCTGGTTCTGGTTTAAGTTTTCTCCGTAAACTTTCATTAACAGCGGAGAACACTTCTTCCCAAAACTGGGTTAAAGACGGGCATGTAAAGAAAATATGAAGCCAGCCCCCCAGCCCCCTTTGTTGGCAACGAAAACACTTGTCCTCTACCTCGGGATACATCTTATGTAGGGTAGCCGGTGTGTAATAGTACATCCAGCGGGATAAAAAAGCCATTCTTTTAAAATTAGCAGCTCTTAATAATTTATGGCCATGCAGCGAAATCTCCTGCCACTCTAGTTCTGAGAACGTACATTGGGTTTCTTGGGAGATTTTTTCTAGAAACCTAATTACTACAGGGTTTCCCCGTTGGTCCCGCAGTAATCTATACCAGTTCCCAATACCCCTTAAGTTAGCTCTAAAAAGAGCTGGCAATAGAGAGGCCGAAGCACTCAACGGGAAACAAAATTTCTTCACCAATTGAATAATCTGGAGAAAGCCAAAAAAATACAAATTACAGCTAGTTCCACATCTAGCCTGAATCTCCTCCCATTTTATACATCTTCCCACAACCACAAAATTACCTAGCTCCTTAAAGCCTTTACTTTCCCAAAATCTTATCTGACTATTTCTAATATAAAGGCCCAGTGTTTTACTCTCCATGAGTTTCAAAAACTCATGACCCCCTGTATTCGCCTTTGTATGGTAAAATGAACGTATTCTTTCTCCTAGCCCCTGCAATGTCTTGTAGCGAGTCTTTTTCGGAAGTTTAGCCGTTTTAATAAAAACTGAGGTATATGATTCCGCTTCCTGCACCATCTTATCCATAAAAAAACTATCCAGAGATTCCTTACCATCTAACATTCTAACCATTATGTCCACCAGAGTTGCCTCATAGTAAGTTCGTAACTCTGGAAGTGCCACACCCCTTGTCTGATATCGAGTTGGAGGAGTGAAAGTCTTACTCTTGATGCTTTTTTATTCCAAATAAATTGACGAATCATGACTTCCAACTGTTTGAAGTATATGGTGTTAATTTTAATGGGAACATTCGAGAATAGAAATATTAATAATGGTAAGATGGACATTTTTATAAGTGCTACCCTACCAATTATTGTGAGTGGTAGAAGGGTCCATCTATCTAATAAATTTCTAATTTTTGTAGCCATTGCTAAGTAATTCAATTTAAAAAGTTCCTCATAACTTTTTGTCACATAAATCCCTAAATAAGGGATAGGCACTGAAGATTGGGCTTGCTGTTGCAAAAACTCAGGCAAAGTTTGACTACTGGCGTTAAGTAATAAAATTTCCGTTTTATTATGGTTAATTTTATACCCTCCAATAGCTTCGAACTGCTTAAATTCAGTTAAGGTTGTCCTGATATTCTGTTCCTCTGGCCTAAGGTACAGAATGATGTCATCAGCGAATAATTTTAATTTTGGCATTCCTTCCAAAGGCGCTTGAATCTGCAAGTTAGCCCTAATTTTTGCAGCAAGAGGTTCTATAAAAAATGCGAATAAAGCGGATGATAGAGGACATCCCTGACGGGTTCCTCGCTTTATAGGCACTCTTCCTGCTATCTGCGAATTTATAATAACTTGCGCCTGAGCCCCTTGATATAGATTTGCCAACATTTGTATTATTTGCATTGGGAACCCGACCTTTCTAAGAACTAAGAAAAGAGTTTCCCAATTAACTAGGTTGAATGCTTTTTCGGCATCAACCGTCATTATAAGAACAGGTAGTTTATTTGAATTTAAAAAAATCAAGCGCTTGGACCAGGAACCCAGTGTTGGATGACATGTGTCTGCCAGAGACGAACCCCGTCTGATCTTTTTAGATAATCTTCTGAGCTATTGGAGAAAAACGATTTGCCCAAATCTTCATTAACATTTTATAGTCAGCATTCAGCAAACTAATTGGTCTGTACGAATTAACGTTTTTAGGGCATTTATCTTTTTATCAAAGCTTATTATCGTTGACTCCTTAAATATAGAAGGAACTTCTCCCCTCTCTTACAAAATTGAATAACTCCAATAAGAAAGGTGTTAATTCTTCTGAAAATACCTTATAAAACTCTGAAGGTAAGCCATCGTTTCCTGAAGCCTTGCCTCCCGGCATTGAAGCGAGGGCCCCCTTAATTTTGCTTGAGGTAATTTCAGTATATACCGCAACTCCCTGATCGGTCGTCATATACAGAAGATCAATGTCTCTCAAATAATGGGTTATCGCCTCATTAGATACCATAAACTCAGTTGCATAAAGCTTGTGATAATGACTCAGAAATGCTTGTGCAATTTTTTCCTTATCTAAAATCAATGCCCCTGTTTCAGGCCCTATCAGTTCTGAAATTATCATAGACTCCAGCTTGGCTTTACTTGACCAGGCGAGGAGTTTTCCCACTAACTGACTCCTCGTATACGCGTTGTTGATATGTCCTGGAGCTGGCTATTTCCTCAAGAATAAAAAATTCCCTTAGCTCCTGTTTTGTTCTTGTTAGTTGCTGCTCCAATTCTAAATGCTCTCCCCTGCAACTATCCCTCTGCATTAAGGCTAAATCTACGGCGTGTTGTAGTTTAATTATTTGGTTCCTCCGCATCTTGGATTGTAATGCCGAAACGGCTATCATCTGACCCCTTGCTGTAGCCTTAAACGCCCCCCATATTGAGAACAGAGTCGCTGTACCCTTATTTTCCTGAAAAAATACCTTAATCCATTCCTTCATCTCTTCTACCCATTTAGGGTTCGAAAGGAGGAGCCGATCCATCTGCCACCTGGATTTCTCCCGCCTCGTCCCCTCTATTCTAATCTCAATAATAAGCAAAGAATGATCTGAAAAGGAGTTGGCTCTAATTTCAGCATTCATACAATTAACATAACGAGGGATCAAAAAAAATTCTATCCGAGAAGCTGTCTTGTATCGCTGGGAGTAACAGGTAAACTGTATATCGCCTGGATGTAGCTCCCGCCATGGATCCATCAAAAGATAATCCTGTTTCATAGAACATAAAATCCCTTTTGTCCTCGGTTTTAGCAGTTTTTCCCTTTATTGGAGGTATCCTTTTGAGATCTTGAATTAAATTAAAATCTCCTCCTAGCACTATCGGGCCCTCTTTGCCTCTAACAAGCTCATTGATCTTTATAAGGGGTGTTGGATCGTTGTTGATTGGAGCATAGTAGTTTACTAAATTAAACAGTACCCCGTTTACCCTAGCAGTAACCCAAATCCACCTCCCTTGAGAGTCTCTCGTTACTTGATGTATCTCACAATTAGTTCCTTGAGCAAAATAAATGGCTACCCCCCTCACAGCAAGCCCTGCAGAGGCAAAGAAGGCTCTAGAGTAGTATTTAGGTATATAAAGTTTAGGAGTATTAGTTTTCAGGTGGGTCTCCTGAAGATACAAGATCTGAGGAGAAAAAGAAGTAAGCCATCTAATCAACCCACCATATTTTTTCTTATTAGATATCTGTTGCAAAGTCATCCTGTGCCCTGGGCACGCCCCAACTTTTTGCTGACTGATACTGGTGGTAACTGACTTTGACTGACCCTGGGCTCTGCCTAACCAGGCCCAGGGCCAGTGCTATGCTGAAAGAGACACATTAGAATACAGTTAAAACACCTACATACGCTAGGGTACACAATGGTATGGTGGGGTACCCCTGTGATTGGCACGACCTATCCTATAAGTCCCAAGTATATAATAGGGCAGGGGGATTGAAACTACCTAGAAGTCCCTAGTACCCTAGGGCATGGCAGTTTAGAGGCCAGCAGCTCTTTTTACACTTGCATGTGTGCACTGCTGAAGCCTGAGGTCAGTTTAAAAGCAGCCCTGGGTGCCAGGTCTGCTCTTAAAAAGTAAATTGTGCCCAAATTCGACTTTGGTGTTTGGGGCACTTAAAAATGGATAACCTACAATGTTATGGCATATTAGGGACCCCCATGGTCTCCCCTAGGTGTCCCAGGGGTGGGGGGTCAGGTATCTATAAGGTAGACCCTTATAAAATGAGTTTTATATGCCCTGGGTTAAGTGAAATTTCACATTTCACTCCCCACATTGTGAAAAGGTGCTGCCCAAATTCGACTTTGAGCACTGTGCAGTGAGGATCTGCAATATTTTTACAGATTCAGAACCCCTAAAGTCTCCCCTAGTTGTCCTATGGGGTGGGGGTCCTGTAGATATAAGCAGAATACTAATAAAATATGTTTTTGTAAGTCCTGGTGCTGGAAAAATGGCCCAAGTCCTTTTTCCCATTGCAAATCCCCTGTTACATAGGTTAACATGGTAGAAAGTTATTAACTAATAACTCTTGATAGGAGAGGGCTAGAAGTGCCATTCAAAGACTTCCCTGAATGGTATTAATAAATTCAACAATATGATATTGTTGAATTTCTCCTAAAGTGTACATACAAGAGGTTATAAGACTTTCTTGTTTGTAAGTCCAGATTCAGCCTTCCAGTGATCTGCCCTGATTGGTCAGAGTTAAGTGGATTAGCCAGGCTGCCTTAAAGAGGTGATAAAGAGCCCCTGGGTCAACCAGCTCTGCTGGCAGGGCAGTGTGCTGTTCCAAAGGAATGCCAGGCCAGGGGGAGGAGTCGTAAACTATGTTCATCAAAGAGGAGAGCAGAGAACAGTGTCATTTACAACTCTGAACTTCCCACCTTAGGCAGATGGTAGGATTAAGGAAGGTATGAGCAGATGCAGGGGGGAGAATTAGCTATCCTAGGGGTGTGTTTAGCCAGCTCTTGCCTCCTTGCTGGAAAATCTGCCATTATGGATTTGGAAGATGTGATGCACTCTGGGACAAAATAATGCCACACTCTACAGGAAGTGGTCATATGTTTGAGGAGTTACCCTGCTCCCATTGGTCAGGAGTGACCTCCTGCCTGACCCAGAGAACATGGAATAAGTATCTGAGAGGGGCAGAACCCTCCAGATCTGCTGCTTGAAACTTACTGAAGCAAGACATTGCCAAGCTGAGAAGTTTTGCTGTGCAAAGATTTCTAAGGCCTGACCTCTGAAGACTGCACCATCTGAAACTACAGCCCCGTGGATTATCTTGCTGAAAAGGAACTAAAGAGTGGACTCCCTGAAAGCTACAGGTTAAAAGAGCTCATCTGGAACATCACCAACTAAATCTGCACCTTGGAGAACTACCAGTGGATTTGTAAGGGTGACGCCCAAGTGGATTGTGGGAACTGAAGTCCTCAACTTTCAAGGACCATCTTGGAGCTTCCAGACCCTTGGAGTGAGTTTGAGACACTTTGGGACCCTTTGAGGAACTTCAGGAAAAAGTTCAAGAAGTTTGGAGAACTTTGAAAAAAAGCTCCATAGAGGGACCGACTCAACCTGGTCAGCCAAACCGCCTGCCTTCAACCGCTAGCCGGCCAAGCCACCCAGGTTCGTCCCGCTAAAAGCTCCGTTGGTCCAACTTCCAGAGTTTGACCGGGACTAGAAGAAATCTGAAGCCGGGGAACCCTCACCGGATCCGGCTACATGAAGAGCATCGAGAGACCCCACGAGAAAAGCTCCAGAAAAGTTTCTAAGTCCGCTCGGAGAAAAGGTGACCGGGAGCAACCGCGAGAGCCAAGCCGCCTGCCTTCCATTGCGTGTCGGCCTGGGCTCCTGGGGTGCCCCGCTGAAGTGCTAAAGAAAAAGTTTCCAAGTCCGCTCCAGGGAAGTTGACCGGGAGCTCGTCGAAAGGCAATCCGGCGAACCCTCACCGAATCCGGACTGGCTAGGAGCTTCGAGGGACCTCGGGGAGAAAAGCTCCAGAAAAGTTTCTAAGTGTGAAGGTAGAAACTGAGACCGGGATCTGCCGCGAGCTGTAGCCGCCCAGGGCTCCATCGCGGTCGGCCTGAAACTTTGACTTTGACCCGGTCTATCGCGAGCAGGTATCCCAATATGGTGCTATAATCTTCTAAGTGCTATATTTTGCTAAATCTTTGAAAATTCATATCTCCGGTTCCCTACATTGGATTTTTGTCGTTTTGGTGTCATTTTAAAGATAAAAATATTTCCTATTTTTATAAATTGGTGTTGGATTTTTATTATGTGTTGTGTCTTAATTATTTACTGAATTGGTGTTTTTAAATGCTTTACATACCTGTCTTTGAAGTTAAGCCTGTCTGCTCGCAGCCACGTTACCAATGGTTGAGCATGGGAATAATTTTCTAAGACCTATGCTGAGTCCTACCAATGGTTAGTGGCCTTATTGCCACTGGCAGACCTACATTTGCCCCTACCAATAATCCACTTTCCAACAATATCCCATTAACATTTATCGATATCGTCCTTAGATTTGGATCCATATTGCATCAAAGAACAAACTAACATTGTACCATTTATGTCTAATATCTACCTTAATAGATAAGATTACTTCTCTAATTCTGCTCACTTTATTCCCGATTATCTGCCATCCCCCCTTCCCCGTGCCCTACCTCCCCCCCATCCCTCACCACTCCCCCGTGACCCTTCCTACTCCTGGCAGATAGGGAATTGCCCGCATTACCCCCTGCTGCCCTCTTTGTGAACCCCTATGTCGGGTGCCATGTTGTTGCACCCTAGTGTGACCCACCACCCCGTCCCAAAAGAAGAAATAAAGAAGAGAAACCCAAGAGAAAAGGAGAACAGCACAAGAACATAAGAAACAATGTCCATCATGTCAAACAGTCCAATCTCTTTACTTCTCCTTAGTAATTTTTTGCAGTAGTTCCTGGGCTTCATCAAGGCTTGTAAACATATGAAACTTGCCTTGGACCAAAACTCGTAATTTCGATTGTTGAGCAACGGCCGCTTGAGCTCCCTGCGCTTTAAATAAGTAGAGGAGTTTAACAAACTCCTTCCGATGACGCGCTGCCGCTGCACTCATATCCGAAAAAATGCGACAGTTAGGAACATCTCGAGAGGAGAATTGTTTCTTCTGAATCGCTCTGGTCAAAATCTGCTCTTTTAGTCGATAGTCCGCAAAGTTCACTAAGATAGTTCTAGGCAATTTTGAATTGGGGAATGGCTGTGCTGGAACTCTATGTGCCCGTGTGATCGTGAGATCACCTGAGAACTCGGGAAGGACATTCTCTTTAATAAAGGATTCAACCCACTGGAGTGTTTGTGATCCTTCGCAACCTTCGGGGACCCCAACTAGCCGCAGATTTGAACGTCGGGAATGATTCTCCAATTCTTCTAGCTTGGTTTCCAACAAGTTTTTCTGCTTTTTATCTATTGAAACCTGCTGCTGCATCGAAGTCACCTGATCTTCCAGGAGAGAGATTCTTGATTCAGCCTACTGCAGTTTTGCCGGGTAAGATCCAACTACCTCTTCAATTTTTGATAGACGTGCATGAAGTGCTGCTATCTCGGTTGCTTGAGAAGCTTTCATTTGTCTTATCTCGTTAAGAATAAGGTTGAGCATAGCTTTTATATCACACTGGAAGCTTGTCCCGGTCTCCAAATGCTGAGTTTGACTTGATGACAAAATTCCATCGGCCACTACAGACGACACTGATGATAATGAAGGATTCACCAATGGTCGAAAGAGTAGAGGAAGTTCCTGAGCAGCCGACTCGAGACAAGGTTGAGCCTGTATGCCCTGTGCGTCCTGTATGTCCTGATCCGAAGCCTGATGTAATAGAGGGAGTAGAGGCTGCGGAGGAAGTGGAGGCGCCTTTGATTTCATAAATAACGAACATTCCTTGACTTTGCACAGAGGCGTACTGGAAGGATTTTCCTGAATACTGTCCTGATTCGCTGTTCCATCCTGATTCATCACCGGAGAGTTATTATCCAGACTTTCTCCCATCGTTGCCAAACCAGATGATGTGTTGCCTCGTTCTAATACCTCTGGAGTTAAGTTTATTCGTCTCTGACTGGGGCTTTCGACCCTCTCTTGACTAATGGCCCCTTGGCCCCCCTCACCATGCTCCAAAACATCGTCTTCAGAACTAATGGGACTGGTAATTGGGGCCGATCCTCGGCGAGCTTTCTGCGCACGCTCAGCTCTTGCTGTCGCAGAAGCTATCTTCAGCTGTGTAGTGCGAATTTTAGTCCTAGGCGCCATATTTAAATCTGGTTGAGCCAGTGCATTAGTAATTTTTAGATGTTTTCCCATTCTGAGTGGGATTTGTTTCTACAAATAAACCCCACACTGCCCAGCGCAGCCTAATTCCTGGGAAAGGGTTTGGCCCCCCAAATTTTGTTTTTATTCCCCTTCTCCTTTTTCCTCCTTCCCCTCCTCCTTACTCCCAAGTCTGTCTCTTCAGTGAAAGCAAAGTTCAGTCACAATAAAAAGAACAAGCATTGGCATAGCCAATAGGTCTCGCCTTTGGGACTTTATAAGTGTTTAGCAATGCAACAGTTGATGTTGTTGCTTTAAGGATATTGTGCTGCATGACTAAATACTTGTAATGTCCCAAAAGCGAGACTTATTGGCGATGTTAATGTTTTTATAGCATAAGTATGTTTCTAAACAGTGCTACAAAGTAATGATATGTCTGCTACTACAAATTGCACCAGGTTAGTTTTTGTAGCGCCAAAGAGGTGTGCGCAAATGTATGCAAGCGCTTTGGTGCCGGGCGTTCCACAAGATGCGAGCAAATACTTTAAAGAGCCAGCCCTGCCAGCATTAGTGTTAATGTATTGGCAGTGTTTTGTATCATATAAACGAGCACAGTAATAAGTGCAGAGATGATTTGGAACAGCTGAGCTAATGCGCGCGCTCGCAAAAAGCACCAGGTTAGTTTTTGTAGCGCCAAAGAGGTGTGCGCAGATGTATGTAAGCGCTTTGGTGCCGGGCGTTCCACAAGATGCGAGCAAATACTTTAATAAAGAGCCAGACCTGCCAGCATTAGTGTTAATGTATTGCCAGTGTTTTGTATCATATAAACGAGCACAGTAATAAGTGCAGAGATGATTTGGAACAGCTGAGCTAATGCGCGCGCTCGCAAAAAGCACCAGGTTAGTTTTTGTAGCGCCAAAGAGGTGTGCGTAGATGTATGTAAGCGCTTTGGTGCCGGGCGTTCCACAAGCTGCGAGCAAATACTTTAAAGAGCCAGCCCTGCCAGCATTAGTGTTAATGTATTGGCAGTGTGTGTCCTGTGTTCGCACTGCTGGCCTCAGCCCAATTGTGAGTCCTGTTAACGGCTGGAACAAAATGGTTGGGGTGGGGGTAAGGGTGGGAGTAGGTGAAGGAGCAGACATGGGGCGAGCTGAAATGAAGCCGCAAGAGGAGCTAGAAAAAAAAAGAAACATGGAGCAGCACATGCCCAGGAGGGCGCCTCGCCAGCGATGCGAGGAATGGAAACGCGCTCTCTGGTGAGGGAGGGGGAGGAGGGCTGACGTGAGGGAGGGGGAGGAAAGGCAGATGGCACCTCGCCAGCGATGCGAGGAATGTATGGCAGCTGCGCGCGTGCACGCTCTCGTGAACGCAAGCTGGTCGCCAGCAAAAGCCACCGTTTGCACTTCCAAAACCCGCTTACTAAAACTCTCGCCAGGGCAGCGCATGCGCTGGCTCAGGCGAGACCTAAAAAAGGGGGGCGAAAAGAGTCCAACTCCTTTAATTTTACAATTTCTTCTTTGTTCAAATGCAATAATATCTTGTAGCCACCATCTACTCCCTTTTACTCCCAGCACGCTTACTGGCTGAAGCTGATGAAATCTAGCTCTCCTTTGGAGTCTTGCACCTTTCACCTTTTACACCCAGCAGCTGAATGCAACTCCAGACGCTGCTTGCTCCGCTCCGACTTCTGAGGGAAGTTCAACTCACAAACACCATCTCCATGAAACCCAGAGGATCGGGGCCTTTTCAATTAAGAAGCCCGGGTTTAAACGCCATCTCAGACTCTCTGTACTAACGCAGCTCTGTCTTCTAAATCTCCAGCGGCTGCTCCGTGAAAGTAGCAAGCGCCCAAAGCTGAAACAGGAGTGGGCGCATGTAGAGCCGTTACAGCTGTGATGTCCCCACAAGGTACGTTGGGGCAGGGCAGCGCGCAGTATCGGATGGCAGCGCTGCTGGGAATGATAGACGAGGACCACTCTATTGCTCGTGTCGGCCGGAAGTCCCGAGCGACCCCGGCCCCTTTATTTAAGCTCTCTGGCCACGCCTGGCCAGAGAGTGATACATTGTGTGTGTGTTCTTCCGGGGGCACACCATTGCCCGGTGTGCGTGGATAAGCTAGACCGCTACATCCCATCCCAAATTAGTTCTTTAACCAAAATACAAAACTCAAATCAACACACAAAATCAGCTAGTCTCTGGTTCGGTCTGGGGCTAGGCCTTAGGTCGTATCGATGCTGGCGACCACCTTGGCTTCCTCTTTGGCTGACCACCACCGATCCGCCAGCTGGGGCTCTGGAGCTGTTGTTTGTCGCTGGTGGTGCGTCTGAAGGAGTGGTGGCTATATTTTCACCTGGGCCGGGTCCTACTTCCTCACTGATGATCCCTTCACTCATGGATTGTTCTGAGGTCTGCCCGTCGCCCTCTGCTCCTGGGACTCTCTTGAACCATGAGATGTTCCGGGTTATTGTTTCCCCATTACGCTCAGCAGTTATGGCTGTTCCTCGGATTGTCTTGACAGTCCATGGCCCAGGTTCATAGAGGGTGCGGAACTTCCCTCCGCTCTGGCGGTTCCTTACTAGAACGGTGCATCCAGTCGTCAGCGTTCGGGTTCGCGCTCTCCTCTGTCGACTGGCTTTCTCATTGGTTAGCATCCTCCTAGCTTGGGTGCTTGCAGGGTCATATGGTTCTTGCTCCCAATTGTCAGCTACGGGGAGAGTGTCGCGCCGGGGCCCTGCCAGCATCAGTGACCACGGAGACCTTTGAGTTGTGCAGTGGGGGTACTCCGGTATTCTCGCAGGAACGTTTGGAGAGTAGCCTCCGGATCAGTTTGTTCGGCCATTGCTATGCGTAGTACTTTGTTTACAGTCCGCATGAAACGTTCTGCTTCCCCGTTGGCTTGTGGCCACTGTGGAGTGATGCGGTGATGCTTTATCCCCAGCTGAGTTAGGAAGTTCTTGAATTCACTACCCTGGAACGGGGGTCCGTTGTCTGTCTTGACTACATGGGGTAGTCCGAAAAGTGCAAAAGTTTTCTCCAGTACCGGCTGCAGGTGGTTAAATGCCGTGGACGTCAGGACCTCCACGATGGGGTACTTTGTGTAGCTATCGACCAAGACTGCCGTGACTCTCCCATCCGGGAAGCTCCCGAAGTCGAGGCTTACCCATGACCAGGGCGATGGAGCAGGATCTTCGGTTATCACAGGAGCCGGCGTCTCTGGATTCCCCGTGAGTTGACAGGCTCTGCAGTTCCGTACCACGGAGTCTACGGCTGCTTCTAGGCCAGGGAACCACACCTTTTCTCTCATACGGGATTTCATTCTGCCTGTTCCCTGATGGCCTTCGTGCGCTAACACGGTCGCCCGTTCTTGAAGTCTTTGCGGAATGACGATGCGAGATCCTCTTAGAATTACACCACTTTCGGCTGTGCTCAAGTCATCTCGGACTCTCCAGATTTTGCCTAGCCTAGCTCGGGCCTGCTCATTCCACCCATGGACATCGTGAAGAAATCCTTCCCAGGATCCCTTCTGTAGAGCGTCTGCTACTCTTTTGAGGACCATGTCATCTTCTGTGTGGGTCTTGATGTCTTCAATGGATAGAGCTCGTGGACACGACCACTGAGAAATCATGTTGACGAAGTCTTCCGTCATCTTTTCCTGGGCAGAGGTCTCCTCTGCAGGGAGTGCAGGGTGACGAGATAAGAAGTCAGCTGGGTTCTTTGCACCAGGCCTGTATACCAGTTCCAGTTGATAGTGTTGAAGTTGTATCGCCCACCTCTCGATTCGGGGTGGTGGATGAGGCGCGGTCCCTTTGAAGAGTGGGAGCAGTGGTTGATGGTCTGTTACCACTTTGAATGGATTTCCACTGACGTATAGATGGAAATGGTTACATGCCCATTTAATGGCAAGTGCTTCCCGTTCAATCTGAGAGTAACGGGTTTCGGTCGCAGTTAGGGCTTTGCTCGCAAAAGCCAGTGGGACCCATGTTCCTGGTTCTGTTTCTTGCGTCAGTAGGGCTCCTAGTCCCACCGGGCTGGCATCTACTATCAGTTCTGTTGGCCTAGTTGTGTTGAAATAGGCCATGGTCGTGCTTTCCAGTAGCGCCGCTTTCACTTTACAGAAGGCTTCTTCTTCCACTGGAGTCCACTGCCAGACAGTCTCCTTCTTGGTTAGGTTTCGTAGCGGCTCCGCAATGGTGGCGAGATTCGGAATAAACCTTCCGCAATATGTTGCCATGCCTAAAAAGCTTCTGACTTCTGACGCCGTTGTGGGAGCTGGAGCGAGCTGTATCGCTTGTGATTTCTTGGGGTCCACCTTACTCCCTCCTGACTGAATATATATCCGAAAAACTCGATCGATTTTTTGAAGAATTGGCATTTTTCTTTGTGGAGAGTCACTCCATGCTCTGCGAGACGTTGGAGGGTCGCTCGAAGCTGACGATGATGGCCTTCTATTGTTGCTGAGTGTATTAAGATGTCATCACTGACGTTGATGACACCCTGAAGCCCCGACAGGACTTCTCTTACTGCGTTCTGGAATATTTCTGCTGCGGATGATATTCCGAAGTTTAACCTTTTGTAGCGTCGAAGTCCTAGGTGAGTCGAAAATGTGGTGATATATCTGCTACTCTCCGCTAGCTTCAACTGGTGGTACCCAGCGTTTAGATCAAGTTTAGAAAACCACTGGGAGCCGTTGAGGTCAGCCAGGATGTCGTCGACTGTTGGTGTCAGGTGTCTCTCTCTCTTTATTGCTTGGTTGGGCATTCTCATGTCGATGCAAATCCGAATTTTCCCAGGCTGCTTTGGCTTTTCGGCGATGACCATGGGAGATACCCAGGGAGTCGGTCCTGTCACCTTTTCTATTACTCCCTGTTGTTCAAGCTGCAGTAGCTCTTGTTCTACCAGCGGTCGTAAGTGAAATGGGACACGTCGATGCCGTAGGGCGACTGGCTTTACCGCCGTATCTATATGTAGTTTTACTGGTGGTCTCTTCATGCTTCCCAGACCAACGAATAGTTGCGGGAACAGCTCTAGGATATCTTCTGTTTGGAGTGATTTCACGGCGTTTGCAAATGTTATTAGATTCAGATCCTCTGCAGTGTGGCTTCCAACGAGTATGTCTGCCTCCTTGTCGACTACATGGAATGTGGTCGTGACTTCTTGGTTTTCTGATCTTACTTGAACGGACATTTTCCCTCTTAGGGGAAGTGGTGTTTGACTTCCGTACGTGAGGATTCTGACTTTGGACGGCACAAGCGCTGGTCTTGGGCTTAACTTTTTGTAGTGTTGACACCCCATGACGTTCACGGACGCCCCGGTGTCGATGATAGCTGTGACGGGTGACCCAGCGATCTCGATCGTGCATGTCGGCTGTGGCCGTCGTCTTCGTTTCAAGTCGTTTGCAAAAGCTATGAGGTAGCATTCTTCTCCTTCGTCTGTGGACGAGTCTTCCAGACACTGTCTGCGATGTGTCGCTGTCATTGGTGTCCTCGATGGGGTGTGTTCTTCTAGTGAGAGGTGTCTCACTGCTTGTGACGGTGGTCTTCGTCCGGGATTTCCTTTATTCCTCATTCCTCCTCTGCATACACTTGCAAAATGGTTGGGTATCCCACATTTGGCACAGGTTTTTCCCTTGGCGGGGCATTCATCTTGGGAGTGTTCTTCCTTCCCACAGTACCCGCACTGTGATCTTCTCGAGCTTTTGGTGAACCATTTTCCTCGCCCGCCGCGAGCCGGCGCGCGGATGGCGTCTACTCGCTCCGCCTTGATTGTCACTGCTGGTTCTGCCTGTTGGTTGAGCGCGGCTTCCATGGCAGTTGCTCTGATCTCCGATAGCTCATGGGAGCGTGCCAGAATAAGAATGTC
This sequence comes from Calotriton arnoldi, assembly GCA_963921515.1. Taxonomy (NCBI): domain Eukaryota; kingdom Metazoa; phylum Chordata; class Amphibia; order Caudata; family Salamandridae; genus Calotriton; species Calotriton arnoldi. Next base: position 523,050 of record CAWUFW010007656.1, on the reverse strand, counting down.
TCCGAGGGAAATACGCGGTTGTCGAAGAATCAGGGTCCGCAGGGTCTTGTTGCGGCACCCCTGGATGGCTTGTGCTCTTACTTCCTTGGTTTGATCATCATCGGTGCATGTGCTGGCCAGTTCTCGCAGGCGCGCGTGGAAGGTGTCCATGGACTCCCCTTCTCTCTGGCGGGCTTGTCGGAGTTTAAAGCGTTCGTAATCAGGATTGAGTTGTGGGTCAAAATGGGAATTCAAGGCTCTGACTGCGGCGTCGTAATCAGCGGGTGCTCCTGTGTCCGGTAGATGTGCGAACAGTTTGTATATTTCGTCTCCTGCGAAATGTAGCAGCAATGACCTCTTGACCGCATCATTTGTTTCTCTCGTGGCAATAAAATAATTGTCAAGGCGACTGATCCATATTCTCCACCTAGGCGACGCTGTGGCTGGATCGATTAGCTCGCTGAAGGGAGGAAGTGCGCTGACTTGAGAGTGTAAGTGAGTTGGTGGCGCCGCTGGTTGTTGGGCTGCTGCTGCTGCATCAGTCATGGTAAGTGTCTATTTCGTGGTCTTCCACCTTGCGGTTGCCAGTGCTTGTTTGGATGCTTTGTTTCTTCCTTAGTCCTGCCCCTCATACAGTGTTATCAGCCAGTGTTGGGTGATTGGGGGCCCCGGGGTGGCAGTGAATTGTGACAGTGCTGGCTACAGGTGCTGCTGAGCAAACAGAGATGTTTAGGGTGCGTTTCTCCTTTCAGCCACCGGGTGGCAGTATTGCGCTACTACTGCGTGTGAATCGCAGGTGTCAGGGACTCATTGCGCATGCGCGCACTGTCGGTGTGAACGCGGGCTCGACCAGAGGGTCACCGGGAGCGCCAGCGTTGCACACAGTCGACGCGGTTGACTGCTGTGTACAGGGCCCGAGGACTCCGTTCGTCCTGGCACTCACCCGGCGGTCTGACGGGACGGTTGTTCGACCCTCTTGCACGCCAGTCGCGGTCCGCGGCTCCAGCGAAGTCCCGTTATGCTGACGGCTTGACACCGGCTGAGCTGCGCTATCGGGCGTTGTGTGCCCACCCTCGTCGCCAGTGTGATGTCCCCACAAGGTACGTTGGGGCAGGGCAGCGCGCAGTATCGGATGGCAGCGCTGCTGGGAATGATAGACGAGGACCACTCTATTGCTCGTGTCGGCCGGAAGTCCCGAGCGACCCCGGCCCCTTTATTTAAGCTCTCTGGCCACGCCTGGCCAGAGAGTGATACATTGTGTGTGTGTTCTTCCGGGGGCACACCATTGCCCGGTGTGCGTGGATAAGCTAGACCGCTACAACAGCCACGGTGCGGTGCGCTTTTTTCCCCCAAACCACACAAAGAGCAGCGGCAGCCGCAGTCCGCGAGGCGCTCGGTCTCAGAGAGCCTTGCACAGCCACAGATTCGCACCAACGGTCGGCAGCTGCCAAACGCGGGCCGGGGCGGGGCGATGGTCACCTGAGGCTACGTGCAGGCGGGAATCGCCATAGCCCTCGACCTCTCACCGACGACTATAGTCGTCTTGTCTCCCTGATTTTATCTCCACATAACAAAAAATGTGTACCCCTTTAGTTTTATATGTAGGAATCCAGATTGAGTATGAATTGTCATCATGTTCGTCCCAATTCACACAAAAAACAGCTATAAGTTATAACGTCTGTAAGTTAGATGTCTACATGGTCGTAGTTTACCTTCATTTGGATAATTTAAAAAACTTTGACTCGCATAGTTTATGCATTCCATAACTCTTCAAAGTAAGTGCGTAGACTTAAAAAACTGACGGGCAATTATTTTCCTATCTTGAATGTGAATTCTCCACGTGTGGGAAATGTGCACGCAAGTTGTTGTTTCACCTTTTTGCTTTTTTTCCCCCTTTCAAATACGCTTCTCCCCTTTAATATCTACTTTCTTACGCCCATCCGGTGGTTCGTGCATAATTTGGTGCTTGCAACTGGATCTTTCGTTTGTAATTTTGAATGCATTTAGAGTCCCCACTATGTCAAGGCAGAGTGGGTGTTCGTCACTTGTGCAGAGTATTTCATGTACCGCTCCTCTGGCTCAGCCCTGGGGCGGGGTTGGTGAAACTTACCTCGGTTGCCAAGGTAGGAGTACGTAGTCTACGCATGAGCGAAGTAAGGATGATGAAGCATCGATGCTATGCTGGGTTATGTTAATGTGTCCCTACAGACCGTGCAACAGACGCAGAAGGCTGCTTAGAGGGCGCGTGGCTCAGGTACCCCATGTTATTTCATGATTCGGTAATGGGGATCAGCCCCAACACCAGAGAAAGTCCTACATTATATATATTTAGGAATACACTATGAAAGGTTAAATTGCAAAGTTATATTAACTCGGAAAAACAGCCGGGAGACCTTTGTGATCTGGGCCCGGCACAGAGTTGCACTATTTGTGTGAATTATCTGTCTACGAATCACAGGGGCACCGTCAACCCCACTTAAGATTTCACCATCGTAGGTGCCCTCCCTGGCACTACACATACACAACATAGGAGGCAGGAAGGTTCATTGACTCCTAGGCATATCCCCTTCAATGCCCTGTCTAGTCTACCCCTATTTCGTCTGGTGTAGGACACGTCACCCTACTGCTGTCCGTGTCACCGAGGTTATATGGGCAGCAATAGTTTTTTTCTGCTCTGTGTCTTCGCTTCCAGTAGGTGCTCGGCGCCGGCCACCCTCGGTGCCAGTCCAGAAGGGAATAAATATTAAGGGCAGGAGGCTCTCTCCAACCTGGACCAACCCCGCCCATGTCCTCACTTTAATGAGGTGTCGGGATTCGCGGTTCCCTGAGCACCCTCGTAGAACTGCCCCCTGTACAGGAGAAGCCCAGAGCGTTAACCACTGTGGGCACACCGCGCCTTGTGCCCACCCCGAGGCGTCTTGATGACCTAAGCCTGACTCCCTGGCACTGTGCACACAAGGGTGGCAAAGGTTGAAGGGCATTCTACTGCCTAGCCCGAACACGGCACGTGCCCTCTCATCCCTGCCGTGACAAAGCACTTGGCGTCTTCTCTGCCATTCCTATCGCTATTTTATATTCATGGCAGGATAATGCCCTCTGACCTAGGCCAAATCCGACATCATTTGTCCTCACCCCTATCGAGCTCTGCCCCCCCGCCCCCCCCAGCCCCCCCGTGCCCTCCTTGGCTCAGCACCTACACTGGTAGCAGTAGCGCTTTCTCCAGACCGGGGCAAGCTCTGCGCCACACCTGTTCCCCCAAAGAGCTGTCCGCGTGCCTGGTGCTCTAAATGCCCTCGTCAGAAAAGCACGAATGGCTGGCAGGAGGGCTTTCTCGGGCCTAGACACGGCTATGCGTGCTGAAATACCTCCCTCCCTCCCCGACCTCAGCCGCAATGTGGCGCTTCAGGAAGTTATTAAAGGCTGGATTTTGCTCCTGGCCTTCCATAAGTATGTCTGGTGTTTATGCTAAATAGTTTAATGCTCCCTCACGCGTCCCCCGCCCTCACTTTCAAGTTGTTCTGTCTTCACGTGCTTTGACATCCAGACTGCATCTTCTGTGCAGGCCCATCTGAGGAACAGAGGACCTGATGAATCCAGTCTGACGTGCCAGCTGGACGCCCGACCTAAGGCTCGCATTCATGCATAAGCATTCTTATTCATGACCCTCTTCCATGTGGGGCAGACACCCAGGTCCGTTCTACCCGCGAAAAGGGATCGGTGCAGGGGCAGAAGTCCAGCCCTTTTCAGGGCTGCTAACAACAGCCACACTCTGCCACACTCGCGGAATGGGTCAAATCTGTGTGCCCGCGTGATGATGACTGTCTTAGATGGGTCATTGGGCGCTGGTAAAAACAGCCACTTTACCAAGTAAATGTTGCATCCAGTGACATCGTTAATCCACATAACTGGGTTATTAGAAGGCGTGGGTTCTGGCTCACATGAAGCATGAACCCAGCTCGTTGTGTACCCATCTGGTTAGTGAGATAGATTTACACCTTGGCGCAAGGAAGTGACTTACGATAGCAGCCTCTTAGTTCATTTCAGACCAGCTTACTTCCTTACTGCCTGTTATGCCGACTGGCATGTAGGGCAGCAATGAAGGACCTCCACTTCTGTCGGTCTTGGCCACGTTTCTGTACGGTGCCCCAGCTGAGGTTCAGGTTCTTTATTTCTGGTTCCACAGTTCGCCTCCAGGTACTCTTTGGCCTGACCCCCAGGCTGTGTAGGTTGTAGCACCCCATCTCAGATGTTACTTGAGCCAGTTTTCCTGTGTCATTCATAGTCTATATGTTCCAGAATCCGATTCTGTTCTTTCACTTGGCACTCAGACCTTCAGTCGTCCTTTCAATAGTTTCCTTGCAGCTTTGTCTACTGCCGATCACGCATGTCTCATACAGAGACTCTGGAATTCCCTCATAATCAGAAGATTTCAAAGTTTTTGCTTCTGTTTCCAAAACAAATGCTTTATATAGGACAAGGTTATTAGCCTTGTGCCCAACCCCCAACCTAGAGGACCAGTTGATCAAGCTTCACCTGGTCTCTACCCTTTGACCTGTTTAGCCTGGGTGGCCTTGCCAGGAGCATAAGCTTCCGCCAGCATAGCTTTCCACGTCACTGAGACACACAACTCGACCACTTCAAGGTGGCTCCTCTGAAGAGATTTTAGACCTGCACTGGAAAGCAAACCATTGGCCACCAAGGTCAAGGTTTCCTCATGTGCCTCTCAAGCAGTCAGTGGTCGAAAGTGGGCGGGATTGGCAGGGCACGGCGTGCCCCTACTTCTTTAATTCCATAAATTCCGTTCCCCTACTTTATTATTTTGAACATGCATCCCAGGACGGCAGAAATAGCTAAGGCCTATAGATAAGGCTCGGTGTTTGTGGCCGTTCGGGGACGGGCGGGTGGGCAGAGAAGGAAAAGGACTCTGTCTTTTCCTTCTTTCCCAGAGAATACGAGTGTCCACTTCTGCTCTGCTGCTTCAGCTGCCCCCCGCCCCCCCCCACTTTTCCTCTTATTCCCTCTCCTTCTGTCTAGCAGCTCCTCCTCTCTTACTGAAAACCTTGACTTCAAGAAAGGGTTCTCACCCTCTCTTTCCTCCTTTCATTTATTTGTTCTCCTGTGAAATGGATCCAAAAAAGAAAAACACTTTTGCTGGAAATGTCATCTTTTTCTGACATTTTTCTATTCCAAAGTGTAGCCTCAGGAATAAAAGGTTCAAAATATGAAAAATAAATAAATAACTAAATAAAGCAAGACAAAGTGGTAACAAAGTGGCCAGATTGATTTTATTCACACCCAAACACATTAGAGCCACTTTACAGAGTTTGCCAGTGAAGCACTACTTTTGTTTTCTTGTCTTTCTTTGAACAGCATTGTTTTCCCCGGGCGGGGTACTAGTGCACCTATCCTGAAGGTACTGCAATGCGTGGATTGGAAAAGAAAATGTGTACCACGGCTCTGTGTTCACGGATGTGGTCTTTTTTTTATACCATACTGCTTACGTTTTGTAAGGATATAAGCAATAGACATTGACACGGGTCCACTCCGGTCCCTGTAGTCATGTCCTTAACTTTTCAGACAAAAGCACTCACAGATTTCGAATAGTGAGTGTAAAAGCGATAAGGTAACCTGCTTACATTTCACATGCCTTACTTAATTTTGCATTCCCTATGAGTGTTTGCTTTTTCCAGGATGTTATTAAATTTTTTTTGTAGGCAGCATATTGCTCTTGTCTAGTGCGTAATTTAAATTGAGCCGCATCCAGGTATTTATAGCGGGCCACAATTGGGTTGTAGTTTAAGGCAGTGCAAGTTTCTCTCAGTGGGGCAGTATGGTGATCAGTGGGGGAGAGGATGTGGCACTATGGTCAGAGCTGCCAAATACAGAACTAGCGAACCAGGTTCAGCCTTTATGGCAGTCCACCAGGCCACTCACCTGAGGGAGCACATTCCCATGCTAGACCTTAGAAGGCCCCGCAAGACCTTGAAGCCTAGTGTCTTAGCACCAGGAGGTGGACCCTAGCCATAGCAAGTGTGGGTTAACCTCGAAGGCCTGTCCACCACAATCCATACTGAAGTTCACCTCCAGTCTTGCGGGCAGGCCTATGAAGCAGCACACCCTAGAGCAACAGTGACTCTGTCACTGAGGTAACAGTACCCTTGAGAAGGGCCGGCTCTAGGACGGTGCGACCGGTGTGACCGCACCGGGCGCTGACTTTGGGTGGGGGCATCGTGTTTGCAAGTATATTATGGTTTTAAAAGTGCTTGCTGCCTCCTTCCTGGCCTCCAGCAATTTTCGGCAACAATAAAAATGTCATGATAACTCCGGTGATTAATGTTCTTCATAGAGAGAGATCGGAGTTTTGTCTAGTGGAAGTTTTGACTCATGGAAAGGTAGCACAGAGAGTTAATATGCCTGCTGAAAAGAACGTGTGCCATGCAGATCAAAAAGTGCACATAATGTAAATAGGTCAGTGGGTTACTGCTTTTTTCAGAGAGATCCTTTTGTTACTTGCAGTTTATAAGTTAAAATCCTAACATAGAACAGTGAGCTATTAACTGTCATCTAAGAGCTGCATACAAACTGCAAGGTTTAAATTAGAGCGTTATGTTTTGTTCCCCCAGTCTTTGATTATCCTAATGTTGCAAAAAGTGTTCTTTTGGATAGAAATCAATTCTGATTATTAAAGAGAACCCCCAACCATGGTATTACGTTTTAAATTCTGAGTTTGTGTTTCTCCAGACCAATCACTATTAAACTATACGGCCTACTAGTATGGTTATCATGTGACTCCTACACCTTGTAGTCATTAGTCTTATGTAACATTTTCTTTACAGCGATTTACACATGTATAATTGATTGTCTCTGTGTAATGTGTGTGATGTGACACCCTACACTGGTATGAGTGGTGCTGTAAATCCAATTAAATGCATCTCAGAGAGAGTGTGGTTATGGAGACTTGAGGGGCAATGTTAAAGGGTGGTAGTGAGGGAATCCATGGCGGAGGTGGTCAGTGGGGGGCACTAACAAACATTGTTGAACAGGGTGCCACCAGCGCTAAAGCTGGCCCTGCCCTTGAGGCCAGTCCACCTCATTCATTGGTACCTCCATTGACTTTGTTTAGGCAGTAGTAGCTGCAACTCACCAGGGATCAGCAATGCAGGATTTGCACGCACACCAAACTAAGTTCGCAAACTTCACAGTCTCTCTGCTTCATTCACAGGCACTTTTAACATATGCTGCCTGTTTTGGGGCCACTGGAATTATGAAGCAAAGGAGGACAAAATTATGCCGTAGTGTTGACTAAATTATGCAGCAAAAAAAGGCTGCAGCGTAATGCAGTATATTTTCTGATATTTTATTATTTTGACATTTGTACACATGCTAACAGTCTCTGGAAAGATTTTGCCTTATTAGTACAAGTGTAACATACAAATGCAGCAGTGAAAAAAGTGATCAGTCAACCTTTGCAAAGGGATGTCCACTCCGCAGCAACACAAGTCACATTTTTTAGTAACTTTTGTTCCGTTTGAGCTACAAACAATTTATTAGTTAAAATTGTCAGATTATGCAGCAGATCTTATATTATGTGGCAAATATGGCAGAGCCATAATTATGTAGAAAACATTTGCAAACTAGAATATTTTGCCATTCATGTTTGAACTGCTCTTGTGGAAAAAGGGAGAAGTGCTGATGACAGAAACTCTATGGCTCGGAGACAAATGGCTTGTGCTTCAACTTTTAAGCGTATTTGGGACATTCTGTGATCGGATACGTATCCCACTTTGTGGATGTATTTTAATGTCAATAACTCATATTAAACCTTAAATAATCATGTATACCCATTGGTTGAATTAAATAACATAATAAGCTGTAACTGGGCAGTGAAATGCCAAACAAATACTAAAAATTGGGATGTTTTGCGCATTCTGACCACACCTCTGACTCCACCCACTGATCCAATCCTTGGGTTATTCCTGCCCTCTGATTCTCTGCCCACAGTTCCCCTACTTTTTTTTCCACACTTCGACCACTGCAAGCAATACCTAAGTTGTGCTGACGCTTACAGGAGGTGGGCTCCAGCACTCATTTGTGGAACCTGGGCTTATTTTGGATCATCACATCTTGGCCCCATGAACAGAAACAAAGTGAAAAAAGGGAGGCAGAAAAGAGAAAGAAACAAAAACAATGACAAATGGAGAATTCAAGCATAAAAAAGAACCCGTAAGAGTTACATAAAGAGATATTAAGTGTAGAACAGTGGAAGAAAGAGGCATGATGGAGAATTAAACTAGACAGCCTTGGTATAATGCAACTCTTGAGTTCCACAGCACCAGCAGTGGGCTCATGAGAAAAACTTTGGAGCCCTGCACTTACAATTAAGTACTGCTCTTAAGGAGACAGAGGCACAAAGTGTAGAGGTTCCCCTGCATGATTAGCAGGCAGCGTTCACTCAAAGCAACTAGTACATAATGATCTGTCATCCAGGACCCTGTACTGAAGAGCTGCACAGATATACTCCAACAAGACGTCTTTGCCATTGCCACAGGGAACAGCGACATGCTGCTTGCTTTATTCTGCTAAAGAGCGCTGCAACCCAAAAGCATAGCGCAGTGATTCTTAACCTGTGGGAGTCCTGCAGTGCCGAATCAGGGGCCTGCAACTGTTTAGAAGATTTAACAATATTAACAGATTAGTATAGTAAATATAAGTAAAGAAGCAAAATGTTAAATTCAACATTAAAAAAAAGTTCTGTATGTGTGAAGAAATTTGAAATTGGATTCTAAAACCTAAGCTGGTATCCTTAACTTAATTTGTGGTAACAGTATAAGTAATGCAAACAGGTTCAAGTATGGCCAACTGGGAGCCTCAACTGAAGTACTGATATGTTCTGACTAAAAGAGAGCATGCATCAGGAGCAAAGACAAAGTGATATGCTAGAGTTTAACATATTGCGTCATCTTGAGGAATTAAAAAATGAATTTAGAAAATCTCCAACCTTTTCATTTAAATTTCGATTTTTCTACATTTCTATGTGGATTAAATCAAATATTTCACCATTTGTGTATTTGTTTGATGTATATGTGTTTCTCTATTTTTGTGTATTGTTTTGAGGTTCAAATGAAATACATTGCTTAGTCTGGTGTGGTGTGGCAGTCTCCAGAATCGAAGTATGATTCAAATGGGTCAGTGAATTCCAGTAATGTTTCAGTGGAAGTCCACAAAAGTCAAAAGGTTAAGAATTACTGGCATAGGGGAACAACCATTTGCAGTCGGGGTTGCATTGGTAATTAAGCCCCCATGGGAAGAGGCCAGTGCCAACTATACCCTGCGCAAAGGCGTTGTACATTAGGGCGTTATGTTTTAAAGAGGAATGTCTTTACTATATAATCTATAAGACGGATGCTCATGAGTGCACAATGTGCCACAATACTTACAAACAGCAAAGCCAGCACCGTGAATTGGTAATATGTTTTTAGTGAATACATTTTTCTAAATTGAACCAGAATATCAAAATTCCAATCCCAGCTAACCCACCTGACTAAAGTGTGGGTTTTCAGGCAAATTGCTTTATCTGCCTCTGCCTCAATTTTCTTATTTGAAAAATTCTGTAACAGTTAGAAATGCTGGAAAAAACAAATTCAAAATTGTGCTCAGGTAAAACATAATCACTATTTGTGAAAACTTCATTCAGTCTGATTTAATCCTTAACTAGCTTCTGAAGTAAAACCTGTGGGTGTCTGGCTCAACGCTCAATCAACAATATCTTCGCAAATGGATTATACAGAGAAAGCCACCATAGCAAAGCTGCACTAATACCACAACTACAATCATCCAACTTCAGACTTGGCTTACAAGAGCTTGTTCTTCCTGCCTTGAATACCGAATGCCACCTTGTTGAGAGCAACAAAAGCGAGCAAAGTGCATCAGCGATTCTCAACGCTGTAGCCAGGCTACTCTCCAGGACAAAAAATGGATTGCATTTCACCCGTCTTAGAGAAGGAGGCGAGAATTCCATTTATAAACAGCATGCATAACACTTTGAGCCCTCCCTCGGGCAACCACCAAAATACTCCCTAACCACATTGAAAGTCTGGTGGAACTAAGGTTCTCAGGACCAAAGACTGTTTGAGACTTGAAATAACATTCGACCACCAAACACCCTGAAATCAGTCTTTCTCAGAATGGCCCAGCACTGTGGGACTCACTTCCTGAAGGACTCAGATTACTGGAGCACTTACTTCAGTTCTGGTGGAAACTAGGCACACACCTATTTAAACTTTACTTCCTCGTTCTCTGGCGCCTCTCACGACCCACCAACCTTCTTCCCTTCCTCTTCCTCTTCCTTTCACCTTGCCACCACCCTTGATTCTCTCACCCTACTCCCGCACTCTCTTTGACCGCTACTCGATCTCATTCTTCTATGTCCCCACCACTTTTGTTCGGCTGACGCCTCTGACCTTATACCTCTTATTGCTTTATGCATTCTCTGTTTCTTTGTATGAGATCTGCATATCAAAGTTGTTCTCTGTGCAGCACACAGGCAGATTGAATGTCAGAATATCGTTAGAAAAATATTTTCTTACAGAAATATTGGGGCCTATTACCAACAGCGTGCGTTAATTAACGCAAACCACGCTTAGCGTGGTTTTTTTATCGCTGGATTCGTTTGCGGAGATAACGCGTTATTAGCAACGTTTTATCTCCAATGCGATACAAATCCAGCGATAGCGGCGATTCCCAGCATTAACGCGAGAATTCCTTGCGATAAATTCCCATCGCTAAGGAAAAACTCGCTAATAGGTAGGTGGGGACTTAACCGGAGAATCCACCTCCCATAGACTATAATGGCTAAGTCAGGTTTCTAGAAGGTGTTAAAATCCAGCGCTAATCGGGGTTAGCGCACATTTTTTTATCGCTTCGCGGGCCTTGCTAATAGTGTGAAGTTGTGTTTGCGACTGTCTGCGTGTATTTTTAGTGAGGAACGCCCACTTTGCATGTCATTAGCGATAAATATCGCTGACATGCAAAGCGGTAAAAAAACGGGCGCTAATGCCCGAAAACTGTCGCTAACTGCTGTTAGAGACAGTTTGCTGATAGGGCGATAAAAATATCGCCGCTTTAGCGGCAAAAAGTGCCGCTAAAGCGGCGATAGTGCCCTTGCTAATATGCCCCATTGTGTCCTAAACATTGTGTACAAAAATGGCATCCCAGGGGGGGTGCAGCTTTTCTATTATTAACTTCAATGGGCAATATTTTTGCAAACGATATTTAGGACAATATTTTCGTTATGAAACTTAGGCACCAGCCTGTGACACCTGCTCGGTTATCTTGCGCTCTATAACAATGAGAATAGATATATGTCTAGCAGTGGTGAGGGTTTGACTGTGCCATCTTTATCCCACTTCCTTGGGCACTAGGGGCACCTTCTCTGGGAAACAGTGAAAGGGTTAACCTAATGCTCTTGGGCAGACCTAATCTCCATGCCCTAAACCTTGCACCTTGCAGGAGCTCGGGTATAAAGGACAGCCCCAGGAGCCCCTTCGCCCCTCCACCTCCCTGCGGAGAGTCCCATTCTCACGCAGCGCCTTTGGCGTGCCCACGGCTCAAGTGCCCTCCTCTCCAAACCTCACAAAGTAGCTGCTTGCGCGCACACACACGCTCTTAGTATGCAAATGTGCTGGCTTATTTTGCAGTCCGGCAAATATTAAAGTATCGACTTTCTAGAAAACATCTCGTTTCAAAGCGCTGAATGAAAGCCGGGCTGGATGGCCAGGATGCCAGCGTCCTGGGAACGTAATCCTCCGGGCGCGGATTCCTCGCGCCGCGGTAATGGGGAGTCGATGAACATGCCTTTGTGGAAGGCGGGCTGGGAGCGCCTCGTACAAAGTGTTCTCGAAATTGTAGCACGCTTTGGCTAATCTGTTCAAGTCGAAGCAATTTGTAATTTTCAGAAGCCCTTTTTAGGGCCTTGGCGGATAGCGAGGTCTTTATAATTGCAGGCTCATGGTCTGGCAGGAATTTGGGCCACGGACTATAATCAACAAATGCCTTCAGATGTCACGTGATGGAAACAAGTGACGGACTGAGCCATATTTCTTCAAGGAAAGGGCAGAAAAAGTGAAGGCAATTATTTATCTAGGGTTTTAATGAGCTCTCCTGCTGTGACAGCGTATATATTTCTGCGGTCAGCAAAATACATCTCTCATGCTGTCAAAAGTGTATGTATCAGTGCCCAGTAGGAAATACCTCTCCTGTGGTCGGACTGCACATATTTTCATGATCTTTAAGAAGTACCTCCATTGCTGTCAGGGCGAGTTTATTTCTGTAGTGCGTCCGAGGTCCCTCTCTTGCTGTCGGTGGCTCTCTCTTTCTGTCATAGGACTTGTCTTCCTATGAACAGGAAGAAGTTCCTCTTTCACTAGCACTTCTCTGTTTTCTTTATACTTTTTTCTTTACACAATCACGAGCATGGTAGTCTACTGGCACTTGCAGGCCACCATCATTGCGATTGTGGCCAATTACTGGGGGTCGCAAATTGTGACCTGACTAACGAATATTCATTTGGCTAGTCGTCCTGCAACCCCCTGCACTTCAGTATTTGGTGAACTAGCCTATTTGTACATTGGTCCCCCCGAAAAACAAGAACTGATGCACAAAAACTCTTTGCGCACTTTGTGACCACTTTTTCGGAATCATTTCTGAGTACATGAGGCTCCCATTTCTAATCCAATTTTAAGAGTCGGAAAAAAGTTAATAACTACTAAAAGGAGATTAGTAGTTTGCAAAGATAATTTTTGTCATTGAAAACATCAAATCGCAGTGGTTGCGACCATAAAAATGCTTTGTACATTCTTGCCCTATAAGAGGTAAAGTGGATCGTCGGTGCACTTTATAAATTGAGCGAGACGTGTGTTTACCTTAATAAAGATATCAGTGCAAATATATGTCTGCTGCCATGGTGGAGGAGTGAGATATGGATACAGATATATATGTGATTTTATAGTGTAGGATGGTAGATTTAAGGAACAAAGGGCCTGATTAAGACTTTGGCAGTGCGGTGCCAGGTCTGCTCCACCGCTGCACCGCCAAAGCTGTGGTTAGACCGCCCGCCAGATTAGGAGTTTCCTCCTGTCTGTCAGGCTTTTTTTGGGCATTCCCACAGCGGTGCCTCTAAAAACGAGCATTGCTATGGGAACGCCAAAAATAATTCCGGCACGGCAAGTACTGAAAAGTCCAGGCTGTGCAGGAACTGGTCACACAGGGGGACACATGTTGTGCTCCCTGTGTGTATCCACAGGATGCAGAGTAGTAGTGGCCGGCAACATTAACATCTGGTGAGGCGCGATGCCCAGAAAACTCACCAGAAGTATGTTGCTGGCCACAGGGTCTGGTCGCTGTCTCTCTCTTCTTCTGGCGCTCTCAGGCGGAAAGGGAGGGACTTCCTCCCTTGTGCCATGTGAATCCAACCAATCCTGGATTGGTTGGTGCAGGCTAACCCAGCGCTCATTTTGAGGCTGTGGGCCTGCGGCTGCAATCCCTCGGCTGTTTCTCAGCCTTGGGATTGCAGGCTCTGAAGTGCGCAGGTCAGATTGGTCAGCTGTAGACAGCCGGCTAATCTTTCATGCGCACTGGCAGGGGGCTGACGTAATAGTGCAATTGCACTAATCATCCCCGCCCCCTGCCCTCGCGCTGTAGCAGCGCGAGCCTGCCACACATGATAAAATTGTATTTTTTACCATTTTATGAATGTGTGTGCCTGCTGTGCTGGCAGCAGGCAGGGCGACACTCCTCCGCCATAACGGAGGCGCCGCTACTGGCGCAGAGGTACAGGGTGCCCTATAGGAACCCCTGTGTTTCCTCTCCCCTAGAGTTTTCATGGAGGAGGAACTGCCATGAAAATTCTGGTGGAGAGGAAACTCCTAATATGCTTGGCGGGACCCCAGCAGTCCCACCAAGCATACTGATGCCGTATACCGCTGAAACACCGCAGCGGTTCCCTGGCGGCTGTAGCGGTCCCACCGCCCAACTCATAATAGGGTATTGGGAGACCGCCCCCGAGAGTCTGGTGGTTGCTGAACCGTCAGACTCGCAATCGGGGCGGCAGTGTCTCTGACCGTGCCAGCTTGGCCTTTGGAAGGCAGCAGCACGTCGGACAAGCACTCTATTTTCGCCCTGGCTGGGCTGCCTCTGGTTAAAAGGTTCTCCCTGGACCAAAGCACGAACTCTTTAGAACACCTGCAAAGTAGCTCACACAGGGCAAGGCTTGCACTGGTTACAAGACAAAGTTAGCGCAGTGGAAAATCAGCACAGACTCTGCCGATGAGCGAGAACAAAAGGCGGCAATTAGTCACAGGCTGCAAGTCTAATTTTGTGACACAACCTATCACCAGGGCCACTGGAATTATGCGGCAGGAGAGGACCAAATTATGCAGCAGGGTTGAGTAAATTATGTGGCAAGAAAAGGAAAATTATGTGGCATAAACCCTGCCATAAACATTTTCTAATAGTATTTCTTTATTATTTCATCATTTTAGGTTTCGCTTGCGAAATCTCTTGTATTTAATATATCTTAAAAGGGGGCCATTATCAGTTCACATTGCCGAATTACTGTGTTCTTTCATTTTTGTGTGGAACTTTTTCTTTAACTTCCCCTGGCTGCACGCATTTATGATACTTCTACTAAAGCTGTTCACACTGTTTAAGCTCCATTCACTGTCAAGATAAGATCTCTTCCCACAGCAAAGACAGACCACTTCTAACAGTATGCTGCAATGCTTGCTTTTTATTACTTAGTTGTGTAAAGCAGATGCTTTAGCCATAGAACATTTATGGTATTTCCTATTCATGCTTTAGTACCTTTCTTTGCACTTTGTAGGCATTATCAAATATATTTTTTTCAACTTAATCCATTTGGTCATTATGATAAAATTCTAAATGTTGTAATAAACATTGAACGTTAAAAATAAAGTTAATATACAAGGGCTATGCTATATTTTACTACTAAACATGCAGCCACAGGTGCAGTTACCTTACAGACAACAGGGTCATGATTTGAATGGTGCAGCAGGTGCAGTAGCACCGGGTCTAAAAGGTGTTAGAACTCCTGTAAACACATAATATTGCTATATTTGACTACTAAAGAGGCAGTCACAAGTGCAGTTACCTTGCAGTTAGAAGGGACTTGATTTGACTGGTGCAGCAGGTGCAGTGGCACCAGGGCCAAAAGCTCTAGAGCCCCACTAAACCCAGATTATTGCTAAAATGTAAAACTAAACAGGTAGTCACAAGTGCAGTTACCTTGCAGACAACAGGGTAATGATTTCAATGGTGCAGCAGGTGCAGTGACACCAGGACCAAAAGTTCTAGGCACCCCACTAAACCCATACAATTGCTATATTTTACTACTAAACAGGCAATCACAAGTGCAGTTACCTTGCAGACAACAGGGTCATCATTTGAATGGTGCAGCAGCTGCAGTGGCAGCGGGCCCAAACATTATCAGAACTCCTCTAAACACCTAATTTTGCTATATTTTATAACTAAACAGGTAGTAACAAGTGCAGTTACCTAACAAGCGCCAGGGTCATGATTTCAATGGTGCAGCAGGTGCAGTGGCACTGGGACCAAAAGCTCCAGGCACCCCACTAAACACCTCAAATTCTATTTTACCCCTCAACAGGCAGTAACAAGTGCAGTTACCTTGCAGACAACAGGGTCATCATTTGAATGGTGCATCAGGCGCAGTGACACCAGGACCAAAAGTTGTCGGAACTCCTCTAAACACCTAATAATTTACTACTATACAGGCAATCGCAATTGCAGTTACCTTGCAGTTGAAATGGGCTTGGTTTAAATTTTGCAGCAGGTGCAGTGGCACTGGGGCCAAAAGCTCTAGGGACCCCACTAAACCCAGATTATTGAAAATGTTTTTACTAAACAAGAGAGTCACAAGTGCATTTATCTAGCAGGCAATAGGGTCATGATTTGAATGGCACAGCAGGTGCAGTAGCACCAGATCCAAAAGCTCTAGGCACCCCACTAAATGCAGAATATTGCTAAATGATACTACTAAACAGGCAGCCACAAGTGCCGTTACCTTGCAGACAACAGGGTCATGATTTGAATAGTGCAGCAGGTGCAGTGGCACTGGGCCCAAAATTTGTCATGACCTCCCCGAAACACCTATTATTGATATATTTTACTACTCTACAGGCAGACACAATACCAGTTATCTTGCAGTTAAAAGGGGCTTGATTTGAATGGTGCAGCAGGTGCAGTGGCACTGGGGCCAAAAGCTCTAGGGACCCCACTAAATGCATAATATTGCTAAACTTTACTACTAAACAGGCAGCCACAATTGCAGTTATCTAGCAGGCACTAGGGCCATGATTTCAATAGTGCAGCAGATGCAGTGGATCCGGGGCCAAAAGTTGTCATAAGTTCTCTAAACCCCAAACATTGCAATATTTTACTACTAAACATGCAGTCACAAATGCAGTTAACTTGCAGGCATTAGGGGCATGATGTGAATGGTGCAGCGGGTGCAGTGGCACCAGGCCCAAAAGTTGCCAGAACTCCTCTAAACACATAATATTTCTATTACATCAATTAATTCTATTATTTCCCTCTTTCATTTCATTTTTCAAAATGTTGATATTACTAAGCAGCACTATACCATTAGTAACAGCACGACATATTGCCTTTTTGTACATAAACAAGTCATAACACTTTAACAGACTTTCTGCATCTTATGTTGTACAACTACTCAGCAAGCTACAACTTACAACAAAAAACAGCTTATTATTAATCACATAGGCGAAACCTAATGCATTTACCAATGCTTGTTAAACTTGGTAACACCGTAAGGTCATTAGTTGCACCTCATTAGGGCCAGTTTAACACTCAAATATAGCAATAGGTAGCAGAAAGGTGACCAGTCCAGCTTTGCAAAGGGTATGACACTGCACAGCAACACATATCGCAGCATTTTTAGTAACTTTTGAACCGTTTGAGTTAGAAACACATTTTTGTTGTTGTTCACATCTGCAGATTATGCGGCAGATTATGGATTATGTGGCAGATGCAGCAAATCTATAATCATTCAAAAATCGCTGCAGCGGCACAATCGCATAATTCCAGTGGTCCTGCCTATAATCTAAAGCCAGTCTAGAAATATCCTTTACTGGGGCATAGGGAAGTAGGTACTAATTACAAATGGTGTGCATGACTAACTGTCTGATGACCACATGGTATATTAATTTAGAGTATAAATCACAAACTGCTGCTGTTAAGTCAAATTTTGGGCACATATGTTGCTATATATTCCATTTTTCAGGAGATGGTCTTTGTTTTTGGTGAAACCATTACAATCCGTGATCACATTTGTACTAAATAGCCCTTAAATTTGCTTTTAAAGGTTGGCACTCCTTCGTGTGCCCAGTGTCTGAGATTTGGGCAATAAAGCCATGAGAGGCTCTGAGAAGGGAGGACAAACGTATTCTCTCCACATGAATAAAACTATTACACACTGACCACCAACCCCTTGTTGCCCATTAGCCAGCCCTGAATGTTTAAACAATGGCACTCTGGGCCTTGTAGTTTCACTTTTTCCATTTAGTACACATATCCCAGCATGCAAAGCACTGATGTAAAAAACAGAAAGAGCCTGTCATTGCATGTGCCAGTTAGCAGCTGTGGCGTTGCGCATAGGTTATGGTTGCACATATATTGTGGTTGTACATATGTTGTGGTTATAGCATTTTGTATGCAATAGGATATCTTAAGTGGTTAAATCTGCTACTAAGATCTGCCAATGACCTCCACATTAAAGGTTAGAATACTGGCACGGCCACATCAGCATTCCAGTCGTCAGAGGTCAACAAAACCAGCACTACTGACATCAGTAGAAGCAACGTGTCATGAGCGCGGAACATTCGAGCGCTCGATAACCCTAATGTAGGGTAACATTTTCATTATTACCTCCTCGTTCACTTAGTAGCTCCTCCGGTGTCATGGCGGTATCACCACGAACTCGGCAGTGATTGCGGGGAAGAACGAAGACTACAAGATCCATGAGCCTCTGCATGAGCCGACGTGCAATGTAAGGGGGCGGAGCAATCTACTTAATGGAGGCTTGCCATAGTAGCGCTGTCGGAAATTCAGAATATTCCTGGAAGTTCGGATCCGAGTATAGCTGTTTTCCTGGTCGGGAAAGGGTGTTGGTGCACCACTCATTTTTCTGTGCCGTTAACAGAAAATATTCCTTGCTCACTCCTCCTCCGTGGTTGAGGTGAGCCCTGTCTTTCCTCCGTTGGCGAGCTTCGCATCTGAAAGCTCATGCGGAGGGAAAGACTCCTTTCAGCCTCATTTGCTTGCACTGATTTTGAAGAGGTCAGGTCTCTCCTCCCTTGGCGGGTTCATTTGTAAGGTTCATAAAACCTTACAAAATCCCCCTGGAAGGCCCATAATTTCTGGGAATGGAGGTCCCACTGAGCATCTAGCAGAATACATAGATGGATATTTACAACCGCATGTAAAAAACTTACCCTCCTATCTTAAGGATAGTCGAGATGTTTTGGACAAATTGGAAGACTTTTGCTGGGATAGCGAAGATCTTTTCGTTACCATGGACGTTGAAAGTCTGTATACGTGTATACAGATGAAATGTGGATTGGAAGCACTCAGATTCTTTCTGTATAGAAGAAGTGCAAGCCACCTTGAACATACTCAAATGTTGATAGAGATGGCAGAGTTAGTCTTGACAAACAATGTTTTTTTACATAACAGTACATGGTTCCTCCAAAGACAAGGTACGGCGATGGGCTCAAGGTTTGCTCCATCTTATGCAAACCTGTTCATGGGTTTGTGTGAGGTGGAGCAGACCTAGGGTAGAGGAGCTCAAAACTGGATTGATAAAATCATTTTTTACGATCGTTTTATTGACGACAGGATTATCATGCTTATTTGAATAAGAATAGATTTAATGTCAAGTTAACAATGACATATAACAAGAATGAAATCGAGTTTCTTGATCTTAGATTGCATGTGAAACAGGGCAAGATTCAGAGTGATGTCTTCAAAAAATCCACTGCGTGCAATAGTGTTTTGCACGCTTCTAGTTTCCACCCGCAAAGCACCATTGACGCCATTCCCTTTGGCGAGATGGTACGAGCTCGCAGAAACTGCAGTGAGGAGGAACACTTTATTCGCAATCTGAATGACATCAAAAGAAATTTTAAAGAACGAGCAGCAAATGTCTTGAAAAAGCTGAGAAAAGGGCAAAAGGATTAGATAGGAAATTGACCCTAACTGACAATCAAGGACAAATAAAAAAAGGAAATAAAGGGAATAAGTCCAAAGAGGATGTGCTGTTTATCACACAGTATAATTTATATAGCAGCCACATATTCAACGTACTGAGAAAAAACTGGTCGATTCTCAGCTCAGATACTGCTACGTCAAGAATAATCTCAAAGAAACCGAGGGTTGTGTACAGTAAAGGAAACACCATCAAACAAAAATTGTGTCCAAGTTATGTGAAAAAGAAAGACACTGAGCACAAAGTTACAACATGGTTGCCAATTAAACCAAATGGTTTTTATACCTGTGCCAATTGTTCAATTTGCCGTTTTGGTAGGAACAAAGTTTTAGAATTCATGTTTAACACAAACAAAACATATCAGATTATGTCATTTATTAATTGTAACACCACATATACCACATATGTATTTGGTTGCGCCTGTGGTAAGATTTACATAGGGAGCAGCATACGATGCCTCAAAGTAAGGATACAGGAGCATATACGGGCCATACAAAATTGCGATGAGAGATATCCGATCGCTATGCATATCAAACAAGAACATCCTGAAAAAAGTGACATATGGTTCCACGCAATAGAGCACATTGTTAGCAATGAAAGAGGGGAAATAGAGAATTGTCTCTACGTCAGGTAGAGGCAAGATGGATATGTCGTTTGCGATCGGTACACCAGGGCCTTAACAGCAACTCTGAATTACATTATTTTTTATAAATTAACATCCCCTCTTTCCCTACACTGCATATGATGTACTCTTAGTATCCGTTGATGATGCAAACATTTGAATATGTATTATATGAACAAGCTCGACCACGGATCGTTTATGCTCAAAGAAATTTGCTGATATGTAATGTTTATTGGGTACTTAGGAATTCGTGATATGTCTCTCATGAAATAACAACAAATTTCAGTTTTAACTTTGTGACACCAAAGATAATGAAAAGTGACAAACAAACCATTTATAATGGACATTTGAATTGGCTTTTACATGTACTCTAATGTGATAAATGCTATTCTAATGTGATTGTAATGAATGGTAACCAAATTGGGATTGGAGTTATTATTGAAAATATTGCTCCAGGATGATTGTCAAAAGAATATTTGGCATTTGAGGATCACATATGAATTACCAAAACACATCTACATGCTGTAAAATTTATGCCCAAATTGTGTTTAATTTATCATCCATATGTGATCACTTTGTGATCATCCAGGGTTCATGCAACACATCGATTGAATTAATTATTTAAAGCAATATAATCTTAAAGTTACTCTACTAATAGAGCTTCTGTTACCATGTCGCTCCTGATATAAACAACCTTATAGACAGTGGTAATAGCCACGATTGGAGGCTTATTGCGATAATATATTCAAGTCCGCTTAAGATGGCTGCCATTTTTAGTGCTGATCTTGGTGCAACTACGCATGTGTAAAGAACATGGGGAAGTGTAGTAGTCCGAAAGTGAACGGGTCCTTGTCAAATATTCTAGAAATATGAAAGATCTCAAATTTGCATTATTAATAGTGCTCCTGCCACCATGTCGCTCCTGATAAAAACATCCTTATAGATGGTAATAATAGCCACGATTAGAGGCTTATTGCGATACTATATTTATGTCTGCTTAAGATGGCCGCTATCTTGAGTGCTGAGTTCGGCGCAACTACGCATGTGTAAAGAACATGGGGAAGTGTAATAGTCCGAAAGTGAACGGGTTCTTGTCAGACATCCTATAAATATGAAAGCTCGTGAAATCTGACGTACAATAAGTCATCAATCGGACTACATAACTGAACCTGAGGAAACATTCGTTGAGGTTATTTCAGTATTTACAATCCACATATATTAACAGTGGAATTATACCCTTTTAAGATGGCCGCCATCTGTATGCTGAGTTCGGCGCAACTACGCATGTGTAAAGAACATGGGGAAGTGTAATAGTCCGAAAGTGAACGGGTTCTTGTCAGACATTCTATAAATATGAAAGCTCGTGAAATCTTACGTACAATAAGTCATCAATCGGACTACATAACTGAACCTGAGGAAACATTAGTTGAGTTTATTTCAGTATTTACAATCCACATATATTAACAGTGGAATTATACCCATTTAAGATGGCCGCCATGTTGGCTGACGGTTCGGATATAGTGCGCATGTGCAAAGTTGGTGGGAAAATTTAAAAGCCGGGAAATGAAGGATTCTCTGTTTGACACGGACAGATTAGAGTTGGAGGAGGGCGGATTGATGCCTTGACCCCATCGAATAGGTGAGTGGAGCATGAATGGATTTATCGCATCCGGGGTGTTCTGGTTAAGGGGATATAGTGTTTAACATGGAGTGAAACTGACATTGAGAAAATGTGGCTCTATGACGGATTGGTCTATAGTGGGCTTGAGGTGTAAAATTATCTTTACCAAAGCGCCACGATTCAAATGGTTTAAATATATAATGATCATTGGGTGCGAAGTCGCATGGGTTAAGATGTACGGCTTGCAATTGATTTTGAGATAGCCTGTCCAATGTCTTAGGTATTCCGACATGGTGGTATCCTCAGTAGAGTGACGTCTATTAGACGAATGATGTATAAATGCAATACTTTAACATCTATGGACAGTTGAACATCGAGTATAGGAATATGAAATGTAGAATGAAACTAACTTTGGCAATGTGGTTATTTGGCCGTTTTGCTTCGAGTGTGCTTGATGCTTAAAGCTACACGTATTTGAAGCAGCATAGCGATGTCTAACGGATGAGTGAAGGATGTCAAGTTGGATGGTTTACCATTCAATTCTTAAATATAATCTAATTAGAGCAGGATATAAACCATGGGCCTGAACATTAAGAGGAATGAATTTACCGGGATCATAATTAATATCTGCTGTGCATTAACTAACATGCCTAATCAGAAAATGATCTAAATATGGAATAATTGTTGAGGGCAAAACCGCCGGTGTTAAGAAAAGCGGGCTGTAATTAGTTCGGATATAGTATGTCCAATACTGTAGACACTCTACTATATTGTCTTCTGCAATATAACCATCACTAATACTTTAGGCTTTATACGGCCCTCCAAGTCTCCTGCAGCGTCTCCCCTTTTCTTCATCCCAAAAGCTAATGGTGAACTTCGCGCCTGCATAGACTTTCGTGCCCTGAATAACATTACGGCAAAAAACACGATATCCCCTACCACTCATCCCGGTGTTATTGGAACAGGCAAAGAAGGCAGTGATATACACCAAACTAGACCTCAAGGGGGCATATCATCTGGTTCGCATGAGGGAAGAAGATGAATGGAAGACAGCCTTTAAGACACGTTATGGGTTGTATGAATATTTGGTGATGCCTTTCGGATTATGTAATGCTCTTGCTGCCTTTCAATATTTCCTTAATGACGTCCTGCGTGAGATTCTGGACCACTACGTCGTTGTATATATAGATGATATTCTCATCTATTCTGAAGACGAAAGAACCCATATACAACACGTGAAGACGGTGCTACGAATACTACAGCAAAACCATCTCTTTTGTAAACTCAGCAAGTGCGAGTTTCATGTATGCACATGCTTACTCCTTCCGGGCAGGAGATGGCAGAAAGAAAAGTGAAGGCTGTAAAGGATTGGCCAACCCCACAAAATCTTCGTGACGTTCAATGTTTTCTTGAACTTGTGAACTTCTATTGGAGATTTATTAGTCAATTCTCCAAATTAGTCACTTCGATAACCAGATTGCTGAGAAAGAAAACTACGTTCAATTGGGACACAGAGGCCCAAAAGGCATTTTCCGAACTAAAGAATGCTTTTGTGTCGGCTTTAATTTTGACACACCCAGGCCCAGAAAAACCCTACATCGTGGAAGCGGACGCTTCCGATGTAGCAGTAAGAGCTGTTTTATCTCAGCGGCACTCATCCACAGGCCAACTGCATCCTGTTGCATATATGTCCAGGAAGCTAAATGATGCAGAGAAGAATTACACCATTTCAGAGAAGGACCTTTTGGCCATTAAAGATGCGTTCACAGAATGGAGGCACTTCTTGATGGGATGTAAAAACGTAGTTACGGTGTATACAGACCACAGGAATCTACAGTTTATGAAAGCAGCCAGACATTTGACCCCATGACAACTTCGATGGATGCTCTTCTTCTCAGAATACCATTTCATTATCACATACAGACTAGGAAGTGAGAACAAAAAGGCGGATGCCTTAACGAGACAATCGTCCCTCAAAGACCCAGATACAGTACAGGAACGCTCCATAATAGATCCCAGCAAGGTCAGTTGTGCCATACAACCAGATACTTTCCTAAAGAAGGTGGCTCAGGGGATTCAAACGTTCACATGGAGAACTTGTCTTAAAAGGCATGCGAAGTGGCAAATAAAACAAGGAATCCCGATGAAAGAAAACAGAATTTTGATACCCACGAAATCATTGAGAAAAACGGTTTTCCAATGGTGTCATGAGCTACCTAGCGCTGGACATAATGGAGTAGAAAAGACAGTCAAGAGAATAACACATCAATTTTGGTGGCCATCCATTAGGTTGGACATTCAGCAATGGATACGTGAATGTGAGATATGCGCCCAGATGAAAACAGACCATTTGCCACAACAAGGGTTATTACAGCCCCTTCCAACACCCGGTACTCCCTGGGAAAACATCTCATTAGACTTTATCGTTGGTCTCCCTAAAGACAAATGATATACTGTAATTCTAGTAGTAGTAGTAGTAAACTATCTCACTAAAATGGGGCATTTTATACCCTGCAAACAGATACCCTCAGCGGGCCAAGTAGCCCAACTACTAATGACTCATGCTGTCAGATTACACAGACTCCCAAAGACGATAGTATCTGACAGAGTTACGCAATTTACAGCTCAGTTCTGGAGAGTATGGTGCTCTTCACTACACATCACCACAGCCCTATCCACAACTTACCACCCACAAACAGACGGGCAAGCAGAACGCCTTAATCAAACACTTAAACAGTATCTAAGGTGTTACGTTAATAAGAGTACAGAAGCATGGGTGAATTACCTCTGGTTGGCTGAAATCGCATACAACAGCGCCACACATAGCTCCACAAAAGTATCACCCTTCTACAGTACTTATGGTTTTCATCCTAGATTTGTACCATTCATTCATCCACAGGAAATAACCAAAGCACCCGAAGTATCTGAAAGAGTTACCCATATACAAATCACCTTAGCCAATACCCAGAGACAGTTACATGAGGCAAAAGGGAAATACAAAGCCTATGCAGATAAACACAGAAGGCCAGGGCCCTTGTATAAGAAAGGGGACACAGTATGGTTGTCCACCAGAAACATCCGATTCAAGAAACATAGCATTTTTAACCCTAAATACATAGGACCCTACAAGATTATCAAATGTGTTAGCCCTGTAAATATGAAACTGGCATTACCTGCACATCTACATACCCATCCTGTTTTTCACATCTCTCTGCTAAAGCCCTCATTCACGCCTGTAAAAAAACTACCTGTGCCTATCTGGGTTGATGATGAGGTGGAATATGAGATACGGGGAATCATAGATTCAAAACTAAAGAGAAATAAGCTCTGGTATTTGGTGGCTTAGAAAGGGTATGGACCAGAGGAGAATTCCTGGGAACCCACATCCGCAGTACATGCATCTAGATTGGTGGCCTCTCATCACAAAAAATATCCCAGGAAACCAGGCCCTTGTCCGCGCTCTCGTTATAGAGGGGATGTTCTGTCATGAGCGCAGAACATTCGAGCGCTCGATAACCCTAATGTAGGGTAACATTTTCATTATTACCTCCTCGTTCACTTAGTAGCTCCTCCGGTGTCATGGCGGTATCACCACGAACCCGGAAGTGATTGCGGTGAAGGACGAAGACTACAAGATCCATGAGCCGACACGCAACATAAGGGGGCGGAGCCATCTACCTAATGGAGGCTTGCCCACGTAGCGCTCTCGAAAATTCCGAATATTCCTGGAAGTTCGGATCCGAGTATAGCTGATTTCCTGGTCGGGCAAGGGTGCCGGCGCACCACTCGTTTTTCTGTGCCGTTAACAGAAAATATTCCTTACTCACTCCTCCTCCATGGTTGAGGTGAGCCCTGTCTTTCCTCCGTTGGCGAGCCTCGCATCTGAGAGCTCATGCGGAGGGAAAGACTCCATTCAGCCTCATTTGCTTGCATTGATTTTGAAAAGGTCAGGTCTCTCCTCCCTTGGTTGGTTCATTCAACGTGAACTCTTGCGGAGGGAGAGCCATTAACCTTTTGATTCCTTTTGAGTGGAGAGGGGAGAACCCCTCTAGTGGCCACTCAACTTTCTATATTGCTGGGACTAGTAGCATTGTGGTTTATCCTCGGCATCTTATATCAAGACATTTGACAATATGGAAAGTACATGTTTCACGGACCATAGGAGGTCCGCCTGCTGGATTTGTTTATTTGTTATCATACCTCCGCATATGCTATACATTTGTTGTATGCTTAGCATGCTCATGCACATACTGATTAGACCTGTCTTTGCAATCCTTATCAGGGGTGATTGAAGAAGTGAAATTGGTTTCGCTATTTCCCCCCTGTGATGTTATGTGGATAGAGACAATGGTAAGTTTGAGGTGTTGAAATTAACTCTTGGAAGATGCTCATTTGAAATGAGAGTTAGTAAAACAATGTATGTACCTTTTTTTATTTCTCACACAGCGGTTTGCTCAGAATAATACCATATAAAGTACATCTAAGGAACCACAGATTGAATGTGGAACATAAAGGGGGTCTCTATTATTTTTCTTTACAGGTAGGACAATAGAAAGAGGTGTCATATATGCATTTACCAATACAGTTCTAATTAATTAAAGGAAAGAACGGTAGAATTTACAAGTTGTCCCTTGTGTCATTTCAGGTCTCCCTCCTCGCAGTTCCCTTCCTATCCTTCCCTCACTTGATCATCCCACTGATCTGTGCTACTACAGCTATTCAGACTTGGACTATCAAGGGGTGGACCATTATGAGCATCAAACCGATCCTGAGGATGTAAAGGCCTGACACAACTTGTGTTTTGCAAACAACAAACGATTATTCGGTTTGTAGCGTGTGCCTTATAAATGGTGATTGTTAACAAAATGTTTGAAAAAGACTTACTGAGACCTAGATTTTTAGTAAGAAAGCAATGTTTATACAATCATTTTCTTGAAACATACAATCTGAAAAAAAAATCTCGAAAAGTCTCCTCTGATTTGTTTGGAACTTCTGCTTAAAAATATCTTGCAAACAAACATTTGATTTAGCCTCTTTTTCAATGACTGGCTAAAATAATATTCTATCCACAGGCCTAGAATATTTGGAGCCGGCACAGGTTGCGGATACAGCCCTTGACCAGCAACTCACCCTTGGCTCTGAAAAAGAGCCATATTACTAATGT
The DNA here is from genome assembly GCA_963921515.1 of Calotriton arnoldi. Taxonomy (NCBI): domain Eukaryota; kingdom Metazoa; phylum Chordata; class Amphibia; order Caudata; family Salamandridae; genus Calotriton; species Calotriton arnoldi. The sequence continues at coordinate 496,343 of CAWUFW010007656.1, read as the reverse complement.
TTCAAATCTTTTAATTTAAAACCATACACATTTTTTAACATTCTTTTCTTCATTATCATATTTTTGTCATATTTCTTGTCCCACACCTGGAGCATAGCTTCTTTACCATTCTTTTAATTTGATGACGTTTTCTTCCAAGGATCAACAAAAGGCAGCTAAATTTTTCTTTTGTTTTCTTCTATTGTTTCCAGCGCTCCATCAGAATGTATGTGTTTTCTTGCTCTTTTCTCCACATACGATACAAAAGGGGATGATGGACGGAGCGCTTGAGCAAATCAAACACTCACCCCCAGTCAACTGATCTGGGTTTAATCCATCATCATTCTTTAGCTCACTCCACCACCCCAGTTCAGACATGGCCATATGCAAATCAGTCTGACCCTGTGCCTCATGGGAACAGTCCAGCCCGAACTGCCAAGCCATGTCTTCCCTGGACCGGAAACAAGCATCCTGGGACCGGTTTCGGGCTATTCAGCCGTCATCAGCCAGGCTAGCTTGAATCCAGTGGCAAAGTGAGCAAGGGACCCACGTCTGGGCATACCCTGCCAACTTAGGGCGAACAAAGCGATACAAAAGGGGATGATGGACGGAGCGCTTGAGCAAATCAAACACTCACCCCCAGTCAACTGATCTGGGTTTAATCCATCATCATTCTTTAGCTCACTCCACCACCCAGTTCAGACATGGCCATATGCAAATCAGTCTGACCCTGTGCCTCATGGGAACAGTCCAGCCCGAACTGCCAAGCCATGTCTTCCCTGGACTGGAAACAAGCAACCTGGGACCGGTTTTGGGCTATTCAGCCGTCATCAGCCAGGCTAGCTTGAATCCAGTGGCTAAGTGAGCAAGGGACCCACGTCTGGGCATACCCTGCCAACTTAGGGCGAACAAAGCGATATAAAAGGGGATGATGGACGGAGCGCTTGAGCAAATCAAACACTCACCCCCAGTCAACTGATCTGGGTTTAATCCATCATCATTCTTTAGCTCACTCCACCACCCCAGTTCAGACATGGCCATATGCAAATCAGTCTGACCCTGTGCCTCATGGGAACAGTCCAGCCCGAACTGCCAAGCCATGTCTTCCCTGGACCGGAAACAAGCATCCTGGGACCGGTTTCGGGCTATTCAGCCGTCATCAGCCAGGCTAGCTTGAATCCAGTGGCAAAGTGAGCAAGGGACCCACGTCTGGGCATACCCTGCCAACTTAGGGCGAACAAAGCGAACCAACAGCTTTCCCCTCACACACAGACACACATTCTACATGTGGTCCTTCCCGCTCGTTCATGTCTTTGCCCAGTCCTCCCAGTCCTTAGTTTTTAGATCTTGCTTAAGACAGCACATGAGCTGTCTGTGCGAGACATATTGTTAGTTTACAGTGGGCTTGGAGCCCATCAATTACTTACAGTTGGTTGGCTTTATTGTCACTCTCTTTTGCTTACTTCTTATTCATCAGCTTCTGTGGGCCTACCTTCCTCTTCTGGTAACTGTCCTTCCCCTGGAGCATGGACCCATTGCTTGTGTCCTTCCACTACTCCCTTTTCAAGTGCTACTTTTTTCGTTTTCGTTTTGGTTAAGCATTCCATGAGAGTGCATGTGTCATCTAGCTGTCTCCCTCAGGTACTTTTTGTGCCTCTTTCTCAACTGCGTGTTTCTCCCCTTGTCCTTTTTACCTCATTTACCATTCTTGCTTTCCCACTCTACCTCTGTTGTCCGTGTTCTTCCACATCACTGCCCACCCACCATCCACTATCCGTTTGCTTCACCACCCCCGCCCACCCTCTGTTGTCCATTTGCTTCTCCATATCCGCATGTCCATGTATTTCCTTCTCATCCATTGTCCATGTGCATCTCCGGCCACCCAACCTCTGTTGTCTGTCTGCTACTCATTGTCTCTTGCTTGTCCTTCTCCCTCCCATCTGCATTTTTCTGTCCTGCCCTTCCTCCTTCCCTGTTGCCTTGTCCCCCGCCCACTCCACACCCAAATCCAGTTCCCAATACAAAAAAAAAAGCACATTAGCATTATGGCAAACAAGCCCATTTGACGCAACTTTTTAACTACAAATCCGTTTTACATTGGTAAATACAAATAGAAAAATGCTCACCTCATTTTGTAATTGTAATCAACAATGCCCATGTAGTTTGAATATTATTTGGAATAAAGTACTTTGTAAGTCCCTACAGTGTACTGTAATAACAATGAATTTAAAAAACATAAAGGGCAAGGCCAAGTACAAACATAAAAAGTGTTGTTGCATGCCATATCATTGACGTGTAACTGATAATAAATAAAAGTAAAAACATAGGTTCTGTGTATAGCGTGAATACAGGGTGCTAACAGGGAGAAAAGTGACCCTAAAAAATGATCACATATAAAATTTGAATATAAAAAAGATGACAAGACTGGGGATAGTTCATTTAAGAGAGAACTTATAACAGATAAAGTTCAGGGAAATGTACATAATGTTTTCGCAGGTACATGTCACAAATGTCTTTCATGCTGTGTGGCTGTTGAGGGTGTTTCCACCCTGTGCGAGTAAAAGGTTTATCATCTGGACCGAGGAGAATTTTTCTGAGCGAAAGTAGACAAGCATTCTGCAATTTAGAGAACAGCTGTAATTGCAATCAAATCACCAGAAAGGATGAAAAAACATGGCAGGCCAAGGTGGGCCGAGTGAAGTCAAGTAAAAACAGGCTCCACGTCAAGAGGCTCAACTTTTATAAGTTCTGGATTTTTAGTTAACATCACTTCGGATTCTGGGACTGTCCTATTACTTTATTTAGGAATTTTGTGTCTTGTGGACCAGACCGAGTGTGACAGGCAGCTCTACATTGTAAATAGATTTAGAAGTTACAGAAGTCACCACGCGAGTGTGGAGAGAGGTTGGAAGTATAGAACCATGATAAGAGCTCTGTGTGGGAAGATCAGTATGAGACAATATTCACAGCAGAGTTACAATAAAGCACAGCAAGAAAACGTAGGCTGGTCTGAAGCAGATGCTTTAAGAGTTCGGAAATTCCATATTTGTTCTTAACATAAACATTACGAGACTCATTCATATTTTCATATGTGGATGCTTTCTGGGTAAATCTAGACGTAAGACATAGTACAGATTTTTGAGTCTAAGTTGCAGCTGTGCACCCCTCATTATATTACTGATGAGCCCTGCCAGATCCAAGCCCTTGTCAAGGATGAAGCCCAAGGATTTTGCAGAGTCACCAAAGAATCTTGAGAGTGACAGTTGAGAGCGGACTTCTCTCTTAGCCACTTTTGAACCGGTATGATGCGTCCGGGGTGAGATGAGTAGAAACTATGGGGCATATTAGCAAGGAATAGCGATATTTATCGCTAACCGCGCTTAGCGCGACTTTGGTTAACGCCGCCTATCGCTGGAAAATATCGCTGAGATAACACCCTATTTACAAGGTTTATCTCCATAGCGATAAAATTTCCAGCGATAGCGGCAAAATGTGAGAATATCGCTGGAAAAGCAGCGATATTCTCGCATTATCGCTAAGGTGGATTCAGCATTAGAATCCACCTCCTATACTTTAAACAGGTAAGTCATCCTCACTAGCAGGAGATAAAATATAGCGATAAACGCGCTTAGCGCGACTATTTTATCGCTTCGCCTGCCTTGCTAATAGGGGGTAGTGGAGTTAGCGACTGTTTCCAGTCGCTTTTAGTAGGGAACGCCTTCCTTGCATGTCATTAGCGATAATTATCGCTGACATGCAAGGCGATGTGAATCCCGCCCGCTAACGCCTAAAAGCTGTCGCTAACGCCAGTTAGAGACAGCTTGCTAATAGGGCGATAAAATTATCGCCGCTTTAGCAGCAAAAAGTGCCGCTAAAGCGGCGATAAAGCCCTTGATAATATGCCCCTATGTTTTAACCATGTTTAGTTGCAGATAATGGATGGACATTCAGGAACAATCTCATTGAGAATTTGAGACAGTGTACGCATGTCCTCAGGGCAAGAGTTGTGTTTCGTCAGCATCTGAATGGCAGTTGATATTTGTTTCAGGGTGAATGCGCAGGGTTGCATGTTTGTTCTGAATAGTGTCGGTGAGAGCACAGAGACTTGTTGAACCACTTGGTGTAACTGTCATTATCTAGGAATGATGCGATTCATATAAGGACTGTGCCTTTTAGATCCATTCTGTTTTTTGAGAATTTTCAGGAGTGAGTTGCAGTTTACCGTGTCGGAGGCTGAAGAGAGACCCAGGTGGATGAGCAGGCAAGAGTATCTGTTATCCACTATTGTCAGTGTTGCTATTTCAGTGTTGTATGTTTCTGTGACTCTAGACTGCAGACCGTCTAACAGCTTGTGTTATTCCAGGAAGAGGTAGTGTTGGGTTTGTACACAGCTTTCTAGAACTTTGGCCAGGAATGAGAGATTGGATATAGGGCAAAAGGTATTATGCTCTTCAGTATCTCTTAGAATAGGTTTTACATTACCTATTTCTAGGCAGTCAACGACTATCCCTTGGGTTAGTCACAGGGACTCACACAGGACGGGAACCTAAATAAAGAATGAGTAGGTGCATTATGGCCATTAGAAAACCCCATACAGTCTACCTTTTCAATCAGTTCCTGGATGAACAATAATCTATATCCATATTATTGTTGCAAGCCTACTTTAGAATTCCTTCTTTTTTTTAATAATGAATTAAGACCCTTTTTATGAGTGGGCCGATAATTGGGCTAGATTTTCCCCACCGCGGGTACTGGTAGCGTATGGGGTGGGGAAAATGTAGCCAAGTTGAACACTGAGGATCCACTAAAAAATGAGGACCTACCGGAGAATGCATAATTCCAGGTCCCCCTTCCCCTGCTAATTCCTCATTTTCTTGTGTACTTTTACATAGATACTTTGGGGGATATGTACAATGAAGTGGCGGAGCGTGTCGTTAGCCTCCTTGGCTTAACGACACGCTCCGCCACTTCGGAAATGCAAGGCTGCACCATATTACAAGAATGTGGTGCAGCCTTGCGTTTCCCCCTGCAATGGCACTGAGTTTAACAACTTAGCGCCAACGCAGGCACCCTTGCACCAGAGTTCAAGGGTGTCTGTGTGCAGGGGAGGGTTGTTTATGTGTAGGAAGGTGTCCCTTCTTGCACATACACAATCCTAAAATGTAATTCTGTCACTTTCATGTGTGCTGCTTTATGCAGCACACATGAAAGTGACAGAATTACATTTTAAAGGTTTGTTTATATACAGGAAGGGACACCTTCCTGTACATAAACAAACCATGGCATTTTGCTTTTCCATGTGTGCTGCACAAGGCAGCACACATGGAAAAGCAAAAACGAGGAGAAATAATGCATTTCTCCTCGTTTTGCCAACTTAAGACCAGGGTTTTCCTGGTCTTAATTTTGGCGCTGCCTCCTATGTACGCCACCCTTGTACATAGGGGGCAGCGTCAAATACAATGGGTGTTGCGGTGGAACGCCCACCGCAACACCCACTGCACGCCCCTTTCACGCTAACCATAGCGTGAAATGGTGCCTTATGTACAAGGCAGCGTTAAGCCACGTTACGTGGCTTAACGCTGCCTTGTACATAAAGCAAGGCCCCTATCGCCACGGGAACATCACAAAAAGTGACATGCCCGTGGCGATAGGGGCTTGTACATATGCCCCTTTGTCTGTTTTCAGTAGCCAAAACCTCCAGATGAAAGGTAATAGATCCTCAATGGGTCCACGGATCTCATTATTCCGATGGGGCTGGTAACTATTTTAACCGGCCCCATTAGAATGAAGAGGCCACTCATAATGCATGTGTCTTTTAATGTTTCTCACCCTCTTGCCTACTGATGTATAAATTTGTGAACTGTCCTAACACCCAAAATTTGAGATGCGCTACAAAAATGTGTAAAAGAAATAAAATAAAAATATGGCAGATGAAGCAGGTAATTTGTTTCAGCAACGAGCAGCTGATTTTTGTATTAAGGTTTTTTGAGTTTCTCTGATGAAAGTGTCAGAGATCGTGAGTTTCATTTCCTTTTTTTACCTTCTCAGAGAAGAAATTTGAGAACTTACTAGATGCACTGGTGATAACTATGTGGAGTGTTTAACAATTTTGAATAGTTTTCTTCCTCGATTTTTGGCTTGGTCGAGTTATTACTAATAAAAGAGGATTAGGCTTAAAAATCAGTTTTTTGTAGATTCTTCTTTCAGCACAGAGCAGGTTTTTTGGAGGCGGTTTTGGCACAAGTTATATTCAGTTTATCTATTCTCGTTATAAGCAAGGGTTTACAAATCTGTCATGCAAAGTGGTGTTATCTAAAACAACGGGACTTGCTGAACGTGAGTAGCTGTCTGACAAGGGACCACTTACCAAATCTGGGCCTGATTATGAGCCTGGCAGTTCACAGACCGCCAGACTCATGGTGACATGGTAGCCCGGCCACCGCCACATGAGCGGTTCGACCGCCCCTTTACAAGGTGGCCAGTCGGACTGCCATTGCACTGCCACAACCGGCAGGGATCAGAGCTCCCTGGCGGTGGCGTGGCGGTCTTGAGGCCGCAATATGCTTGGCGAGACCGCCGCGATCCCGCCAAGCATTTTACGAGTTTCCTCTCCGCCACGGTTTTCATGGCGGTTCCTCCTCCAAGAAAACCATGGCGGAGAGGAAACAAAGGAGTTGCCTCTGGGCCATCGTGTGCAAGCAGGGGGGGGGGCACATGCTGTGCATCACTGTGTGCATGCATCCCAGTACCTGCATGGTGCAGGTATTGCCTTTGACATTCCCATTGCCGTGCCTATTTCACAGGCACCGCTGTGGGAACGCCAAAGAACCACCTGCCAGTGACTGAAAAAGTCATAATCTGGCAGGCGGTGCACATACAGGTTTGGCGGTCACGGAGTGGGGCGGTGGCATGGCAGCCCGCTCTAGGACCGCCAAACTCGTAATTGGGCCCTCTGCATCGATCCATATGAAGATGGAAATTTTAAGGAGGGCAGCTGCATTAGAATGAGAGAACCCTGTTTCTTTTGGGATATTTAAGTTGAGAGCATTTCTGTCGGATTCCATCAGTTGAATTTGAGAGATCGGGGTGCGGAATTTCTAATAGACCCAATATAGCCAGGAGCACCTTTATCCAGTAAATCAGGAACCATAAGTATACAGGCATCTTTAGCCATCAGCACTTTGCATGGAAAAGAAAAAGAAGGAGGAAGGGAAAGATACGGAATGAGTAACAAAGAGATAAAGGACAAAAAGGGGCCTACAAGAATGAGATAAATAAATTGGAAGTGCAGGGTGATGGAATAAAGAGTCATGAGGTATAAACACCAGGTAATCAGCAACTCTGTCATTCAGCAGCTCAAGGTGTGGCTCCACTGAAAAACACTGGTCCCCTGCTTTTACATCTGAAGCACAGCCTCAGACAAGCAATGCACATATCAAGTGTCCCATATGGCATATCCATACATTGTTAAATTCCCCGGCCTCCACACACCAAACTCTACTAACCACTATAACAATCATAGGACCAATCCTACTTAAGAGATCGCATGTTATGCCTCTGTAGCAGACTTTGTTCAGCACATGACGCTGCTGGTTGCCATCCTCCTGGTCCTTCACAGGCACTGAAGAGGAGGTTGATCAAATAGGCACAATATTTGCTAGCGCCTCTCGGAGGGCAGTCTTATAGTGGGGGGAGGAGGCTGGGTGATTCCATCCAAGAATGCCAAGCATGTGGGGAACACGTACAAGGAGGGAGTACGACAGTCCTTGGATGCCCACTGTGCATGTGCTGTGGGACGGTGGAGGCTGGGGAGGTTGAAGTTTAACCAGTTCCAGTATTCTGCCGGGGAGAGACTTCTTACTCTGCTGAATATTTTTTCATCAGAAACTCTAATTGGAACCAGGTTGGGAGATACAATCTGTGACTTCGAGAAGAGGAATTTTTGGCCAGCCTGGAGGCGAAAGGAGCGAGGAGGAACACCTTCTTAGCATTTCCATCTGTGTTTATTTCTGTGTGTATGACTGCACGTGTGAGTGTGTTGTGTTGAAGTTTGGGAGTTGTCATAGGGGAGCAATTTGTGTATTTTGTGTGCTTTTGGCTGCATTTGTGAGTGCATACGTAGTGCTTGTATGGGTTTTGTGTTTGTTGCACTGTGTATGAACTGCTGCATATGTGTGGAGTGCTGTGGGTGTGTGGGTTGCTATTACGCAGTTGTGCACTAGTGTGATACCTTTGCATATAGGTTTATGTTGTATACCGTGTAAGAATGGTGACAGTTTATGATATGTCAGCTTGTGATGTTGTCTTGGCTGCTGTGCATTTTGTTGTGCATGTCGCTGGTGTTTTGATTTGGGCAGATATTGGTTGTTTCATTCTTATACCCCTTTTCTGCCTTTCTCTCTTTTGCTCCAGGTCAAAGTCTGCTGATGAAAAATTAGCCATGGACCTCAGAAATGAGCATACACCAAATACCCACGACAGTAACACTTTTTGACAATTTTTACACAAACGCATGCACACAGATACCCAAACCCTCTTAAGCAAGATCTGATCACCATCATCACCACCTGCCAACCAGTAGTTTCTTGATCCAGTGAATACTAAGAACTCACTGACAGCAAACACCCTATATGCACACAAGAAAATGCATTTCCTAGGATCATTTTTAAACTAAATAACCTGACGTACACAACAACAACCACCAGTCTCTTCAGCCAAATCCGTTTACTGTACAAGTACCACCAATGAAACCTCCAAAATAAGCACATCCTCTTCAATGTTGATAAACATTCCATCATCCCTTTGGGAGATTCCCCTATACAAAATGATAAATGGAATGTCTTTAACAAAATCTTTATGAAGGTGACCCCTGCCTCCTGATATTGCTGAACTTCCCAGCTGCCATCGACACAGTCACCCTCATATGCATCCTTAAGTCACAAATAGGATTCACTGGTAATGTCCTTCACTGGTTCTCCTCCTACCTTTCCATCCGACATCAGTTTGTTCTCGTGGGCAACTGCAGATCACAAAAGATCCCTATTATGAGTGGAGCCCCTTTGGTTCCATACAGTCTCCTGTCATCTTAAACTTATACATGAAGCCTCTTGGTGGTCTACTCACAGATCACAGCATCAAGATTCACCAATATGCTGATGATACACAACTCTACTTCAAGGTCTCCTATGCTTCAGCCATTCAACGCCTCAAACACCGCTTGCACATCATCCAGACCTGGATATCCAGCCCATACCTGAAGCACAACCCACCCAAGAGAGAGTTCCTATTATTTGCCAGGAATAATAAACAAGATACACTGACATGAAATTTCAATGGTTTGAACCACAACTCTCAACAAACAGCAAATGACTTGGATTCACCCAGGACACCAACCACTCCCTCAAGAAACACTGGCAAAATAAAAAGTAACAGCCTAGAATCAGCTCTCTCTGCTAAAGAAACCATTTGTTCGAGAACGGAACTTCAGAATGCTGTTTGAGTCTTGTACTCTTACATGTGGATGGCGGTGATGTCCTACTCTATGGCCTCACAGACTCCACACTGGAACCCTCAGGGGCGTCCTATACACTGCAGCACATCTCATCCAGGGCCTCAACAAATATGATCACATCACCCCATCCTGACAGAACTCCATTGGGTCCCCTTGCAGTTACACATCAGCTTCAAAACCAACTGCATAATTTATAAAACCATCACAACTAATCCTCACACTTATCTTGCAGACAAGCTCACCATCTGTGGTGGTGGTTCTCAGCACACCCGCAGCCAGGATACCATCAGACTGCAGGCTAGAAGCATAAAAAAAAACCTCGACAATAGGCCTTGCCATCTATGCACCCAGGACCTGGAACAACATCCCCGTATTCATCAGGACCACCCCAAAACCGCTCCAATTTAGGAAAGTGTTGAAGACTCCCTTCTTTAAAGAGCACTACACCACAATACATTGACTGTCCACAACACAGCTTCCCATCCTATTACTCATTAACTACAATCTTGCCTTTGAAGACCTGGCTTTTCTCTTTTCCGTGATGCTAGTTATGGTCATCTCTCCGGTAGTAGCTCTTCTTCAGATAGCGCTTTGACATCCTCAGGTGTAATGCGCTTTACAAATCTCTCTCTCAAAATACAAATACAAAGTTGACCATGTCAGATAACTGTAACATCAACATTTATAGTAATGGCATTCCACACCCTTTCTCTTGAAATTCCTCTAGTCTGTGAGGACAAGTTATTTGTGGTAGAAAGGTCAACAATCATCTGCTCTCATATCACCTGCTTAACACTGCTATATTGGCAATCTTCAAAACACCCTCTCATGTCCATACCTCATCTAAGCTTACCAGCCCCAAACTCAAACTCCTTAGAAGACAATATTCTTCACTTATCCATCTTAAAACGCATAACTGAAGAAACACTCACAACTCTCTGCAACATAGTAAATTCCTTATTCTCACCATATCTTCCTAAGCTCTCTCAAGATTAGTGTAATCCACCCACTGCTAAATAAAAACCTGCTCTTGACTCCAGCAACACAGCAAATCATTTAACCATCTACCCTACATCAGATCAATTGTAGAAAACGTGATCTGAGAACAAGAAAATCTGGACACCAACCACTTTCTGTGCAATTATAAGTAGGTCTTAAGAACTCATTGAAACTCAGTGGTTACCACCATTTGAGTAATAATGATCATCTCCTTGCAGCTAAAGGGTGAAGCCTTGCTTCACTATTCTATCCAACCTCTCAGCAGCCTTCAACAATGTTGCCCACAGAATCCTCCACAATATTCCCTAAAGATGCATTGGAATGAACAAGTGGTACACCTATGGAAACTCTGTCCTAACTATAGCTACACAGTGGTGACCGCTCTCTAAAAATCAAATAACTATAACTTGCATCCTCACCATGCACTGCATATGACTGCATATATCTCAACACTCATTTGAGATGCCATCAGTGATGTTACTGACCATGTAATGAGTGATGTATTGCGTGAGGTCATAAGCAGAGCATTGCGGGGGCGCGAGCTAGCTGAATTTCACTGGTTTTGTATGAGTGAAACCTGAGCCTAACTATAACGTCCCTGTAACCTTTGGTTTTTGTCAGTGAATTTCTATGTTTTTTTAAATTCCATTTCCTAACTATAACGTCCCTGTAACCTTTGGTTTTTTTAGTACATTTCTAAGGTTTTTTAAATGCTAATTCCTAACTATAACATCCCTGTAACCTTTGTTTTTTTCAGTGGGTGCATACATCTGTGGGTAGGTGAGTGACTGGGTGCATGAGTGTCTTAGTCGGTCCATGAGTGGGTGCATGAGTGTCTGAGTGAGTGAGTGTGTGACAAGGTGCATGACTGAGTGCATCTGTGAGTAGTTCTGTGAGTGGATGTATGAGTCTTTAAGTGGGTCTGCGAGTGGGTGTATGAGTGTCTCACTGGGTCAGACAGTGGATGCATGAGTCTCTGACTGGATCAATGAGTGGGGCATAAGTATCTGAGTGAGTCTGTAATTGGGTGCATGGGTCTCTCAGTGGTTCTGTGTGTCTCTGAGTGGGTCTGTGAGTGGGTGTATTAGTATCTGAGTGGTTCTGTGAGTAGGTGCATGAGTCTCTGACTGGGTCAACGAGTGGGTGTGTGAGTCTCTCAATGAATCTCTGCATGGGTGCATATATCTCTGAGTGGGTGAGTGACTGGGTGCATATGTGTCTGAGTGGGTCTGTGAGTGGGTACATAAGTCTTTGACTGGGTCTGTGAGTAGGTGTATAATTCTCTAAGTGGGTCTGTGAATGTGTGCATGGGTCTGTGAGTGTAAGTCTCTGAGTGAGACTATGAGTGGGTGCGGGAGTCTCTGAGTGGGCCAGCGACTGGGTGCTTGAGTCTCTGTGTGGTTCTGTGAGTGATTGTGTGAGTTTTTGAGGTGGGTCTGTCAGTGGGTGCATGACACTGAATGAGTTTCTGAGTGGGTGAGTGACTGTTTCAGTGCTCCTCTAAGTGGGTGTGTGAGTCTCTGAGTGAGTCTCTCAGTGGGTGTATGCATCTATGAGTGGGTCTGTGAGTAGATGTGTGACTGTCTGTCTGACTCTGTAACAGCATGCACTAATGTATGATTGATTTTTGAAATGTATTTATATTTTTACATTTATTTCAAAGACGTTCGCAAATCTGCAGCAACGTTACATGGAGGTGCCGCGCAGAGCGCCCTGATGGGATCGCGACTTCACACGTGTGGAAAAAAAACAAATTGCCACATTTAACAACTCATAAGGGATGCCTTGCAAACCTCTACAATGCAATATTGGAGTCAGAGTACTCCTACCCTGACCCCTTATAAACCTTTTACCACTGACATCAATAAATTAATTTTTCTTCAAAAAATCCCCGAGTGTGGCTTTTCCTTGTGCAGCGACGTAAGGACTTCTTTGATATATATATATATATCAAAGCTCCAAGGTTCCCACCAGTTTGAGACGCACTCTGACATCCACTACAGCAACCTTCATGAGGTAAAAGCCGGATCGGCGGGCGGATCCAGTTTACAGCATGCCTGTCGATTCACGCCTGACGCGTTTTGTGCTCATTGCACTCTTCAGAGGCGCGACAGTCAATTTGGCATAAAGGCCACACCTCCCACTTATGATATGAGCCCTCCAATGGGCGACTCAAATGAGTCTGCGTTGGTTTGTGGGTCTTGTAGTGTGTGCCTTAGTTATGTGCCACTGTCTGAAACATTCCAAGCCCACTAATGGGCCTCCACTCGCTCCTCCGGCTTGTCAATCCTCAATGGATGCCTCCACATTAAGACTCCGTGATTCGGAGCCCCGTGGCCCCAAATTTCCGGGTGGTGCGTCTCCCGCGGCTGGGAGGCCGCGTTGTAAATCAAAGCTCCAAGGTTCTCACCAGTTTGAGACGCACTCTGACATCCACTACAGCAATCTTCATGAGGTGAGCCGGATCGGCGGGCGGATCCAGTTTACAGCATGCCTGTCGATTCACGCCTGACGCGTTTCGTGCTCATTGCACTCTTCAGAGGCGCGACAGTCAATTTGGCATAAAGCCACACCTCCCACTTATGATATGAGCCCTCCAATGGGCGACTCAAATGAGTCTGCGTTGGTTTGTGGGTCTTGTAGTGTGTGCCTTAGTTATGTGCCACTGTCTGAAACATTCCAAGCCCACCAATGGGCCTCCACTCGCTCCTCCGGCTTGTCAATCCTCAATGGATGCCTCCACATTAAGACTCCGTGATTCGGAGCCCGTGGCCCCAAATTTCCGGGTGGTGCGTCTCCCGCGGCTGGGCGGCCGCGTTGTAGATCAAAGCTCCAAGGTTCCCACCAGTTTGAGACGCACTCTGACATCCACTACAGCAACCTTCATGAGGTAAAAGCCGGATCGGCGGGTGGATCCAGCTTGCAGCATGCCTGTCGATTCATGCCTGACGCGTTTCGTGCTCATTGCACTCTTCAGAGGTGCGACAGTCAATTTGGCATAAAGGCCACACCTCCCACTTATGATATGAGCTCTCCAATGGGCGTACTCAAATGAGTCTGCGTTGGTTTGTGGTTCTTGTAGTGTGTGCCTTAGTTATGTGCCACTGTCTGAAACATTCCAGCCCACCATGGGCCTCCACTCGCTCTCCGGCTTGTCAATCTCTCAATGGATGCCTCCACATTAAGACTCCGTGATTCGGAGCTCCGTGGCCCCAAAATTCCAGGTGGTGCGTCTCCCGCGGCTGGGAGGCCGCGTTGTAAATCAAGCCCAAGGTTCCCACCAGTTTGAGACACCTCTGACATCCACTACAGCAACCTTCATGAGGTAAAGCCGGATCGGCGGGCGGATCCAGTTTAGCATGCCTGTCAATTCACGCCTGACGCGTTTTGTGCTCATTGCACTCTTCAGAGGCGCGACAGTCAATTTGGCATAAAGGCCACACCTCCCACTTATGATATGAGTCCTCCAATGGGCGACTCAAATGAGTCAGCGTTGGTTTGTGGGTCTTGTAGTGTGTGCCTTAGTTATGTGCCACTGTCTGAAACATTCCAAGCCACCAATGGGCCTCCACTCGCTCCTCCAGCTTGTCAATTCTCAATGGATGCCTCCACATTAAGACTCTGTGATTCGGAGCTCGTGGCCCCAAATTTCTGGGTGGTGCGTCTCCCGCGGCTGTGAGGCCGCGTTGTAAATCAAAGCTCCAAGCTTCCCACCAGTTTGAGACGCACTCTGACATCCACTACAGCAACCTTCATGAGGTAAAAGTCGGATCGGCGGGCGAATCCAGTTTACAGCATGCCTGTCGATTCACGCCTGACCCGTTTCGTGCTCATTGCACTCTTCAGAGGCGCGACAGTCAATTTGGCCTAAAAGCCACACCTCCCACTTATGATATGAGCCCTCCAATGGGCGACTCAAATGAGTCAGCGTTGGTTTGTGGGTCTTGTAGTGTGTGCCTTAGTTATGTGCCACTGAGTACAATGAGCACGAAACGCGTAAGGCGTGAATCGACAGGCATGCTGTAAACTGGATCCGCCCGCCGATCCGGCTTTTACCTCATGAAGGTTGCTGTAGTGGATGTCAGAGTGCGTCTCAAACTGGTGGGAACCTTGGAGCTTTGATTAACAACGCGGCCTCCCAGCCGCGGGAGATGCACCACCCGGAAATTTGGGGCCACGGGGCTCCGAATCACGGAGTCTTAATGTGGAGGCATCCATTGAGGATTGACAAGCCGGAGGAGCGAGTGGAGGCCCATTGGTGGGCTTGGAATGTTTCAGACAGCGGCACATAACTAAGGCACACACTACAAGACCCACAAACCAACGCAGACTCATTTGAGTCGCCCATTGGAGGGCTCATATAAGTGGGAGGTGTGGCCTTTATGCCAAATTGACTGTCGCGCCTCTGAAGAGTGCAATGAGCACGAAACGCATCAGGCGTGAATCGACAGGCATGCTGTAAACTGGATCCGCCCGCCGATCCGGCTTTTACCTCATGAAGGTTGCTGTAGTGGATGTCAGAGTGCGTCTCAAACTGGTGGGAACCTTGGAGCTTTGATTTACAACGCGGCCTCCCAGCCGCGGGAGATGCACCACCTGGAAATTTGGGGCCACGGGGCTCCGAATCACGGAGTCTTAATGTGGAGGCATCCATTGAGGATTGACAAGCCGGAGGAGCGAGTGGAGGCCCATTGGTGGGCTTGGAATGTTTCAGACAGCGGCACATAACTAAGGCACACACTACAAGACCCACAAACCAACGCAGACTCATTTGAGTCGCCCATTGGAGGGCTCATATCATAAGTGGGAGGTGTGGCCTTTATGCCAAATTGACTGTCGCGCCTCTGAAGAGTGCAATGAGCACGAAACGCATCAGGTGTGAATCGACAGGCATGCTGTAAACTGGATCCGCCCGCCGATCCGGCTTTTACCTCATGAAGGTTGCTGTAGTGGATGTCAGAGTGCGTCTCAAACTGGTGGGAACCTTGGAGCTTTGATTTACAACGCGGCCTCCCAGCCGCGGGAGATGCACCACCTGGAAATTTGGGGCCACGGGGCTCCGAATCACGGAGTCTTAATGTGGAGGCATCCATTGAGGATTGACAAGCCGGAGGAGCGAGTGGAGGCCCATTGGTGGGCTTGGAATGTTTCAGACAGCGGCACATAACTAAGGCACACACTACAAGACCCACAAACCAACGCAGACTCATTTGAGTCGCCCATTGGAGGGCTCATATCATAAGTGGGAGGTGTGGCCTTTATGCCAAATTGACTGTCGCGCCTCTGAAGAGTGCAATGAGCACGAAACGCGTCAGGCGTGAATCGACAGGCATGCTGTAAACTGGATCCGCCCGCCGATCCGGCTTTTACCTCATGAAGGTTGCTGTAGTGGATGTCAGAGTGCGTCTCAAACTGATGGGAACCTTGGAGCTTTGATATATATATATATATATATATATATATATATATATATATATATATATATATTCACTGAAAAAATCCAACTAACTATAACGTCCCTTAAACCTGTGTTTTTTCAGTGAATTTCTAAGGTTTTTTAAATGCTAATTTCTAACTATAACGTCCCTGAAACTTATGGTTTTTTCAGTGAATTTCAAAGGTTTTTTAAATGCTAATTTCTAACTATAACGTCCCTGAAACCTATGGTTTTTTCAGTGAATTTCAAAGGTTTTTTAAATGCTAATTTCTAACTATTACGTCCCTGAAATCTATGGTTTTTTCAGTGAATTTCTAAGGTTTTTAAAATGCTAATTTCGAACTATAACGTCCCTGAAACCTATGGTTTTTTCAGTGAATTTCCAAGGTTTTTTAAATGCTAATTTCTAACTATGCCTACATAGGTAGGACATGTGCAGAAAGAGGAAGAAAGGCGCAGAAAGACGCAAGAGAAATGCAGAAAGAGGCAACAGAAGTCCAGGAAGAGGAAGAAAGGTGCAGAAAGAAGTAAGAGATGTGCAGAAAGAACCAACAGAGGTGCAGAAAGAAGCCTTGTTGCAAAGTCATCCTGTGCCTCCAACTTTTTACTGACTGGTACTGGTGGTAACTGACTCTGCCTAACCAGGCCCGGAGCAAGTGCTATGCTGAAAGACAATTAGAATACAGTAAAAACACCTACATACACTAGGGTACACTATGGGTGGGGGTACCCCTGTGATTGGCATGACCTCCCCTGTAAGGCCCTAGTACATAATAGGGCAGGGGGATTAAAACTACCTTTAAGTCCCTAGCATATAATAGGGCATGGCAGTTTAGAGGCCAGCAGCCCTTTTCTGCACTTGCATGTGTGCACTGCTGAGCCTGAGGTCACTTTAAAAGAAGCCCTCTGTGTGCAGAAAGAGGTAAGAGAGGTGCAGAAAGAAGCAAGAGAGGTGTAGAAAGAAGCAAGAGAAGTGCAGAAAGAAACAAGAGAGGTGCAGAAAGAAGCAAGAGAGGTGCAGAAAGAACCAACAGAGGTGTAGAAAGAGGCAAGAGGGGTACAGAAAGAGGCAAGAAAACTGCAGAAAGAAGCAAAAGAGGTGTGGAAAGAGGCAAGAGAACTGCAGACAGAGGCAAGAGAGGTGCAGAAAGAAGCAGGAGAGGTGCACAAAGAGGCAAAAAAGGTACAGAAAGAGGCAAGAGGGGTGCAGAAAGAAGCAAGTGAAGTGCAGAAAGAAGCAAGAGAAGTGCAGAAAGAAGCAACAGAGGTGCTGAAACAGGCAAGAGGGTGCAGAAAGAGGCAAGAGAAGTGCAGAAAGAAGCAACAGAGGTGCCGAAAGAGGCAAGAGAGGTGCAGAAACAGGCAAGAAAGGTGCTGAAAGAGGGAACAGGGGTGCAGAAAGAGGTAAGAGGGATTCAGAAATTTGCAAGAGAGGTGCAGAAAGAAGCAAGAGCAGTGTAGAAAGAAGCAAGAGAAGTGCAGAAAGAAGCAAGAGAGGTGGAAAAATAGGGAGGAGGGGTGCAGAAAGAGGCAAGAGGGATATAGAAATTTACAAAAGAGGTGCAGAAAGAAGCAAGAGCAGTGCAGAAAGAACCAACAGAGGTGCAAAAGGGGTGCAGACAGAGGTAGGAGAGGTGCACAAAGAGGCAAGAGGGGTACAGAAAGAGGCAGGAGGGGTGCAGAATGAAGGAAGAGAAGTGAAAAAAGAGGCAAGAGAGGTGCAGAAACAGGCAGGAAAGGTGCAGAAAGAGGGAACAGGGGTGCAGAAAGAGGCAACAGAGGTGCAGAAAGAGGCAAGAGAGGTGCAGAAAGTGGAAGAGATGAGCAGAATGAGGCAAAAGCAGTGCAGAAAAAGAAAGAAAGGTGCAGAAAGAAGCAACAGAAATGCAGAAAGAGGCAAAAGAGGTGCAGAAAGAAGCAAGAGTGGTTTGCACACCATTAGTACCAATTTAATACCCACATTTAGCAACCAGTAACAGGTGACCATTCTAGGTTTGCAAACGGCCTTCCACCACGCTGTAACACTTGTCGCTGCATTTTTAGTAACGTTTGAGCCGTTTGAGCTAGAAACAAGTTTTTTTTAGTTCAAATCTACAGATTATGCAGCAGATGATGGATTATGTGGCAAATGCGGCAAATGTATAATTGTGCAAAAGTCAGTGCAGCCAAACAGTCGCATAGTTCCAGTGGCCCTGCTCATACCTCTGACTAGGTCCAGAAGTGCTCCTCAGTGGTTCCCTCTTTTTTTGTCTCATTGAGTTTATAGTTTAGCTTCTATGGAAATGAGGAAGACTAAACCTGAGGTTACTACTCCACAACACAGACTACCATACCATGTAATTACTCTCCATAACACATAATATCACTCTACATAATTCCTATACACTAAATACCACATGCTTTCTATCCACATCAAAGTCAAAGTCTATCCACATAATTTCACTGCACATCATACCACATAACTCCACTACACACACCCTACATCCACTCCACTCCAAGAATCATTAGTAAAACACTTTTACATTTACAACGCCTATAGCTCTAACTCTCGCAAATGTGAAACCTATTACATTGCAAATGCTTCTTTAACTAGTAGTCGCGTTTGCAGAGAGGTGGAGAAAGTGGGCTGGGCCTCCGACCAGCGCTCAGGAATTTCGCTGCGTAGGACTTACAGGAGGTACCAGGAGGGCTTCTTGGCCCCCAAAGTCCCTCAGGAGCAAAGTGGACTTCATCACCCAACCTGTAGTGTGCCAGGAGGTGCGTTTGCAGAGCAGTGGAGAAAGGGGGGCGTGGCCTCTGAAGACGTCTTACCAATACCATTGTGTGAGACTTACTGGAGGTAACAGGAGGGGTAGTTGCCCCCAAGGACAACCTTGGGGGTCAACTACCCCTCCTATTACCTCCGGTAAGTCCCACACAACAGCATTGCTAAGTTCTCATTGCAGGCCATGCCCCCTTTCCCCATCACTCTGCAAACGCGCTCCCTGGCGCGCTCTTGGATGGGGATTAAAGTCCACTTCACTGCTGGGGGTCCTTAGGGGCCAACTAGCCTACCTGATACCTCCAGTATGCCCCAGATAGTGGGATAGCTGACAGGTGGACACAGGCCACGCCCCCTTTCTCCACCACTCTTCAAATACGCCTCCTGGTGCATTCTGGGTTGGGGGATTAAGTCCCCTTGCCTCCTGAGGGTCCATGGGGGCCAACTAGCCTGCCAGGTACCTCCAGTAAGCCCCACACAGCTGGATTGCTGAGAGTGGTCCGAGGCCACGCCCCCTTTTTACACCACTTTGCAAACACGCCTCCTGGCACACTGGTGCCCGGGGAATGAAGTCCACTTTAGTCATGAGGTCCTCAGGACCCAAGATGACCTTTCGCCCCACCAGCAATGCGCCAAGAGGCGCGTTTGCAGAGTGGTGTAAAAAGGGGCGTGGCCTCGGACCACCTCTCAGCAATCCCACTGTGTGGGGCTTACTGGAGGTACCTGGTGGGCTAGTTGGCCCCCAGGGACCCTCAGGATTCAAGGGGTCTTAATCCCCCAACTTAGAACGTGCCAGGAGGCGCGTTTGCAGAGTGGTACAGGGAGGGGGTGGGGCCTCCTGGGAGATGCTGGCTTTTCTTTTTTTGTTAGAAGGGGGGCTGTGTGGCCCCCCTTCTCTTAATATTTTGAGGGCCCTGGGGACCCCATCCCCCAGGGTCTGACCCATTTTGAAAAAAAAAATTTAAAAACGGGAAGGGGGTAATGCGGCATGGCCTCGTTTATTATTTAATTACGGGAGGGGGGCCACGTGGCCCCGCTTCCCTGGGCCACTTCTGGCCCCGGGGACCCCATCACCCGAGGCCAGGCCTCCTTTTTTATTTAATTATGGGAGGGGGGGCATCCCCCAGGGCCGGCCTTATTTAAAAAAAAAAAAAAAAAATTTGGGGCCTTTTTTGGATTGTGAATCCAAGAAAGGCCCCTCGCAATCTGGGAAAGCGATCAGAGCCCATAATGATCCAGAAATGGGCTTCACTTACCCATGATATTTTTAGGGATAAGTTGGCTTTAAGCGCTCCGGAATTAAGGGCTGAAACCCAGATAGCAGCGAATCAAGTCTCTCTGTGGATTAAGGAGGTAGTAGACTCCATAATACCTCTAAAACCTTGTAAGAGTGCCCGTCTAACTCCATCGGCGAAATGGTTCTCAGAGGAACTATCATTATTGAGAACCGAATGCAAACGCCTTGAACGCCGCTGAGGGTGAACTATCTGAATGAAAATAAGCTGAAATACTTAGAAGCACTCGTTATACCATCAACGAATTAGGAGAGCACGTAGGGAGTTCTACATTGAGCAAATCGAATCAGAAAAAAACTCCTCTAAGAATATTTTTAGTGTTGTCAAACAACTGACTTCCTTAGAACGTGTCACAGCAATATTGCCTGCTTCCACAGACTACTGTAAAAAAGTAGCTGTTTTTTTCTTGGGAAAGATGGGAAAAATATATGCTGCCTTCCCTGATAGTAGCAGGAACTAAGGGGCATATTAGCAAGGGCACTATCGCCGCTTTAGCGGCACTTTTTGCCGCTAAAGCGGCGATATTTATATCGCCCTATCAGCAAACTGTCTCTAACAGCAGTTAGCGACAGTTTGCGGGCATTAGCGCCCGTTTTTACCGCTTTGCATGTCAGCGATATTTATCGCTAATGACATGCAAAGTGGGCGTTCCCGACGAACAAACCTGGGAAACACTCACTAACAGGCCTATCGCCTATTAGCAAGGTGACCATGGCCCCAGTTAGCGACGTGAAAAGTCGCGCTAACCGGGGTCATCGCCATTTATTTAACACCTGCAATTAGCAGGTGTTAGCCATACCTAACATGGGGGGTGGATTATGCTGATACGACCACAGGGTCGTATCAGCAAGGTGTTCTCCCTTCTCCATGCAACATCGCTGGTTTTTCAGCGATGTTGGCCCATTTCACCCGCTATCGCTGGAATATTCATCGCCATAGCGCTAATCGTTGCTAATACAGCGTTAGCGTGGCGATATATTCCAGCGATAGCCGGCGATAAAAAAAATCACGCTAAGCAGGGTTAGCGATGATTATCGCCTCTTCTTGCTAATATGCCCCTATATCTTTGCTCCAGCTAAAAAGGATTCTCGCGTCGAGGATAGGTTTGTTTTCCATCCACCTGAAGAAAGTGACGTTCTAAAACTTATGGAAGTAGTTAAATCCGGGTCTCCCCTGGATTTGATCCCCCCGAGATTATTACTGCGAGGGAAAGAAGCCATCGCACCGGTTCTTACCAAATTACTGAAGATGTCCTTTAGCTCAGGGCAGGTTCCTAGCAATTGGAAACATGCTATGTTGGTGCCACTGCTAAAGAAACCATCTCTAGACCCAGCGCTCCCGGAGAATCTGAGACCTATATCTTTGCTTCCTTATTTTGCTACAATTGTGGAGAAACATCTGAATATTCAACTGACTACGTTCATGGAATTAAAATGGGTTCTCCATGAAACCCAGTCTGGTTTCAGGCCGCTTTACAGTACGGAATCAGCTTTACTTTTGGCTTCTGAGGCCTTAAAAATTGCAATTGATGAGGGAAGGACAACAGCATTGATTTTACTGGACTTGAGTGCTGCGTTTGATACGGTCTCCCAAGGCCTTCTGTTGGAACGTCTGTGGGAGGCCGGAGTCGGAGGCAGCACATGGGAATGGATCAAGCACTTTTTGCAGAATAGATCCTTCCAGGTCTTACAACACCCTTTTAAGTCCAAGGTGTGTCCTCTGTCTCAAGGGGTTCCACAGGGCTCGGCCCTCAGCCCTACTTTATTTAATGTGTACATGCGCCCCCTGGCAGACATTGTGCTGAAACATGGGGTGAAACTGGTGTCATATGCCGATGATACTCAGTTGATTGTCACATTGGAACAAAAGGCGGCAGGAGCGGCATCTAATTTCAAGGCCTGCTTGAGTGATCTTGCAAACTGGATGAAGTTCAGCTGCTTGCAACTGAATGCAGGAAAGACGGAGGTGATGGTAGTGGGTAAGCAGCCCGCCCTGTGGTCACATCTGTGGTGGCCGGAGGAACTGGGACCAACTCCGACTCCCAAGGCTAATGTTAAGAATTTGGGAGTCTGGTTCGACAATACCCTATCGTTTACAGATCAGATATCAGCTGTGGCTAGAATATGCTTTGGCATTCTAAGGATGCTGCGTAAAATCCTGGATATACTGCCACTAGATGCCAAAAGGACCATTGTGCAGGCCCTTGTCACGTCCCGTCTGGATTACTGCAATGTCCTCTATCTGGGAGTGACTAAAAGAAATCTGAACATTTTGCAGAAGGTCCAAAATGCTGCTGCCCGGGTGATATTGAATATCCCTAGGCGGGCATCGGTGGGGGCAGCCTTGAGGGAACTACACTGGCTCCCTATAAAGGCTAGAGTCACCTTTAAGGCATTGTGTTTCTGCCATAGGATCCTCAGCGAGGATGGGCCGATGTATCTGCGCCCACTACTCACTGCTTATAGACCTACCCGGAATCTGAGGTCTTTGGGCACCGCTAAGCTGGTCGTGCCTAAGGTTCGTAAGGTACGGTCAGGAGGTAGATCCTTTGGTTTTCTCGCGGCTAAGGCCTGGAATAACCTACCTATGGAACTGAGGACATATCCATCGGAGACAATGTTCCGTAAAAAACTGAAAACCTGGCTCTTTCAATCTCCCACTGGGGATTGGTGTTAGTGCTGGTGGTAGGCCTTCTCGCATCTTAGGACCTGTGGGCCTTGGGGGGGTGGGCTTGTTGCCATGGTCTACGATGTCCTAGCGCGGGGACACTCCGTTGGAGTAACCAGGCGCTTTACAAGCTTAATAATAATAATAATAATAATAATAATAATAAATTAAGAAGGGGAGGGGGCCGAGTGGCCCCCCTCCCGGGTCACTTCTGGCCCCGAAGACCCCTTCCCCGGGGCCGGCCATCACGTTGGGACCGCGGGGGGAGCCCCAATGCCCCTGCAGTCCCTGCCGTGCTCCCGCCCTGCCATAGCAAACAGCAATGTCCCGGGGGTGGGCACCCAGGGACATTGCAGGAGCCGGTCCTGGGGGGTGGCGGTCCCCAGGGCCATCGGGGGCTCCAGGAGGAGGGCCTGGCGGCCCCCCTCCCATCGTCAAAATAGCCCCGGGGAGGTGGTGGTCCCCGGGGCCCAGGGGTCCGCAACGGACCCCCACCCGTAATTAAAGTTTGCCCCGGGGAGGTGGTGGTAATACTTGTTAGGTATGTATTGGGAAGTGTTTGTCAATGTGGTTTTTAAGTTATATGACCGCTTTGCATATGCTTAGATGGTGAGATATGGTTTTGTGCTTACACATAGCTATATATACGGTGGGACTTTTGAGCTTACTTAAAGATGCAGAGAGCTATATATTTTTGGAAAGATGGCTTGAAGGTGTACATCTATTAAGAAATCGCATATATGTTTACATGGTGATCTATGTTCAGTAAGGCTGATGAAAATTTCATGTATATGGTGAGGGCAGTGTTTTTTCTTTAAATGTGGTTTGTTTAAAATTGAGGAGTATTAATAGTGCAGAATGCCCAAAGAGTTCTTATGCTAGCTTCATTTCGAGTGTAACTTTTGTTTGAGATATGCTGAATATATATTTTAGAAGCAGAAAACGTAATTGAGAAATGATGTAGGTATGCCATTCGCAAACGGTTTTGTGCTTTGAAAAATTTCAAAATGTTGTTTTCCATTTTAGAAACTTACTGATGCATGTGCACGCTCAGTAACAAAGCAATGTATGTTTCTAGACAGCCATGTATGCAATTATATATCAAGTGTGATACCTAGATTTCACTCACACATAGCTCAGAAGAAAAGAATATATACAGAAAAACAGGTAGTTGATACTGACAGGAGATAAGCAATAAGTCAGAGATATAGTGACAACTGCTATGTATCTAACAGCAATGAAGGTACTTTCATAGTCAGTCAGGCAGTATTCAGGCACTCATTGATTCACCCAGCTACTAGTCAGGCAGTCATCATGGAGTTATTCATTTTCCCAGACACTACACATGTACTCTTGCAATCGGGGAGGCAGAAATTATGTAGTCATTGAACTATGCAGGGACTACCTATATATTCATCTAATCACCTAGGTACGTAGTATTTACTTATGCAACTAACAAGGCTGTAACTATGCAATCATTCTAACATTTGTGCAGAACCTATGCAGCCATCTACACACCCACTTACATCCAATGCAGTCATTGAAATACTGAGGCACACATGTGCACTGAAGAAACACTCAGGCACTACTCATGCAGTCATCTAATTACGTAGAGAGCACCATTGTATTAAGCCTATCACCCATCCAGTACCTATGTAGTCATTTAATTACTGAGGCAATAGTCTTGCACTAAAACAATCACCCCAGCAGTACACTTACTTTCATCCAATCTCTCAAGCTTCAACAATGGACTCATGCAGTCACTCAGACACTAGTCATGCACTCATTTAATTAGCCAGGCACTACTGATGCACTTATTCAATTATCCAGGCACTACCCATGTAGTTATCTAAAACCAAAAACAAATGGGCAGGATCCAATCGCTGAAACACTATTCATGCACTCGTCCAATAGGCTAGGTGCTATGCATGGACTTAAACAATCATTTATCCACTATCCATGTACTCTATAAATCACCTATATACTATGTATGCACTCTTGCAATCATCCAGGCACTAGAGTGGCACTCATTTAATCATCCCACCAGTATCTATGCATCTATTGAATTATTGAAGCATTAGTCACACACTTGTCAAATCATTCAGGCTCTACTCATGCACTCATCCAAACACACAGATACTAGTGGTATGCTCATGCAACCACGCAGGTAGTAAATATGCAGATATGGAATGACCCATGGAGTTATGACATAGTCAGGGAATCATCTAGGCACTACCTGTATCCTCAGGGAATCACCTAGGCACTACCTATGCACTTATTCAATCATCCAGGGAGTATTGATGTATTCAACCCCAAGCCCATGTATTTAGAAGTTTTACTGAGGAATATGTAGTCTTTTAGAACCATGTGGGGAATTATATATGCAACCTGTCACACACTCTTTGCAAGTACTCAGGAGAATTAGTAAGCTATATGGTTGGATATAGATTAATGTGCAGATTTTTATATGCAGCGTTACCCAAAATTTAAATCTGATACATTTAAGTAGAAAAGTACCGAGATACTAAATACACCAGTGACACATTGGTAGAGAGGCACGCAAATGGCTCTGATGATGTGTTTTGGATTTACGGTTTTGAGACACTGTATGTACTTCTACACTTGGGTAATGCGGCGGAGAGACGCAAGCCATTTCGCTGCGCAGTGCTGCATTACTTTCAAAGCACAGGGATGCGTCATATTTACAACAATATGATGGATCCCTGCGCTCTCCCCTGCTTTGGCGCACAACTGGCTGCCATGCTCCAATGGAGGTACCCTTGCACCATAGTGCAAGGATGCCTGTGTTGCGGGGATGATTGTTTTGGTGCAGGAAGGGTCACCTTCCTGCACAAAAACAATCATGAGAGGTGTTTTCTTCTTTCTATGTGTACTGAAGAAGGCAGCACGCATAGAAAGAGGAAAAAACAAGGAGAAATATAAGTATTTCTCCTTATTGTGCCTCCCTGCACCTCCCGTGGGGAGGCGTACAATTCTGACGCATTCCCAGGTGTACGAATCGTTGTAAATCTGGGAAAGTGGTAAAATGCATGGGTGTTGCGTGTGAACATCCACAGCAACACCCATGGCACGCTCCTTTTATGCAAAGTGCTGCGTGAAAAAGACCCGTATTTACAAGGCCACGAAAAGCCACGCAGAGTGGCTTTATGTGGCCTTGTAAATATGTAGCATCACACTATGCCAACAGTGTATCAAAAAAAGTGACGCTTTGGTGCATGGGGCTTGTAAATACGCTCCATTGGCTTGATGTTCATTTTAAAATTTACTACAGAAGGGATAAACTGGTCTTTCACCATGTATAAGTTAGAAGTGAGATATGGTGAAGCTGAGTTGTAAGACATGGTGCTAAAATGTTAAAAGGTAACTAATAAATAAAGTTTTGTGTTTTGCTTTGGTTTGCTATACTGAAGTACATGCATGTAGTAATATAGCTAGGTTCATCTGTAGATTTAAAACTGCAACATACCATGAAAACAGTTTTTGTATTATGTGTAAGTCAGTAGTAAAGTAGTTTGCAGTTAGCTAGGGTAAAAATTAAAATATATTTGTTTTTTTCTTTTTATAGAACAAGATATACATAACTACATGCAGTTAGAAAGCCTACAAAAGCTCAGACAAAAAAGCAACAGAAGCAACTACAGTATCTCTGCAGAAATGAGTTACAAAAGGGGAAAAATGCAGAAAAAGTGCTGAAAGAAAAAAGAGCTACTGGTAAGAGGACAAAGTCATTTCTTAAAAATATATGTAGACATTTGCAAAGATTACAAAATAAAGAAAATACAATTATGACTATGAGAAACAACAAGAGTGGACAAAGTGTACATTGGAAGAAGAGAAAAGATTGTAACAAACATGGACACAACAGAACCAGGAGACAAGAGCAATTTAAGGAGATCAGAGCCAAGATGTTTCATAGTAGAGCGGTTGTAAATTTAGTGAGACATTTTTAAAAAAGTGTAGAAGGAGAGATGCAGTGAAACAGAAAGAACAAGTTGGGAGAGTAGTTGATAAGGCCTTTGCTTTGAAGACAAAGCTTTTCATTTTGATTCTAAATTGAATGAACACTCTTGACAAAATAGTGTTGTGCATGAGGAGACAAAACTAGAAGAAAAGGTCAGTGAATAGAAGTAACTTTTGTACAGTTTTTAAGAGAGAATGATTACATACTTCCAGTACAAAGCCTTTCTTTAATGAAGAAAGCTATCTCCAGGATAACAGATTAGTTCATGCTATTGATGAAAGAGGACGATGTTATGAAATGAAGACTGGTAGTCCTAAAGCAAAAGAGGTGATGGTACCTAGAAATGTAGAATAAGTTATTGCACAAGAGGTACAAGGAAGGCGTAGTCAGGCTCCTGTATATAAATGGAATTGCAGTAGTGTTTGTAGTATTAGACAGCAATCCATTGATATATTTAGAAAATCCCTACGTATCTTTCCAAGGTGAAGTTTAAAACACAAAATAAGTTATACCACTCAACAATGTGAACTTTAGTTAGGAGGCTGTACTATGTGAAAAATCCTGCTTTATGTTTAGGAGAAATGAATAGAGCACTTTTGCATGATAGTGTGTTAGAAGTATAAAAGGTTTGTGGTGATGTGCAGTTTCGTTTCTTTGGTCGTAAGCAGGATTCTAGGGAAAATGAAGAGTTAAGAGGAGGAGTTGCAGAACAAGACACATATATTACAGTTGATAGTTTCAAAGAAGAGATTACAAAATTTAACACAGTATTATCTAAAAAACCAGAGTATGTTTGTATATGTAGTCGATGCACTTACTAGAAGATTTAAACATAGACCGTTGACTTATATTTAATAAGTGAAAAAGTAAATAATGATAACTGGCAAAAGTTAGCTGTGTATTTATTTGTAGAGGGACGGTTTGCCTTGTCTATACGGCAAGTTATATGTAAGTAGTGTTACAATAAATTAGAAGATAATAAGATGAACAACACATAGATATTAGATACCCATTTTGTAAGATAATTAAAGGCTTGCTATTGTAGAAATACTATGAAGAGCCAAAAATAAAAGAAAATCAACATTTATTATTCTTTGCAGCATTGCGAAGGGCCATTATGGACTGCTTTCCAGCACTCACTACAACTCCACAATCCATGCAGTATGATGCCATCGGGGAAAACTGTGGAGCCAAATTTTGAAGTTGAGATTGGACTTTTGAATGGACTCTCTGCTACAGTGTTGTTGTGGTTGCTATTAAAGTCGAGGGTCCTTCAGCTTTGCGTTGCCTTCTTGCTGCTCACTATGAACTCCTTTTAAAGAATGTTCTAGATAGATAAATGGGCGTGTTCTTCTTATTCTTTTAGTTGAAAAGTATATTATCCAATGATATCCCTTTATTTCCCGGTGACATGATTTTCTGTTTTGTTTTTGAATTTTTATTTTTTGTGGTTTTGTAAAGTGGAAAAAAATGTTGTTCTTTTTTATGGTAACAAAAATGGCAACTTAGACAGGAGGAATTCAAGAAATGTGCAAAAAATATAAAAGGGAATAAAATAGCATGTATGCTTTTTGGCAGCATTGCAAATAGCTGTAACACACTGCTTACCAGCTCTTATAACAACACTACAGTCAATGCAATACGTGGCCATTCTTGAAAACTCTGAAGCCATATCTGTTGTAGTAGTCTGTACCTCTGAAGGGAGTTTCTGGCTGGGAATTGTTACTGCTGCCACTGATGTAGATGGTCCTCCAGCTTCCCTCTGCTTGATCAGCAGTTGGAGACATTTTCTATTATAAGTTTTAAGATGATATAACATGAACATATTCCCACATGAGTCCAAAAAAAGTCTCTAGCCAAAATCTACCACCTGCTCACAATAAACTTCTGGAAAAGAAAATTCAAGAAGGACGAGTGGGTGTATACTTCCTATTCATTTAACTGAAAAGTGTATTATCCAATGATATTCCTTACTTTCCCAGTCATGTGATGTTTCAAGATTGTGTATTGCACTAGTTTTGCAGCAGTTTTTAATTCCCCATGAGTTTGGGTAACAATGGGTAGTTTGATGGGTGTTTGGTAATTATGTTCTATTTGTGAGTTCAGATGTTGAGTTATTTTTTGAAACTGTTCTTTTCTATAAATGTGTTGTTAAAATAAAGTTAAACCAATATGTTACTAAACAGCTAGACTCAAACTTTCTGTAAAATATTTCTATATATCTGTTTTACACTTTGTCATTTGTATTTTTGATTTAGTTATTTCAACAAATAAATACAAAGGGGAAAGTTAAATTAGTATCTTACTAAATAGCTACACTGAAACCTTATGTAAAATATGTCTATATATGTGTTTTACACTTTGGTAAATACACCTGGTATTCACAGTCTGTCCTTGGCAATGGCACTCATAGAATCATACAGGCACTACCTGTGCAATCATCAAGGACGTCCTTTCTCCACCACTCTGCAAACGCACCTCCTGGCATAGTACTAGTTGGGGGATGAAGTCCCCATGGCTATTGAGGGTATTTGAGGGACAACTATCCCTCTTGTTACCTCCAGCAAGTTCCACACAGTCAGTTTGCTAAGAGGTCTTCGGAGGCCATGCCCCCTTTCTGCACCACTCTGCAAACGCGTCTCCTGGCACACTACTGGTTGGGGAATAAAATTGCCTTGGATGCTAAAGGACCTTGGGGACCAAGAAGCCCTCCTGGTACTTTCTATAAGTCCTACTCAGTGGGATTCCTGAGAGCTGGTCAGAGGCCCGCCCCCTTTCCACACCAAATCTGCAAACACCATTGCTACTTAAAAAACATGGAAATTCACTGGAAAAAACAAAGGTTACAGGTAAGTTACAGTTAGGAATTACCATTTAAAAAACCTTAGATACTCACTAAAAAAACAAAGGTTACAGGGACGTTACAGTTAGGCTCAGATTTCGCAAGCACAAAACCAGAGAAATTCAGCAGTTATAGTTAGCTGAGCTAACTGTAACTTGCGCCCCCGTAATGCACTGTTTATGACCTCATACATTACATCACTCATGACATGGTCAGTGACATCACTCATGACATCTCAAATGACATCACTGGTGACATCACTGTGGGTGAGTGGTTGTGAGTGTGTGTAAATGGGTGTGTGAGTGTGTTAGTGGGTTTTTGAGTGGGTGTATGTGCTGATTTTTTAATGGGGGCTTGGATCTACCCAAATCTGTAAGGATTCAGGCGGATCCGGGTGCATCAACGGATCCTCGCAGGATGAAAAAAAAATATTTGTGGACAATTTCTTGCACATGAGAGGTCCCTCAAAAACCACTCCATCAGTCTTCACCAATAGGCTACCAGTAGGCTACCTCGACCCTGACCCTTTTTATAACTCTTACATTTTATTTTCCCCAGGGGAACTGTGTCCCAATCAACAAAATGGTGGCCACAACTTTCCTCTGCAGCCAGCTAATCACAGCATTGTTGTTGGCGCATGAATCTGCGAATCTGCCCAGATCCATGGAGGATCAGCAGCGGATCTGCATCTCCAGATATACATAAATCTTTTTACATTAATAATTCCAAAACCACTGAGCAAATTTACACCAAAGACCAAGATCTAGCTTTCTGTCAAATTTGGTGCAACTCTGGTCAGCCGTTCGGGCTGAAGTTGTGTCTAAAATCCCTATGGGAAATTGCATGGGAAAAACGCGTTTTGGGATTCTCCCTTTTTCTCGGCCCCCGCTTGACAGATCAACACAGAACATTTCAGACAGCAGCTGAAGTGAGTGGCAAACTAGATTTGAAAAATTTGTGAAGATCCGTCAAACAGCACGAAAGCTATTAGGAAAAAAAAAACCTTTTCCTGTCGAAACTAATGTCCTAACTATAAACTGGAATGCTAGTAGGTAATATATATACAAGCAAACACACTAAGGAGCACGACTCTTAAAATATTAATATGCCATGTTTCAGTATGTTGCACCCATTTAAAATGTTATTCTCATAGTATTGTTTATTATATTAACTCTGTTATTATTTGATAATAGTTGGTAAATTTTAGGAACACTTTGTTTAATTGTTTTCAATTGTAATATGCTATTGTACTTATTATGTTTAATGAAGCTTTTACAACTTAGGAAGGAGCATGACACCAAAAATAGAAAGGGCATGTAGTAAATTCTATATTATTATTATTATGAGTTTGTAAAGTGCGCAGCTACCCAAAAGGGTTACCCGGCGCTGGACGAAGGTGGCAGCAGTCATAACAGCATAATAGCAACCCCGGGAAGCAGAAACAATCAGACCTGACGGCTAAAAAGCAGTGTCTTCAGATTCTTATGAAAGATAGACAGGGAGTGACAATTCCTAAGAGAGATCGGAAGAGAATTCCTGAGTTTCGGGCCCAGGTAGGAGAACAAGCGACCCTTCATGTGGGCAAGGCGAAACCTAGGCACTACAAACAATGAGAGGCTAGATGATCACAGCTGTCGGATGGGCACATAGGGTTTCACCAAGCTTTGAATGTAAGAAGGGGACTAGCCATGTCTGGCCCGAAACATTTAACATAAGGCCTTAAATTCAATACGCCTGTCGACCCTGAGCCAGTGTATTCAAGTGTATATTCAAGATTTGGATCTCCGAAGAAGTCCACAGGTTAATATTAACATTATTACATACATAAAATAAATTTTAGTACAAATTTAAAAGGCATTTAGAAAATCTAACATTGTTGGACACAACAATTCATTAAATGGCGAAAATATCAAATAGTGGGCTAAGCACATTATATTTTAAAAACAAAAGTCTCAGTTATAAACATCGCTAATAGCACAAGGCGGTGCAATAAACAATGGGATTCCTTGATCAAAGTTACAAGTCAAGTATTTTTTGGGCTTTTTCTGTGATTATTACATTGAATTTACCCTTTTCGATACAAATTTTAACTTATGGTACCCGAGGACTGCTTTAAAAAACTTCTTAGCTGATAAATTGACCAAATGTCAAGAATTTCCTGATTTAACTCAAAGAAATTTAAAGCACATTTAAAATTCCTATAAAATACATACCATTCTTTCTTCATATCAAAAATGTCTGAACGCATAAGATATCTTAGTGTGTTCTCTTTGTTCATCGGCATCCGATGTCCTCATTGTACTACAGCCGCCAGGCCTTGCATATAAGCACTAATCAACCCAAATTCTAATCTGAGTGCTTGTAGTGCCACAAGCATACTCAAATGACATATTTTCCGTAACATATGAACGTCAGTTTTATTTAAAAGATCCAATTTTGAGATATTAATGCATTTTATGGCACACAGCAGAGTTGGGGGGACTTTTGCCCGGTACTCTGATTGTTAGTGTGATAAGGTCTACAGCCAACGGCATTATAAAAAGCCCTTTATCCACTGGCATGAGATGTAGCCTTAGAAGAGCTGTGTGATATGTGCTTGTTTTCATTCAGGGTACAAGAAAAAGTTTTGCCAGAGTAGGGGTAGGACTCCACTACTTTCATCTTCTCTTTACCAAGTTACCAATCACAACTACAATGTTTCCAGAGCTTATTTCCCTTGAAATTAAAACATTAAGTTTCAATAATGGGAATCGGCAAACTGATGGAGAGAACCATTGTGTATTAAGATCCCTGGGAGTTAGATTTAAGATAACAATATCTGCATAAATTAAACACAGCAGATGGTGAATTCCTATGCTTTAGGGATCTCCTTTACTAACGTAAAGAAGCTAGGGCAAATTAGATATTTATACGGAGAACAATATTGGGGCCAAGAGACATTCCTGTTTCAAATCATTATTGTATCCGGTATTAGTATGCATTACAGGTGATAAGCCCGGACCACCTCCTAAAATAACTTGACACCAAGTTGAGGAGTGCAAAGCAATGATTAATAGCAACAAGTTCCCTGATATGCCTAGCCTATTTAATTGTTTTCCAGAGCGTTGGAAAATTGAATTGATTGAACACCATGGAAAAGTCTATGAATAATGCATACCCTGGTTACCCCCGAATGAAGATGTATTTTTGGGTAAACAGTTAGAGCATTGAAATATTAAGCGTAAAGTAGATTTTCCTAAAACTAGCTTGTTAGGTTGGAATTATCTTTTCATCTTTTCATCTTTTACCCGGGATACTGAATGTAAAAGAGCTATTTGCCTATAATTATTAGGTTGAGTCAAAGGGCGGGCTTTGATGGGCATTCCATATTAAAAAAAGAATTATTGGTATTAGGCTGCAAACCATGCGCCTGGATTGACTAAATTATGCAGCATTAAAAGGAATATTTTGTAGCATGCTGTGCCCTTAAAAGCTATTTGTGCAACACATTCTTTGGTTTTATTGCCTAGCTTTTTTGACATTTTAACATACTGATACAAAAGGCATTCTAGTGCTACAAAAAGGCGTAGTATTCTAAGAAAGAAAATTATACAATGTCAACAATGCGGTTCAGAATGTTACTCACCATTGACTAGTAATTTTGTGTTGCATGGAACCAAGGGAATGACATTTTATTAAAACTCTCCTTTCTACTCCTAGGATAAAACAGATTGTTTTATACATATACATTGTTGAACTCAGAAGACAACAACCCTGCACGTACACACTTCCTCTACTAAAAGAAGTGGCGCCTATCTTCAGCACAAGGAAGGTATGTTCTAAGACTTGTCTTGAGTTTCCACTTTACCTTATGTTCACAATACAGGGCATCTGGAAGCACATCTTTCCATTAGAATGTTGGTAGTTAGCACATTTTATGTTTATTATGTCCATTTCTCACTAGGAGGTCTTTTAAATTAGGATTCAAGACATGTGATGTTAAAAAGAGATGAAACATTGTTAATTTCTTCAACCATTTCAGTGTGCTCTTGAAAGAGCTTCTACTTTGAGATCAGTGTCTGTGAAGTAAACATACATTTGAGTGAATAGTGAAACAAAATATTTTCAGGAAAAATTCTTTGCATTGTCTCTGACTTTAAAATAAGTATGAAAGGTTTTTGTTTCCTGGTGCTCTTTACTGCTCAACCCACATCCATCAACTGGCAACGTTTGCACTACTGGGCAAAATCTCACCTTTTAGAATACTTTTTTCAGCAAATTAACTGTTTTGCAAAATATCCGGTGTAGCACTGCATTCTCTGTGCAGGGAATATAATAACGTTTGATTCCTTGGAGCTATAAAGTAGTTTTTAAAATAAGCAAATGATGGAATAGATGGTGGATTATGCTGTGAGTGCAGTATATTAATAAGGACATGCAAAAGCAACAATGGCGTTTTACCACTGGCCCCAATTATAAGGACTAAAGTACCCAATACTTTATTCCCCAAAAATATATACGAGGTCATCTCAGAGGTCGATGACCCCGAAAAATAATCTGATCTTCAACTTTTTTCTCGTTATCTAATATTGACCCACAAGAGCCAAATCCTTGCCAGATTTTCAGTTTATACACAAGATAACTTTAGATTCAATACACCTAAATGTGAATCATTAAATAGTCACTGGTTATCCTGAAAATGTTGCACAAATATGACTCCTGGACAGACAGAAAACACCGCCACTCAACAATGCCCTTAATGACTCAGTGGCGTGCAAAGCTATAAAACATATGGGGGCATATTCACAAGGACTTATCGCCACCTCAACGCATCAAAAGTGGAGATAGATTTAACGCACCATTCACAAGCGGGTGCAAACTGCAGACATCGCCAGTATTCCCGCGATAACTACCGAAAAATTTCATCCCCACGGGTGACACCACCAACTAACCCTAATGAGATGCAGAGTAGGCGTTCCCGTGCAAAAACACACGAAAACACCACTACACCACTTTCACAACAAACTGCCAGATCTGCGATGCGAACAAAAACCACGCGATAAGCCGCGGTAGCAGCAGCTATTTAACACCTGCCTCTTGCTGGTGTTAAGCAGGACGACTACCTGCAGTAGGCAACGGAGACCCGCACACAGCCACAGCCGAGGAAGAACTGACGCCATGGAGCTACTCATCATACAGCTTGGGGCCCCAACAGGGCCACAACACCCACCGCCACCACCCCCAGGACCGCCACCACCCCCAGGACCGGGACCGCCACCACCCCCCCCCCCCGGACCACCACAGAGGCAGCGCAGAGTAAGACAGCAGACCTACCAAAAACGCACCAGTCCCACAGACCTAACGCCCGAGGAAGTAATTGCCCACTACAGGCTCAAAAGGACAACCATCCTCCGCATCATGACCCACATCGGCCCCAGGCTGACGGTCCCAACACAGCGGACAACCAACATCCCTCCGCAGACAAAGCTGCTGGCTGTGCTGCACACGTTGGCCTCTGGTACCTTCCAACCAACAACGGCCAGAGTCGGAGGAGTCTCACAGCCAGCCCTATCAAAGTTCCTCACACCTGTCCTGGATGCCATCATCAGCTTCATACCCCAGTACCTTCACTTCCCCCACACTGTGCAGGAACAGCTGGAGACCAAGCAAGGCTTCTACGCCATTGCTAGCTTCCCACACGTGTTGGGGGCCATTGACTGCACACATGTCCCACTTGTGCCCCCTGCGGACACTGCACACATCTACCGCAACAGAAAGCACACGCATTCCATCAATGTGCAGGCAATAGTGGACCACCGGAGAATGTTCACCAATGTCGTCGCGAATTACCCAGGCAGTGTGCACGATTCCTACATCTTCCGACAGTCCATCAACAACCAGTGCTTCCAGGATGGCATCTATGGAACTGGACTGCTCGTTGGTAAGTACCAAATCAACACACCACACACCTCAAAGCCACCATCATACAACGCACAACTGTGGGAATGCACACGTGACCAAACCACATACAACATGTCAATCAACATGCCCACCTACCAGACACAACAACACAACTCCATTGGGATACTGGGCTTCCCATGTACACAAGCCAGCTACATCATGGCACCACAGCCACACAACAGCTGAACGTGTGGAGAGGCGGAAAGCAGGCATGTGCGAAGGACGCAAGTGACCCATGAATGGGAATGTACACAACGACAAGTGTGGCGTGAATGTGCTGGACAGACCTGGGTATGCAAACCACAGATATGTCCATGTAGACATTAACTGCTGGTGTCTGGGGAGTAGTGAACAATGGACGCAACCATGTCACCCCAGGCTGTGGGTTAGATCGCGGAAATGTCGCTCGCTGCGTCCCCCCCTGTGTGCGTGAGCGTAGTGGGTTGGCCAGGCTTACGCCAGGCCTGCGCAGGGGTGTGGATGAAAACACCGTTGCGCTGAGCGTGGTGCACTCCCGGAATGGCCAACGTCACTGCCAGGGCGGCGCCTCTCAGCCCGCCACGAGGCTGACGCCGTGAGCAGCGGGGCCTGCGAGCCTGTGCGCCTGCTGCACCCCAGGCCGCTGATACCCAGACCCAGCTTGCCTGCCCCAGCGCTCCATGGCCGCACTGCTCACCTGCCGACACCCTTGTGTGTCAAAGAGGGCCCACCATGTGCCGGTGCTAGCTCCAAGACCCATGCCCGCAAGCTTGGCAGCCTGCTCAGACCATCGCTGTCCTCCGTGACACAGGCCCCCAGGAGTCCACATTCGTTGACATACCCCACCGCTGCAGCCGGCCTACACTGGAGTCCAGTATGTCCCACATCTAGAACTGAGTCTTCATTAATCAATGGCAGAGTTCATGCCAGTGAACGCAGGGAGTGGAGTGAGAGACAGATGCGTTTCAGTCCGGTGGAAACACGGATCCTCGTTACGGAGGAGGTCAACCACTCGCAAGGACTGACCTGGTGCCACTAACCCTGTGCGCCGTGAGTCACCGTCAGCCTCTGGCAGAACATTGTTAGTGTCTGAGCCTGTGGCCTGGGGGTTGTCATCAGCAACTGGCAGGTACGGACTTGGTGTTTGGCATGAGTCTGCGGCATTCATATCCGCCATGTTGCCGGACACAGCTGGTATGTGCCCTCTGCACCATGCCCTGGGGGTACACCTCCCACTCTCCCCTGAGACACTCCGTGAAAACCACCTTTGATACATACGAGACCCTGCTCTGCCCTCATGACCCTACCCCAGTCTCCCGCAAGTCAGCGTCCCGTGGCGGTAGGCCCGTGTCGGCCGCTGTGCATCCGGGGCCACTAACTCTGTGCAACTCAAGTCATGCTCCCTTGCTGTTCGTACATTGCATTCCTGAGTGCCTGATGACTGTTGAAGTTGTTGCCAGCACCAGCTACTCCCTGAGGGCTGGCTTACACACACCCCACACACAGCCAGCACAGGCGTCACTGGACTAGTGGGCCTGCCAACACATCATTCCGAACCAAGTATTGACTCTTATCTCTCTGCACTGTCACAGGTGATCAAGGATATGCACTCTGCCCTTAGATGATGACACCCCTCCGAGACCCGAACACACCCGCCCAGAGGCAGTACAATGCAGCCCACATACGCACCAGGGGCATCGTGGAACGCACATTTGGCGTCTTGAAGTCACGTTTCAGGTGCCTGGACTTCACAGGTGGAAGGCTCCTGTACAGCCCAGACATCATGTGCAAGATGATTGTTGCATGTTGTGTGTTGCACAACATCTGTGTACGCATCAATGCCCCATGGATCCCAGTTCCAGAGGTACCGGACGATGATGAGGACGATGGGGCAGGTGGCCCACATGCCACTGCAGCTGCGGCAGGAATAGCCCGTAGGAACACCCTGATTGCCAATTTCTTCTCATGAGCACGTCACATTGTGGCCGTCCTTAGCAATCATGGGAAGTACTAAATGTCCACAAGCACGGCATGTGTGAATAATAAAAATTTGCAGGTTACAGGTTGTACTTGTACATTGTCATGTCACAGTTTCCTGCTGTGCCAGATGTGATTGGCCATGTTGTGCACATATGCGGCACCAGTTGTGTCCTGTGTTCTGTTGTGGAGGTGTTGCTGTTTGTACCAGGATGTTGTCAATGTCGAGGTGCACTTATTCTTATGTGCGTATGCTGCACGGTGGGTGAGGCGCTCCTGCGGCTCTGATTTGGCTGCCACTTATCCCTTTCATGCAGTGTGCCTTTCAGTTCTGTGCTTCCACAGTGCTGAGATGTTGCAGACTTGGGTAACTTGTGCTCTTTGTCGAGTTGTGACTCTTGGGCACGGCTTGTCCGCAGATGTGTCGTTGACGTCAGGGGTTGTTTGTGCAGGTGGTTGTGTCAGAGTGTGACCTGCTCCTTTCCGGTTGTGGTCTGCACTCAGCCACCTCAGTGTCGTGCCGTGTACATTGTCATGATGATTGGACTGCAGCCATGCTACTCGTCATGTGGTGTCTCTTGCATTGTCAGTGTGGCCGACGTATATGCATGTTTGCTGTGTTTCGCACGTGTGCATGTGTTGGTTGCTTGATTGTTGATGTGTTGGGTGGGTACCCCTTTGGGCACATGGTGTACGTGGGACTACTTGGTGTTTGTGTGTGTGCTGAAGTGTTCCCGTGGGATCAGGGACATGATCCTGAGTCATTGTGAGTGTGCAGTGTGCTCTGCTTAATTGTGCATGTGTGCCATTGTGCCCATTTCCCCCCTTCCCCCCACTCCCTGGTCGGTACGCACCCTGTTGATGTGGTGTCGGGTCATGTTGGGCAGTGTCCGGATCCCCAACTCCTGTCACCGTCTCCCGACTGATGACTGTGGCCACCATCTTCTCCATGTCATTCAGCTCCTGGTGTTCTGCAGGCCCCCCTCCTCCGAAGTGCGTTGCTGCTTTCGTGTTGGCAGCGTGTTTCTGCTTGGTTTTGCCATTCACATCAATCCAGCGCCTCTTGTACTCTTCCATTGTCCTCCTCGGCGCTGCGACGGCATTCACATGGTCCGAGATGGTGTGCCATCTTTGCCTCTTTGTTGCCAATGACACGTTGGAGGTGACGTACAGTTGGTGGTGGTGTTCTATCTCATCCGTGACGATGATCGTGTTTTCCTGTAGACTGTACCCCGTCTTCCTCTTTGTCAGGTTTTCGTACACCTCAGGGTCCGGATGATGCAATAAGGGATCCACCCCTTGACATCCCCAAACTCCGACTAGGAAGTCACAGAGTATTAGGGCGATCAAGTGAAGGAAGGGAAAGGTAGGGAACAGCAGGGATGAGAACCTATAAAACAAAACAACAGAGATCAAAAAACACATACACAGATATGACTACTCTCATAAGGTCTCACTACGAGGACATAACTACCTTATCCACCAAAGTAAGGCACGCCCGTGCATATCTCCAGATAACAACCGATCCTGTTTTGGTGGATAATCCTATAAGATAGAACACAACAGTTTTACACATAGGCCTCTCACATTCATCTCTCACAGCCCTTATACCTGTGTGCCTAACACACCCTGTATTCTCACTTCTCTCCCTGCTCACCGGTTCTCTTTGTGGGAATCCGGCTAATATGATATGAAACCAAGTCTCGTTAGAAAAAAAGAAAACATAAGGCCCAAAAGAATAGTTCAGGTTCGTGGCAACAGGTAAGACGTTGATTACACACTCCGGGTTATCCATCAACATACAGCGCTTTCTCCATAATATTTCGTCATTGTTGCGCAAAGAGAGAAAACACCCTTGACCTCTATTGTCACTGGAGACTTCAGCCCTTATGCCGTTCCTCAAGTATCCAACGCGGTTTCCTCACAGCAGTTCAAAATAAAGTATAAGTAATCTTTGGGGAAACCAAATGATAAAAGAACGGCTTCCGCGGTTGCTTCACCGCCGCCCATTCAGCCTCATAGACGCGCGTTCACCGTCCGGTGTAAACGCCGTCATCGATGGAAGTCTTTCTGAAACAGTACGCCTGCACTCACCACTCCGACGAGAATACGGCCCTCTGATTATGTCCTTACCAGGACTGCATCTTGCTCCGCCGAGCTAGTTAACGCGGCTTCTCTCTTCCTGAGTACCAAAACGCCGCCGGAAATCCAAACCTCCGAAAATCCAGAATTACGCACGCTCACGGGTGCGCGCCGCATCTTCTTGTAGACGCTGACTCCTCCTCCTCCGTTTTGCCTCCTGGGAGATGTAGTTTGATGATTAGGTAGGCGCTTACTGCCGCGGAATCCTGACACTCTTCCTCTTCCACGTGCCCTGGATTCCTGGGTGTTCCTCCGTGGGGATTATGGGGTTCATGTTGTCCTCTGCAGTCGGTCAGGGTGCATCCGTGGTACTCCGCAGTTCATTTCCTTTTTGGTGGCATTTTCCGTATGCTGTTCTTGTGCTTTTTCCCGCATTACGCGTGGGTATTGCTGGCCTCTTGCCGGTTATCACTGTTTTCTTGTCGCGTTTGGGCCCATCGCGTCTTTTTACGCGTTGAGGTTTGTGTTTTTATCGCCGTCGCAGTGGTTGTATCGCGGACATTGGCCACGGTTTTGGGAGGCTATCGCATGGTACCGCTGTGTTGTGAATTCCACGTTAGCACGGGGTTATTTTCCCGCGATCGACTGCGATGTGTGAAGTTGCGTTAGCATTTTTTGGAGATGTTTAGCGCACGTTCTTGTGAATATCCCCCATAATGTGATGTACTTTATCTCATATTTAGTAGACCTTCTCAACTCATACTGATGCTCAGTTCAAACCTTAGCCCCTGCTTAACCCTCATTCTTTCTATTCTATGCCTGTATCTTCTCCAATAGCTTCATCAAATAATTGTATGCTTTTACAGTTTTGTTACAAAGAAATGCACTAAAGAAATTTCATACACTTTATTTCTGCTGATTTGTACATGGTTTAGAAAACTATATGATTTTCCTGTCTGCTTCTGCCTCCTGTAGGTCTCCAGATCAGAGGAAAAATTGCTTCATGGGCAGAGGTGAGAAATTCAGCAAATTAATGGGGAGAGCCAAGCCAAAGCTGAGTCAAGGGACTATATCCTGGCTGTAAGAGCTGGAGCATGAGTTGAGTCATCAAAATATCTGGCATGTAGACCATGCAACAAATGTAATTAAAAGATATGATAAATTGATAAATTTGACATAATTCTGTCCGCTAAGGAAAAATATTTGGACGGTTATTTGAGGCCGTCCTTTGAAGGGGGGGAAAAAGTTTGCTTTCCTGTAGAAAAAGAGAGAAATTTAGGTGCTAATGGTTGTATTCTATGGGAAGAAATTTCTAGGTTTGGCTGTTTATAGTTTTTCAATAAAAATGTTACCTGGTTTGCTTTTTCCCTGTTCCAATGTGGTCTTGAAAACTCTGAGGTATATTGTTCTGGTTTTCCGGTGTGTTGGAGTGCTTCTTTCTTGGTTATCTATTTTAATTTAAGAGAAAATAAAGGATAAAATATTTGCTGATTTTTTGTTACAACTGTCTTTGTTTTTTGTGTTTTTTATGGATAATTTACATGTGTACTGTTGAATTGTTTCCAAAGATGGACTGTGATTCTGCCCTGTTTGCGTTGTCTTACCTCCTTCAATTAATTTTTTTGTTTTGAGGTCTGTGGGAAAGTAAAAGAAGTAAGTACTTGGCAGTGTTAGCATAGTAATTTTACCCCCAATCACTGTCCAGCACCTTCCCTGGGGTAAGTACTTGGAGGAGTTAGAATAGTAATTTTGCCCTTAGTCACTATTAGTACCTTCCCTGAGGTAAGTACTTGGAGGAGTTAGAATAGTAATTTTGGCCCCAGTCACTGTCCAGCATCTTCCCTGGGGTATGTACCCAGCAGAGTTAGAATACTAATTCTGCCCCCCAGTCAATGTCCATCACCTTCCCTGAGGTAAGTACTTGGCGGAGTTAGAATAGTAATTTTGCCCCCTAGTCACTGTCCAGCACCTTCACTGAGATAAGTACCCGGAGGAGTTAGAATAGTAATTTTGCCCCCCAGTCAGTGTCCAGCACCTACTCTGAGGTAAGTAACCGCATGTTGGCAGCCAATCAAGCAACCCCTAAAGAAGCGGCTTGACTACGCTGCCAGTCTCGTCCACCACTACAACCCACCCCGACCCCTGTGGTAGCGTAACACACCTAGCCCTAAAGGAACTAGCCCCACTTCCAACTTAGATAAAATGCCTTCTATCACGCCAACCTACACCAACCCCCTCACATCGAACTACTTAAAACCGCACGGCCCGAACTCCTTCTCGATTAGTCTCCCCCCCCAACCTCTCACCCAAAGCGAAAAAAAACCTCAAACATAAACTGATCAGACAATACCCAGAATCACTATTTGCTGACAAATATCGCTGCTCCTCCAAAGGCCAAGTAAAAATGGATCTCATTTTTCACACAGAAAGACCCGAAAAGTGGAATTCCATCCTCAGATCACAACTCCACATTACCAAAACTACCAATACTCCCCACAGTTGCAAACTATCATTCTCTATCCCTAACCGCATGACGCGGAGCGGGAACACCTCTGTGACCATCTACTCCAACGGCACAGTCCTGATTCAAGCGAACGACGACAACCTTGACGCATTTGACTTCCTCTTCCCCTCACTTCGGACTGCCCCTCTCACACACATCTCCCCTACCCAACCCACCCCTTCTACCCGGACAACCGAACCCCCAGCTGAACACACACCATTCCTGCGCCCTCTATCATAAACCCCTGCTCTCCACCACGAGACACCACCAGCACCTCTGGCACAAAGAACATGGCTCCCCCTCCCCCGCCAGACCGTCCCCTCGAACAGCCCCCCGCTCATAACCTCCCCCTAACAACACCGACGACCACAACACACAGTCTAAGACTTCCAACCACCTTCCTATACCCACCTGCAAAAGAACGCATTTGCCACATCATGCCCCCCTTCACCCCACGCCCACGACCCATCTCAAAGCCCTCACGGTCAACACAATAACTACCAGCAGGCAACACAATATCGTCGGGCCTTCTCCCCCTCAGGAGGACCCCGCCCAGAACCCACCCACCCCCACCCCGGAAGAGACGGGGCAGCGTCTCTCCCTGCTTCAAAGCCAATTGGCTATTATAATACAGGGCTTTAACGAAATCCTAATCAACCTCGCTACGCTTCGCAAGCCCTCCAAAAATCCCCACTGTACTCCCACCATCTCCAACCCCTTACACCAAAGGCTCCCCAAGGCTACGCGACACAGCTGGACCTCATCCCCCCTCTCGAGTCATACACTGAGACCCAAAAGAACTATGGAGGCTATGTCCTCGGACGAAGCGGCTGAGCTGGCCTCCTCGTACGACACCCCCTCTACTGCCATCCCTCAATCCACGATTCAGGTAATCACCGGATTCAGAAGAGATCACTCCACTCCGAAACCCCCTAGATCCCCAGCCTCCCTCACCACCATCCCCATGGCACCCCTAAGAAAGAAACCAAAAAAAGAGACACCCCCTACCAACTGCATGCTCATAAACTGCAGATCAGCCACCAAACATGCCACAGAGCTAGCAG
Source organism: Calotriton arnoldi (assembly GCA_963921515.1). Classification (NCBI taxonomy): domain Eukaryota; kingdom Metazoa; phylum Chordata; class Amphibia; order Caudata; family Salamandridae; genus Calotriton; species Calotriton arnoldi. Next base: position 453,325 of record CAWUFW010007656.1, on the reverse strand, counting down.
AATCCATCCTCACCCATGGCATAGACATAGCCTTCATCACCGAGACCTGGCTAAACGACAGCTCGCCTCCAATCATGGATACTCTCATACCCGTCGGCTTTTCAATCATTAACAAAGACCGAAAAGACCAAAGAGGTGGGGGTTTAGCAATCATTCACAACAACAACATGTCCGTGACCGAAATAGATACCTTCAATTATAACACCTTTGAATGCCTAACCGCCAACATTAACACAAGCAACAACAAGACACTACACTGCCATCTCCTATACCATCCCCCAGGCAACACCACCACATTCACTGAACACCTGTCAGACCTGGTTGCTCACTGCTCACTCCGAGACACCAACAACCTAATTCTGGGTGACCTCAACTTACACTGGAATGAAAAAAACAGCTCACCAATACAAAACCTGAATAAGCTATTACATAGCAACAACGTTACCCAGCACTGCTCAGAAGAGACCCACAACAAAGGAGCAATCCTGGATGCCATCATCGCCCAAAGCGACACAATCACAATAGACCACATCTTACCGGTTGACTGGTCAGACCATCACTTAATCCTATTCCACATCACGCAACCGATCATGCACCAACCTCCCATCCAAGACCCCCCCACATGGATGAGAGACATAACACAGATCAACATGGTCGACCTAGAAGAAAAGATAAGCACGCTCCTGCCCATCTCCCCAGACGGTCTCTCCACAACAGAACTCACGTCTCACTACAACACAACTATGACGTCCATCTTAGACCAACTAGCCCCCCTGAAACTAAAAAAAACCAGGAACATTCTTTCCAGATCCTGGTTCAACACGGACATTAACGCTGAAAGGAGACAACTTAGAGCTACAGAACGTCTATGGAGGAACAATCCCTCTACAAGCCTCTGCGAGCAACTCAAAGCAGCCCGAAGGAAATACAAAAACACATCAACAACGAAAAAACCACCTTTTTCTGCACCGCCCTGGACAACGCGAAAAACAGGCCCAAAGAACTCTTTAACATCATCAGGCAACAAACTTCCAAGACCTCTGCAACCCCAGTCCTGGCCTCCAAAGACCTATGTGACAACTTTGCCAACTTATTCAACGACAAAATCACCAAGATTGAGCTATCACTAGACATCAACCTCAATCCCTCCTGCAAAAACCCAACTCCAACAATCGAAACCACCACACGCAAGCTCCCCATGAAAGCCTGGAAATCCTTCGACCCTGTACTTGAAGAGGAGATTCTTAAACTGATCTCCTCCTCCAAGTCCGCATCCCACCTCCTCGATCCTGTACCCACCCAATTGACTAAAAAGCTGAAACTCTCCCTTGCCCCACTCTGGTGCGAAATCATAAACAGCTCCTTGAAAACCGGCATCATACCAGACTGCCTCAAAGTCGGCCAAGTCACGCCACTATTGAAAAAGCCAGGCCTAGACACCAACGATCTGAACAACTTCAGACCTGTTTCCAATCTCCCCTTCCTATCCAAAATCCTTGAAAAGTGTGTTCTCCTACAACTGACTCAGCACATGGACAGCATCAACCTGCTAGATCCCCACCAATCGGGCTTCAGAAAAGGCTGTAGCACCGAAGCCGCGATCCTTAACATCGTGGATGACATCCACAAGTCGCGTGATACTGACCAATGCTGCCTACTCATCCTCCTGGACCTATCGGCAACATTTGACACGGTTGATCACAATCTACTCAAGGCTCTCCAAGACAGAGTAGGTGCGGACGAGGTGGTCCTACAATGGTTCTCCTCCTTCTTACATAACCGCTCCCAAAGGATAAAAATCAAAACCTTTACGTCCGACCTACACCCCGTCAGCAGAGGTGTCCCCCAAGGCTCAGTGCTCTCCCCTCAACTGTTCAACATATACATGGAACCCCTCACCACCCTTCTCAAAAAAGCCAACATCCCCTTCCACCTATATGCAGACGACACCCAGATCTACTTGGAAACCTCCTCCATTAACGACATTCTAAGACTCAACAACATTCTTAGAGAAGTTCAACACTGGCTATCAACAAACCACCTTAAACTCAATCAAGACAAAACCTAAATCCTCCTCATCTCCAACAAAGAAGAAAACCCTCAAATCGTAGAGTGGCTAAAAGCAATCGATGCTCTCAACGGTAATCTCACCCTGGCTAACTCGGTAAAATCTCTAGGAAACACCCTCGACCCAAAACTGAACATGACCTCCGCGAAGAGTGCCTTCCTCAATCTGAAGCTTCTCAACAAAATTAAGCCCTTCATCCCGTCCATGGGCCTCAAACAAGCCACCCAATCAATGGTGCTATCTAGACTCGACTATGGGAACGCAGTCCTCACCGGTACAGCTCGATCCCACCTAGCGCCCCTCAAAACAACTCTTAATGCAGCTGCCAGAATGGTCACTGGAGTTAAGAAATATGACCACCTATCTCCCGCACTCAGAGAACTAAAATGGCTCCCAGTCGAAATGCGTGCCAGCTTTAGAACTGCCTGCCTCACGCACAAAGCCCTGCACACAGGGAAACCAGAATACCTGGCCTCCAAACTCAAGAAAGCCGGCCAGACACGAAACCTCAGGAGCTCCAACACCCTCTTACTCATCCCTATGAAAACACGCAAACAAAAAACCGCTGCACGATCCTTCGCTGGAAACGCACCCAAAATCTGGAACTCCATCCCAGCCAATATCAGGACTATCCCTTCCTTTATAAAATTCAAAAGACACCTAAAAGACCTCTACCTCAACCGTGCCTTCCCGAACCGAGAACCGCCGCCGAAACGCACAAGCCTGCACTCCGCAGCCACCTGACAATGTTCCACCTCAACCTACCTCTTCCTGCACTTTACAGCCCCATGACAATGTTCAACCACTGCCTACCTCATCCCCGCTCCCTGACCCCCTCCTCGTTCCCTCCTGCCGGAAGGAGTTTTAGCCCAAGACATTGTGCACTCATCGAGGCTATCTCAGGACTACCCTACCTCAACGACGCACAGCACACTGGGTCTTTCGAACATTTACGTTTACCTATGCCTTTTTATGTGATTTCTGCTTTAAATATGTTGTAAAGAGCTCCAATACCCTCGGGCTGGCCAGCGCTATATAAAACTTCATAATAAATAAATAAATAATTGGCGGAATTAGAATAGTAATTTTGACCCCCAGTCACTGTTCAGCACTTTCCCTGAGGTAAGAACCAGGAAGAGATAGAATAGTAATTTTGCCCCATTTACTGTATAACACCTTCCCTGAGGTAAGTACACAGCAGAGCTAGCATAGTATTCTGCCGCCAGTCAATATCCAGCACCTTCCATGAGGTTAGTAATTGGCGGAGTTAGAATAGTAATTTTGCCCCCCAGTCACTGTCTAGCACCTTCCCTGAGGTAAGTACTTGGTGTAGTTAGAAAGAATAGAGATTTTGTACTGCAAACACTGTCCAGCACCTAATCTGAGTAGGGACACGTTTTATTTTTATTATAACGTTTTCATTTATCTCTTATAAAGAAGGATGATTTATTCACCCAACTTTTGTGTAAAACTCGAAAATTAAATGAAATTGTGGGCTGTAGATAACATTGACAAAATCTGCAAAATTGCAACCATTTTTGAATAAATAATTGTTTCTGTGATATCGTTAGTAACCCTGGGCGTAGTTCGCGAAGTAACGCTTCGCGAAGCTACGCAAAGTGCAGTTCGCACTACGCGAGCTACGCGTAGCACTACACGAACTGCGTAGTGCGTGTTCGCAATGATTGCACAGTGCCGGATGCTTGTCCGCACTGTGCAATCATTGAAAACGGCATCTTGCACAGTGCGAGCTGTCTTTACTGCCGCTCGAGTAGATTTTTACTCGAGCGGCAGCTTCTCAACGCGGACTGGTAGTTTCTCATCGCGAGCGGTCACGAGCATACGCAACCACTCGCAATGAGAAACCTGATCTCCCGCGTTGAGAATCTCGCCGGGAGGTTTATTTTCCACGCTCGCGATCGGCAACTTGATGTTGCTGATCGCGAACGAGGAAAAGTCTCGCCGGGATGTCATTTTGCTTGCTCGCGGTCGCCAACTTGACGTTGAGGACCGCGAGCAAGCAAAAAATGACCGCTGCACTACGCTACGCTACGCGTGTTTGCACTGTGCTACGTGCAATTCGCGTAGTGCGAAGTAGCGCAAACTTCGCAAACTACGCGAGCGTAGCGTAGTTTTCCGCCCAGGCCTAATCGTTAGTATTGTTAGAGGACGTAAATTGTTAAGGTTATACTTACTTGTATAGCTAGATTCTATTGTTTAAAACTAGCTGTGTGTAGTAACGACATCGCACACCAGGATTTCAGGAACAGAAGTTTATTGTATGAAAGACAGTTACTCAGAGCAACGACAGGAGCGTGTTCCACCAATGCCAGCCAAACACCAACTGTCACTGGTGGAACAGCGCGGCACGAACGTTCTATAGCAACGGAATCAGGGGACTGGACGCAGCCGAGTCCAAAAAGGTAGGTATGACATCACTACACACTCCCCTCCCTTCACCCAAAAAAAGAAAAAAAAAACAGAATGAGAAGGTACAACAAAGTAATCATGTAAGTACATAGTCAGCCAAATAACAAGGCGGTCTATGGTCACGGCAAGGGAGTGAGGACTCATCCCCTGCAGATAGAGAAGAGGTACCAGGCAGAAAGTTGTGAGCTTCCCCAGAGAAATGCCCAAGTTCACCCTCGCCACCCACACCCAAGTCGTTGGCCTTGATTCCAACATCACTCAAAAGCCAAAAGTCATTAGCAATCTGTTCTGAACTTTTCGCATTATCACCAACTACTTTAGGTGCCATCTCCCTTTCTTTGCGAAACAAAGCGACCCTGCGCTTATTCCACTTGTTTCCATTGTTTAGGACCACATAGTTCTTGAATACTTGCTTCACTTTGAATGGCCCCCAAAACTTGGACAGGTCACGGACAGTCCTGCCATGTCTGATTTTAACTAAGTCACCGGTACTGATACCCGAAGCTCTAGTGCTGTTGCCAGCCTCTCTCACTATGGCCGAATTAGATGAACTAAGCCATGCAGGTAGGAGTTTGGTTCCCGGCTTCCTCCCACGCAGCTTCTCAAACTGAGAAAACCCAGTCACACTGTGCACAGTCGTACGATGCGCCCACACCATTTCATTTACCATCTTTCTCACATTCTTCCCACTCTGGATGGCCATGGAAATGGTACCTTTAACCAGGCGATTAGCCCGTTCAACCATTCCGTTGGCCTGGGGGTTGTGACAAAGTAGTGCGATGATGTGTGATACCGCACTTGTCAAGGAAATCTCTCATTTCTTTAGATACCAATTGGGTCCCATTGTCCGTGACCAGGACACGTGGAAGGCCCTCCTCTTGGAAAACAACTTTAAGTTTCTCTATGGTACTATGAGTGGTGACTTCAGACATGAAATGCACAATGAGCCACTTAGAGTGGACATCAACCATGACCAACGCATTCTTAAGTCTTTCATCAACTCCTTGTATTGGTCCAATAAAGTCCAAGCAAACGGTACTCCATGATAATCCAGGATCTTCAATATGTCCAATGTTGGACTTAGGACCCGTCTTGAGCCTTTTTTCGCTCTGTACGCACACCTCACAATTTACCACCCAAGCGTTAATTTCCTCATCCATACTGGGCCACCAAAAGTTTTCTCTCACACGTTTCTTGGTCAAGGTTTGGCCCAGATGGCCCTCATGCGCTAGCGCAATTATCTTGCGTCTTAAAACACAAGGTGGTACAAATTTGTCATCCCTCATTAACACCTTGGACTCACTCATACTCAACTCGTCCAGGATCTTGACAAAAGGTCTAACAGTGGGCACCACAGTACTTTCTCTTCTACACCCTGTGATCACCATACGTTCCACCTCTTTAAGGGTCGAATCTTGTTCCATGCCCAACTTCCATTCCTCCGCCGTAACTGCTCCTCCAACACATTCAGCCACATCGCTCAAAGTGGCAACTGCTTCTTCTTGCTCCCACACATTGCTTTCTGTCACGCCAACTCTTTTACACAAAGACAACCGAGACAAACAGTCTGCTTGTGCATTTCTCCACCCAGGAATGTGTGTCACCTTGTACCTGTACTCCGGCAAGCGAGATGCAAGTCTGGCTAACCTTGCTGACCCCTTGCAAGCACCACCTGGACTCAGCACTTTGACTAAAGGCTTGTGATCTGTACGGATGCAGAATTCAAGACCCCACAAGAAGGTCCTGAAATGTTCCACAGACCATGCGGCTGCTATCGCCTCCCGCTCTATTACTGAATAGTTACACTTGCACTCTGTCAAAGTTCGGGAGGTAAATGCCACAGTTCTCTCACGCCCCTTATAGATTTGGGACAAGACAGCCCCCAGCCCACAAGCACTGGCATCTACGGTGAGATAGGTGGTGAGTTGGGTGTCAAACGGTGCCAGGACCCCTGCTTCACAAATGTTTTTCTTGATTTGCTCGAAAGCAGCCTGCTGTTCCTCCCCCCATGAAAAAGAACACCCCATCTTCAATAATACTCTCAGAGCTTCTGTCTTGGTGGCAAAAGAACTTACAAATTTGGCGTAATACTCAATTAAGCCCATAAACGACCTCAGTTTGTCTTTGTTATTCGGAACAGGAGTATCACGTATTGCTTTAATAAGGTCAACTTTAGGTCGAACACCTTGACCGGAGATGGTATGCCCCAGGTACTCAATTTCTTCCACCAAAAACTTACATTTTTCTTTCCTTAGGGTCAGTCCAGCCTCCCTCAACCTACCCAAGACTTCTCTCAAACATTTGTTGTGATCTTGAATTGACTCTCCTAACACGAGGATGTCATCCTGAAATTTTTTTACCTTTTCAACACCCCTCAACACTTCTGTCATGATACTTTGGAAGACGCTTGCTGCGGAAGACAGCCCGAAAGGCAGTCTCCTGAACCTAAAGGTTCCCTCCATGGTGATAAATGACGTGAGATTCTTGGACTCCTCATTTAATTTGATCTGGTGGTAAGCACTCTTCAAATCCAGTTTTAAAAAGTACTTACCACCCCCAAGCAATAGTAACAATTCATTAATGTTGGGAAGGGGAAAAGTGTCAGTTACGATATGCTGGTTTAAACTACGCAAGTCCACACAGAATCTCAACTTCCCATCACTCTTTTTACTGATAACCACTGGAGAGACCCACTCGGAGGCCTCCACCGGTTCAATTACGCCATCTTTCAACATTTGATCTATCAATTGTTTTACCTCCTCCCGCACCACAACCGGTACCCTTCTCAATTTATGCTTGACGGGGACTGTGCCTTTTTTCAAAATAATTTTGTGAGTGTACCCCTTAAGTTCACCAAGCCCCTTTGTAAAAACACCCTCCATTTCTCTCAAAACTTCGTCGGTAGACGCGTCAGACAAGCTAAGTACTTGGCCCTCAGCATGTGGGTCTATGATTATGTGTAGGTCAAATTGATGGCCCCACCCCAGAATAGGAGGTCCATCCTCCGCGACATAGACTTTGCCCACAATTCATCTTGACTTGAAAATGATGGGAGCGGTGAAGAAGCCGAGTACATTGATTGTCTCTCCTTGGTACCCTCTAGGATCAATGTCCTTAGGCACCAGTGAAACTTGTGGCCACTCTTTTTTCCACATCCATTTAGGCACGATAGTGTACAAAGACCCACAGTCCACCATCAGTTCTACTTGTTTGCCTTGTATGCAAAATACAGCTTTGGGACATTTTCTTTTGCCTTCGATACCGTTGCCTGGTAGAACCATTAACACGCGTTCATCACCATCACCGTCTAAACTTGAATCTTCTGCAACAGCAACCCTTGACCGGTCCGTCGTCTTACACATTCTTGCATAGTGACCCCTGCGTCCACACTTCCTGCAGTCTTGTCTGCTCGCAAAACACCAGTTCGAGTCACTTGCATGTACTGAACTGCCACATCTTGCACATCCCTTCAGCTTACTGCCTTTCTGTATTTTTGAGTTCGTTTTATCTGTCGTTGACTTCATTGGGTAATCCTTCCACCCAATTGCTGCCACTTCCTCCGCTACAGCATTTTTTTTGCTCATAACCAACATGCACCGCTCAGACTCTTCCACCACTTTGGCAATGGACAGCGCATCTTTCAATGTTGGGTTTTTCGCTGCCCATAACCTCTCTTGTGCTTTTTTGCTATGGCAATGTATGATGAATTGGTCACGAATAAGTTCATCCGCCATTTGCCCAAAGTTGCACTTGATGGACAACTCCCGCAATACTGATACGAACTCTTCCATAGTTTCCTCAGGTTTCTGTGGCCTAGTATAGAACTTGTACCTTGAGAGCACGACGTACTCTTCTTTCGCAAACCGTTTCTCCAAGCGTTTTTGGGCTTCCAAGAACACATCCTCCACCGGTTGATTGTTACTTCCCAGCATCTGTGGTAAATACTTAAAGATGCGATGTGCTTCCTTACCTATGGTACCTAGTAGGAGCGCTTTTTTCCTCTCTGCAGAGAACTCCACACCATCTAAAGCTACGATGCAGTTTTCAAACAGGTCAATCCAGTCCTCCCAAGGCAATGAAGGTTGCCCTGGTAGTGCCATGAAGGTAGAAGGAATCACTATTGAAGAAGCAGCTATGTCTGATTTTTTTTCAAAAACTTTTTTTATTTTTTATGTTTGCCAACGTGACTCTAAATTTGCCCAATAACTGTGCACAGCAACTTTTCTTCCAAAAATGTTTTCAAAAAATATATGCACTTTTGGTTAGATCGTAGGTAATGCGCACATAAGCCACTGGGGGGCTCACTCCACCTGACTCTCTTTCCTCAACATAGAAAAAAAAAAAAAATCACTTCGATGACGGAAGGCAGCAGAATCCTGTCAGGTAAACGAAACGCAGACACTGAAGCGCTCTTGTAACACTCATTTGCTTGATTTTATATAGTGCTGGTATGAAATATGAGTAAAACGTGACAGATGACCTCTACAGCTCTTTTCCGTCGAAACTTTCTCACACAGCTGCTCCGCCACACACGCGCGTCTTCCTCTCAGTGCGCTGAATCAATGATGTTCCAAATGTGAGTCACGCACTCTCCCCAACGGTTCACTTCTCAAGATATATATATCTTTATTTTAGTCTGTTGTATTATTCCTACACTCAACGCGGTGTCCGTTACCGCTTCACATCAGTGGCTTACAATTATAAATATCCGCCACACTGCTTTCGCTCCCACACAGAATTTCTGACAAGCAGTATCCCTTTATCCTCTCAAGACCTCACGTATTCTTACTTCATCACCGAGGCAGCTCCTTCCGTTTTTTGGTGGTATCTTTAGCACCTCATCAACAATGGAGTACGACACTCCTTCCCTCAGGTCTTCATGCGCTCCGACGTGAGCGCTCACACACCGGTAGACAGCCCCCTTCAGTTGACTTGAAAGGGTGGCCGGACACGTCCACCGACCACGCTCCCTGCTGCTCTGGTGTCACTACATATGGCTGGCGGTCGTCGCCAAGAAATGTAGTAACGACACCGCACACCAGGATTTCAGGAACAGAAGTTTATTGTACGAAAGACAGTTACTCAGAGCAACGACAGGAGCGTGTTCCACCAACGCCAGCCAAACACCAACTGTCACTGGTGGAACAGCGCGGCACGAAAGTTCTATAGCAACGGAATCAGGGGACTGGACGCAGCTGAGTCCAAAACGGTAGGTATGACATCACTACACTGTGCTTCTCTCTCCTGGTCTAATTGCTGCATGTGGTCACATCAGAAGGCATTGTACCACTGATGACAAAATGGTGGATGGCTGCATTTATATGTTTTTAGAGGATAATCGATAATTTAGTATAAAATATGTGTTAAAAAGTGTTTTTTCCATGAATTAAACCATGACTAAATGTATAACTCTTTTGTTTGTGGGAAACATTTTTTTTTAGCTTCTTCACAGTATGCAACAGCCATTTTGGTTGGGGACAAGGGAGACTGCATTTGTTTAAATTAAAGAAATTCAAATGTGTATATGTTGGATGTCTTAATCTATTTCATAAACTGTTTGTACTATGTTGAGATGTGTTTTTATTTTTTTATTTAGAAAATGTGGAGAACAATTTCATAGTGTTGCCTTTGTTTGTGTTGTGTTGCGTCGCTTTGTGACAATGTTTTTTTTTATTTGCCCATTGTTGCGTGGGTTTGGGATAGGTTGAGCGGCACTAATGTGTTGGAAATATTTTTGTGTCGTGCTGCGATGTACAGCGTGGTTTTTTCGGCATACTGCTTGGGTTCTGTTATGATGAATGGAGATGGGCCATGCATTGTTTATATTATCAATTATTACTATTTATTCAATTAGCATTTAACAACATTTATCTATAGGAAATTATAATGCGTGGTAAACGTTAGCATGGCAGTGATATGTGTGGTACGTGAATACATGGTAATGGTACTTATAATGTACCTCCATGTATGTTCGTAGCAAAGACGTGCATGGTAGTGGTAAATGCGTGGTAAAGACTGTGCACTACAGGCATGAGTGGTAAAGGCATGCGTTGTTCCCTCATACATTCCAAGTCAGCAGCACTCACCCAAAGCCGTTGTGGATGTGGCCGGGTGCGCTAGTGCCCCCAGGATCATAAGTGTTTCACCCTTGCTCTCTAGCATCCCATTGAATGTTTCGAGCCCAGGAAGCTGAGTTTGAGTGCTGCACTGGTGGGGGGCAGCAGCTAGTCACCCAGGCGGCATAGGTGGCAGCAAGCTCTCCAGTGAAGGCGGCTCCAGTGCAACTTGCGCTGCGCTCCTGACATTCATTTACAGTCTCCAATACTCAGCTTGGCTGTCAGTGACCATTTACCACCAAACTAGAGTTTGCCAGCTGTACTTGTTAACTATTAGCTTTCTAGACTGCACCCTGCGCTCCCACAGGGGCAGTCTCTGACCTCAGAGGAAAGCTGCTAGCCAGTAAGCCACCAGTCTCCCGCATTATTACATTCATTGTCTAGGGAAGGAAGGATTAATGTGGAAATGGGGGGTGAGAGGACACTGCTCTTACAATATGAGCAGACAGAAGAAGCTCACTGCTAGATCACAGAAAAGTAAAGTACATTGTAAGGGCAATTTGTCTCTCTGAGCAAAGTACAAACTGCAGAATATGAAAAATATAAGGCAAACGAGGAAATGCACAGCAGCTGATTCCATCACGAGTACCATCACAAGCCAATCAGTGAATAGCCTGCATGCTTTGTCTACTCAGCTAAAGGCTTTCCACCACAACCAGAATGCAGCAGCTGCATCGGAAACCAACAACCACATGGACACAAGCAGTGCTGGGCAGAGATTTAAACTGGAAAATCCCAAGGCAAAGGGATAGCCTGATCATTTTAAGAAATCATCATCAGGCACAAATGTTAAAATATGCCAGGAAATACAAAACCTTCCTGGGGAAAAAGTGATGTCTTTAGATCACAGCTACATCCAGTCCACACAGAAAAAATAAACTCATGCTTCCTTTGTGAACTTTCAAGTCAAGTTCCTCAGCTAACCCAAGAGATCAAACTTTCAAGCATTCCTAACAACTCCCCTAGAATAAATCTCAAACTACAGAATGCAAGAGAACCATCAAGGGGTGGGGAATTCCTATTGCCCGACGCCTGAGACATGTTGATATCTTTGGGGGGGCTAGAAGACGTTAATTTCTGTTTTGTCTGAAGGACAAAAACGCAATACATAGAGGTAAGGAACATCTGGTGATCTGCCAGATTACCACTGTGCAGCAGTCTTTCTGAGGAGCTTACATTTGTTCTCGAGGTAATTGGGAGATAAGGTAAATAATGTTTAAAAGCATTTTTCTTTGAGTTGACACGCTCTTTACAGGACCTAATTGTTGGGATTAGTCATTTGCAAACTTGCACTGAAACGGCACTAAACCAGAAGGGAACCACCATAAGAACAACAGGATACTGTCTCAAAGCTTTCAGTGTAGCTTGCCATTCATTATTTAGTGTATAGGCCGTTTCTATAGTTACCAAGAACAAAGAGAGCATATGTGAAACTTGACTATTCCTTATTTCCTAAATTTCCTCTATTTAATAGTTGCATTTATATACATAAATAATTAAAAATCTTATACAAATATACAGCGCGTCATACATGGCAGCAGTTCATACTATTAGGGACGTTGAGTTAGCTGGTGGGTAGGCCTGTTGATGGTATGCTTTTCCAACCATAAGTGTGCTGAGTATGTTCATGTCTTTAGATTATTTTTCTGTGCCAACAAAAAGGGGCGAAGTCATGATAAGCAGTATCAGTCAACTTTTACATTTATTTTTTAAGAACTCTGCCACAGAAAATCAGCATCAAGGAGAAACGTCACGTGCATCTATTCTGGCTAAACTGGTTGCAAAGGCTGCATTTTAAAATATCTTATGGGGTTAAGGCACCTGCTGCAGAAAGGTTTGCGTGCCCAGAAAATCTCAGAGAATAATAATAATGGTAAAATAGCTCTGGTGGTTAATGCACTTGCTGCAGAAACCTGTATTTTGTCTAGTCACATCTTTGACACATAAAGTAGCACAGAGGGTTACTGTTTCTCATGTAAAAAACACATTGGGTAACATGCAGGTGACATTTTTATTTTATGTAGATAGGTAAATGGGTTACTGCTTTTGACACAGAGATCCTTTTATAATTTGCAGTTTATAAACAGTCCTCCTAATATAGCACAGTGAGCTATGAACTGGCATCAATGAGCTGCCTGCAAACAGCAAGGCATGTGTTTAGAACATTATTGTTTTTACTCAATCTTTTGTTATGATAAGACTGCTAAAATGGTTTATTTGGCTAGTAATAAAGCCTTATTAGTACAAACAACTCCAATCACTGTTACAATTTAAAATGTGACTTTGTTTCTCTCTGCCATGCACTCTTCACATAAAATCCCTACCAATAAAGACTATGGGCCTTATTACGATGTCGGGCTGACGTCATGTTGCGGTCTCGGGACCGACCGACCTCCGGTCGGCAGGCCCAACCCCGCTATTACAATGCGACCGTACATTGTGCGATCACATACTCCAATTTCTCTATGGGAGCTGTGGCTGCAGTCATAAACCGGCCGCAGCACAAGCTCCCATAGAGAAATGGGAGTTTCTGTTAATACCTGCACCGTGTGGGTGCCTGCCACACGGTGCAGGGATTAACAGCGGGGCACCTATGGTACCTCCTCGCCCCCCAACCAGAGGCTGCAGGGATAAGGGGGCCCTGCTAGGGGCCCCCAAAGTCACTTTTCAACAGACTTTCCATGTCGGAAAGCCAGACATGGAAAGCCTGTAGGAAACCGACATCGTAATCCTGACGGTGGAAACGCCACCCATAGGGATTACGATGGGGCCTCCGACTGGCCGACGGGCTACTTGAGTCCGTCAGAATCCAGCCGGAATGACCGGCAGGTTTCACTTTCGCCCGCCTGCATTGTAATGCGGCGGTTGGAAGTGAAACCTACAATGTTATTCGGAAAGCCTCCGACCTGTGGCCGGAGGCTTTCCGAGTCACATCGCAATGAGGCCCAATGTGTGACACTCATTGTCTTATGTATCATTATACATTCACATGTACAATATTACATAAGACAATGAGGGTATGTACATTGATTTACACACTAGTATGATTGTCAATCTATAATGTGTATGTATGATGTAAAGCGCTCTGACATCCTACATTGGGATTAGTAGCGCTATGAAAAATTTAAATTAAAGAAATAGTAAGTGCTATTTAAACTGTTATTCGGATAAATACTCATAAAAACCAATACATTTGACGTTTTTTAGTGCATGCATATCTCTTATATACAGAGATTGAACAAAGTCAAAAGCTTGTGAGTGATAACAAGCTGTCTGCCTTTATTTCCCCATCCATTGCATTGGCATCTAGGTGTTCGGCTCCAGGTAGCTCCCAGCCAGGATTATACTCGTACAAAACGAGGGCCTTTTAAATTTGACCTTTGTTTTAGGCCCAGCGGGAATATGAAATAGGAAAGCCTCCTCACCGCCTGCATGTTGCTGCTCCGAACAGAAAGCTGACAAGATGCAGATGCTGCTAGAGTCCAGGTGTTGGCAAATTGCACTGGGACAAACTCTGTATTTTGCAGAGGCCAGACAGACAAACAATCCAGCTCGGAAATAGTTGCCGGAACCAGAATCCGGCTTGATCCCTCTTCATTCTAGCACTGACTAAAAGTAAACCCTGGTTAGCGCAGTGCAAGACAAGATTGGTGGCACAACCTTTATGTTTTTCAGGGGATTTCTGCACATTCTACAGTGCATTGAAATGAATGCAAATGTCAACAGCAAACCAATGAAGCTTCCACAGAATGTGCTTTGCTAGTGCAAATTTATGAGCACATATCAGTTTGAGCTGCAGAGTTGTTCTGTACCACCTAAAGAATAAACATAAGTTTTTTTTCAGGCCAAGATGAAGTCCATTTCTGTAATCTATCCACAAGCCGATGACATCAGTACCTGCAGAATGCCTGCCCTCAAAAGGAGGACACAGAAGAATACCACTAACAGCTTTAGTTAAGGAGAGTGAAGAGATCTGAGATGTCAGATGCAGATCTGCCTCAGTCTTAAAGCCCATATTTTTGACTTTACAGGCGAAGGGCCCTCACTCCTTTAGGCCACAATTTGAACAACAGAGGCCCACACTAGTGCCAACCATCATTACTTCAAGGATACTAAAGAGATTCAACCTGAGCCAACAGCTACATATCCAACACTAATCTTTATCATAAATTGTCTAAAATGGGCTGCTGAGGGTGCCACCATAAAGGTGAAAATAGAAGCCATGCGACTGGATAAGGTGCCCTAGAGTTTCAATATAGGTGATAAATAGCCTTGGTAACAGTGAAGAAGACTAAGCAACACCCACCACAACTCAAGGTAAATGCATGGCTGATAAAAATATTCAGAAAGCATTTGAACCCGCTCAAACAAGAGAAAGTGCACCCACCGGAAAGAAGTGCCTCTAATTGCGATCTTTTAGAGATCATGTCTACCAGTGGCATTTTTGACAGTATCAAAAGCCCTTGACTGATCTAGAAGAAATAGGGCAGGGAAACAGCCGCCATTAGATTAAGGATCTCCAAAACCATGCAGAAAACATCCAGTGCTGTATTTTAGAAATACAAAACAGCACAAAAGTAGTCTAGCTGGCTATTGTGATTGAATACAGAATGCAATAATCTATACTGCCTCATGCAAAAGAGAAATGGATTAACTTGAGAGTCTCAGATCAATCAAGACCTTGTTCTTTCAAAGATAGCGCCACAAAAGTAGACATGCAGCTCTTTGTCCATTGCTCTTTGAGTAGGTCACTAGAGAAAATACAGACCTAATCAGAAAGCAAGTCAGCCAGGCATAAACTGAGCGGTGAACTTGATTTGAGACTAACACCACAACCATAGCCAGTCCAATGGAATAGATTTAAGAATGCTGGTGGTGGTAAGGTAGTATTTAAAGAAAAGGGCAGATCATTTGTACCCAGAATAGGATTTCTAATCTTCGTATGAAAAAGCACTTAATTCTGTGTGTCAGTTAAAATCATTATCATCCATTGTAGAAGCTTAGCTTATTTCAAGGAAAGTGTCACCTCAAGTGTTCGCATGCACGAGCTACTGGATGCTCAGTTTTTAAACCTTCCTTTGGTTTTTGTTTTGCATTTCAGTGCTGCATCAGCATGCGAATAGCCATATGCTGCCCTATCTGTCACAAATCATTGACAGTCATTCTCAGTATAATGATTCTTACACCAGATCCTTCCCGTGCAAAGGAGTTGCACCTTGCTTAATGGAGGTGATCAACGTACAGCACCTGAAGTTAATTATTCAACAGTTTTTAGTACTGTGCCTCACTACTTGTTGGGGGAATGACAGTAATGACACTTTTTCAGTTTAAAATGACATTTTACATTTGCAATGATGCAAATCATTTTGGTCAGTTTCATTAAGAGTAAATAAAAATCGTTTAATGTTTTTGTCCCGACCCATATCATTGATTTACAGAGCAGGTGGGACAAGTGGATTTCTTTACAGGACATGAAGATTTCTGTAGCATTTTGTCCCTTGGACAAGTGGATTATTAAAACAAATTCCACACCCCTGCAGTCATATTTGATTCTCAGAGCCAGTTCATCCAGTGTCAAGAACTGCTCCTCGCAGCTTTAACTCTGCACTACCACAAAATGGAAGTTCAAGTAGACATATTACAGGCAATGGCTTTGGTAATCATTCAACTAGACAACAAGATTGCACTCGCTCATGTCGAGCTCCATCAGCCATTTTGATTTAAACTCTAAGCCACCACATCTTGACTGTTTAAGCTCCCCAGTTTAGGACAAATTACAGTCTTTACACATCTATTACAATCACTGATGGGTGGTCTGAAACATGTTGTACTATCATCTGACTTTAAGTCAGAAATCAGTTTTTCAAGGACCTATTAGTGCAAATCTTAGCTCAAACTCCAATCATTATAAAAAGGCGAATATGAGTTGTATTTTGATGCTTTACTTGGCAAAGTTAGTGATACAATTGTGTCTAAGGAAGGCGACAACAAATGTATGTGAAATCCAATTATCAATGGTGCAGTTATCTGCATGGATGAAATAGAAACTGAGCAGCAGACCAGCACCTGTACCACGAAGAATAACATCCAGTCTAAATCACAGGATCAGACATGCTTTAGTCTCAAAGATACTTCTAGGCACATAAGTCCTAAAAAATCTTTGAACTACGAGCCTGTTCTTTCCAAAAAGAACCGTTACTGACTCAAAAAACGAACAAACAAAACAAGATAACCAACTGTTTATGTGAGGCAACCCATAATAAAAATAGGAACTCTCCCCCAAAACAAGCACGGAATCGAGTCTAAGTGCATTTCAAACAACTCCAAAAAAAAGAAACACTGGAGGAAATGCCGAAAGCACCCTTTAATTGACCAAGGGAGCATACAAATCAACCATTGAAAAGCCCGACCCAAGAACTCCAATTCCCAGAAAGCAAAGAACCAACCCCCAACCAGCGAAGGCTGTATTCAGAGGTAATAATAAAGGAACATAGCATAATTCTACGAGGGACATTTCTCATCACATCAGCACCTTTAGTTGAAGCGCCAAAGAAACATCCTTTATACCCATTGCCACAAACACCTCAGGGAAGAAAAACCACAGGATACTTCATCTTCGGACACACTTCATCTTTGGATATGTGTATGGTTTGCAAATCACTGCGCCTAACTCAACAACGCTCCCATAAATATGAAATCTCACTTGAAAAACAAGTTGATTAGCCTATCATTGCATTTACAAGCAATTGCTCTTCTCCGTTCACTAACCCACAAGGAGCAAACCAACAAGTCGAATAATACTCAACCCAATGTGACACCCAAAAGGCCAGGACTATTCCCTCAATCGATGTTAAAACTTCTCAAAGAGGTTCATCGGTGCAAAATCAAGGATAACAGCACAATAATGTCTTGAGATGGCCGCAAGTCAACATATTCTGCCTCCCCACAACAGCAGATTTCTATTAGAAAGCCCAAATCACAGCGAAAAAAATCTTAGGTGTAGAAAACTAAGAATATATTTCATCAAAGCGGTTTAATGGAAAAGAAACAAAGAAGCTTCCGTTGTTTTATATTCGACATTACAACTCCAAAGGGAATTTAAATTGTGGCAATCGGATGTGCATGTTCAAAGCTCACCCGAAACTGAGTTTTATAAAATCAGATGACATCCAAAAGGTAAGCAATATTGCCTCAACAGTGCCTACGAATCTAGAAACAATAGTGTTACTTTGGCATATGCAATGGATAGCAGATCTAATTAACTCTTACTAACAAAAGTTTGCTAATTGGGGCATGAGTACAGAAAAACAGCTGAATAACACTATCCAACGCCATTATTGCCACACGAGCCAACACAAACTTCGAACACCTGCCAAATACCTGTTACCTTATTGAAGTTACCAAGGTGCCTAAAATAGGACACAGACACTTTTTTTATTTAAGGATACATGTTAACTAGAACATTGGATCGCAGAGAACATGTTTTCTGTCAAAGGTGACTAACTTCCATCAACCAGCCCATGTAAATTTAGCTACCAAGGACCACTCCTCGCATAATAATATCAAACACATGCCCATCTGGTTTAAAACCACACCAGAACAAATATTTCTGATCATGCAATGTTGCAGGATTACTGAGGCTGAGGAACAGTGACACAACGCTCGACTTAATCAAAAGGCATGATAAATTCTGTGCCAAGAAACATGGTGCCCAACGGGACTATTCATCGATGGCTTCCTTTTAATAAACACTCTGGCACAAAAAATGTTTTACTCTGGTTGCCTGGTTGGGGGTCTTGCAACTTATATTATCACCTCATTAGACTGTGTCACTACGTAAATTGTGACAGACCAGCCATTCTTATAAGCAATGCGTATTAGGTCTAGGAAATGCTTATCATGGCCAGTGCAAATCATAATAACAAACATCTATATTAACTTAGCAACAAAATTAAAGAAACAAAAATCAAGGAAGAACTCAGGAAGTCGAATGCCTTATACACGGCAGCCGAATTATTAATAACAAGCAATTTCACCATGAATTTATTACATGGTGGCTTGAGCAATGAAACAATCGAAATCTAGGACCCAATCTCAGTCTTCGAGTCAAAAAAGCACTAACCTAACATAAACTTCTTAATCTACTTATTTAATATTGGAGAACTAAGCCTTAATGGGAGATTTCAGTCAGACAAACCAGTCAATTTCACTAGAGTCACTAATTAAAGTGCATAAGCACTGGATAACACTTTTGCATGTCTAACCTTATTCATTTAAATAAAGGACTTCAAAATACTTGAAAACTAGTGATCACTTCGCTTAGAGCGTGGATTTGTCAATCAACTTATGCAACCATGACAAGGCTATTCATGTAGGTGAACTTACAGGAATACACAGACTAAACACGCTAACATGGTACATGACCGAGGCGGACACAAGGGCAGCCAGGAGAAAGGAGTCACCAGTGATGCAATGGCAACAATGCTTAGAGTGGAGCACCATCAGAATGCGAATTTACAGGCTAGTTAGCACACATAGGACGGCAGCCATCATGTCTCCATCTGGATAGCAGTAACGTCCCACTCAATTGCTTATAACACAGGCAAAGAGTCTAAAACTGCAATAGAATAGCACCCAAAGAAGGAATAACGTCTAGTTTTCTCATTGCTGAGACACAAAAGAGAACTAAACAGCCTTAGGTGCTAGGCAATACAAAACAACCCATATTTAAAGATCTCAGAAGCGTTCAGATCCTTTACAAAAATGTGTATGGGAGGCACAGCGTTTTCACAAAAGGATAAAGTGTGGCTGACTGTATGCAAAAGAAATGATTCCAGGAAAAACAAGCATTTGCAATGCAATAGGTAAATTAAAGGCATTGTTATTTACAATGCCAATAGCTTAAACTGTCGCAAATGCGAGACCTATTAAGCAACCTTTAATCCAGCTGACGCTTGCCAAGCGGTATGTGCTGAGCTGGTTTAATAATTTTTTTTAAAGCGCTGCAGGAGAACCAGGCAGGAGAAAAGCATTTCGTGCCCTGTGAAGCAGTTTGCTCCACGCGAAACATTTACTCCAGTGACCTAAAAAACAAGATGTTACCACAAAGCAGCTGGACGTGTTCACTTGGGATGAGGGAGGGGCCGGGTGTGAGTATTGTGGGAGGGGTGAGGGGGGTTGTGAGAGACACAGGGAGACGTGTTTTAAATTATTATATTGTGAAGCGCTTTTTAATTAAAGAACAAAAAGCTCTCTGTAATGGCAAACTACTTTATCTCCTGCACCCACTTCACTAATTTAAATTAAACAACAACAAAAAAACACATGCACCTGTGCTTGGGGATTGCAGGGAACAAAAGAATAGGTGCGGCCGCCTTTAATCCAACTGAGGCGTGCAGCACAGTATGTGCCCTGCTGGTTTAATAAATAAAAACGTCTTAAAAGCTGTTGCAGGAAAGCATGTCATGTCTGCAGTAGGACAAAATAATTAAAGAAAATAGTGCTCACTGACTAAATAAACATACCGTGTAACCACACAAGTAAAAAGTCCAGTCCTCATGGGAGGGT
Organism: Calotriton arnoldi; assembly: GCA_963921515.1. NCBI lineage: Eukaryota > Metazoa > Chordata > Amphibia > Caudata > Salamandridae > Calotriton > Calotriton arnoldi. The sequence continues at coordinate 433,144 of CAWUFW010007656.1, read as the reverse complement.
ACAAATGCAGACAAGGAGTTACTAAGGAGTGACTAACAAGCCTATTAACGAATCAGAAGCAACCATTTAGAAAGCACAGCAAAAGGAGCCAATTGAAGAGATGGGCGGGGAGTGGGCGGAGCTTTAAGTCCATATTCGAGTACAGCATGCCTCACAGAGCAGCACATGCGCTGACCAGGCTCGACCTATAAACGTCATGCACCACATGATCTCAATAAATCCAGGCAAGAGCCTACCAGCAAGTATTTGGAAATGACATGTCTCTCTTTATTGTCAGAGCCCATTAAAAAACAAGCATTTTCACTGCAATAGGTCTCGCAATGGCGATATTTTAAGCTATTGGCATAGTAAATGATAATGCCTTTTATTTATGTGTTTTTCAAAGCAACACATATATAAAAAGGCAGTCATTTCTAATGCTAATAGCTCAAACTCTCGCAAATGCGAGACCACTTTAATGGTGGCCGTGCCACTTTCTTTAGAAGCTGCTCGCCGTATTCAGGTTACAGTGAGCACAGTCTAAAGAAAGGGGCGCGGCCGATATTAAAGTGAAAGCGCTTATGGGGCGCTTTAACACAAAGTGTAAAAATAAATGAAGAAAGAAAGCTTTTGTAGCGTGGCTGCTAAAGTGAAAGCGGTCGTGCCGTAAATTAAATAAATAAATAAGCGCGCCCGCTAAAGTGAAAGCGGCCTGCACTGTAAATTAAATAAATAAGCGCAGCCGCTAAAGTGAAAGCGGACCGTGCCCTAAATTAAATAGTTAAATAAGCGCGGCCGCTATAGTTAAAGAGGACCATGCTGGAAATGAAAAAATACATGACTAATAACAATATAAAAGGTGGCTGCGTGCTGCGACGGTGTGGGTGGAATAGGGACGATCATTAAAGGAAATAGTGCTCACCAACTAGATAAAGCAGACCGTGTAACAACACAAGTAAAAAGTCCAGTCGCTATGGGAGGTTACAAATGCAGACAAGGCGGTACCAAGGAGGGACTACTAAGTCTATTCACGAATGAAAAGAAATGATTTCGAAAGGACATCAACAGGAGCCAATTGAAAAGATGGGGGAGAAATGGGCAGAGCTTCGTTGCCATACTCCAATACAGCATGCCTTGCAGAGCAGGGCATGCGCTACCCAGACTCAACCTAAAAAAATATCGTCTGCCCCTTGTGCTCAAGATGATTTGTGGCCATTAGAATCAGAAAATCTACAGAAGACGGGGCCCCCTGTCCAAAAGGCTACCCTGCAAAACTGTATAAACTGGACATTGACTATTGGACACACTGGCTCTACCCACTATGCAATGCTTGATATTAAATGCGACTGATTACTGTGGTGGCAGGGATCAATTCGTTGCCCACTGCACAAAAAAGCCCTTGCAACTGTCCAGCAAACTATAGAATGACTGCTTTGATGGATTGAGAAGCAAAATAATATGCGCATATGACTCCACTTTAATCTTTAGCTTTTTCAGTGAATTTCCAAGGTTTTTTTAACATGAAGTTTCAAACCATAGCTTGAACACTTGCGATGCAAGCCATAAAACACACACCAAATGTAATTTCCATGACAGCACCCTTAATGTAATAGATAACTTCACAAATGACATAAATAATACTATTAGTGACATGACATACTTTTCCATTCACATTATTATACATGCCAGAATTTTCGAAGAGGAAAGTGGGAGATTTAAAACAAATAAGTGTGAGAATATTTTCCCCACAATTGACACAACAAAATGATGGACGGAGTGCTGAAACTCTTCAACCACTCACCCCCAGTCAAGAGATCTGGGTTTAATCCATCGTTCTTTTGCTTACTATGACACCCTAGTTTCGACCCAGCCATGTGCAAATCAGTCTTGACCCTACTCCTCATGGAAACAGTCCAGCCCAAACTTCCAGACCAGGTCCTCCCTGGACCAGAAACAAGCATCAGGGGACCGGTTTCGGGGTATCACCCCTCATCAGCCAGGCTAGCTTGACTTCAGTGGCATGGCGAGCATTGGACCCAGTATGGGCATACAAGTCTGGGTATAAGCCAAAGCCCCTGTTTACCCTCATTCTTTCTATTCTCTGTGCATGACGGGGGCAGGAGTTATAGTTTCCTGAGTTAACTACAACCGGTGAATTTCAGTGGTTTTTTAAATTTTAAAATGGTAAATTTTAACAAGACAGATTTGTATATGGCTGGGTCCACACTTGGGTGGTGTGGGGAGCAAAAAAACGATGGATTAAACCCAGATCTGTGACTGGGGGTGAATGTTGGATTTGTTCAGCATTCCGTCAATCATCTGTTCTTTTTCTTTTTTACCCACACAATTGACCTGTATCCATTTTTCGCTACAAAAATAGGAATTCTCCCGCCTGAAACTGGTCTATTGGTATGTATGTATTATGAATGACGCAAGCCGGGACAACTATGCTCTTTTGGTTCATGTGTTGAAATTTAAAGTGTGGTGTGAAATCCTTTTATTGATGGTGTCAAATATTGTGAGTTCATGAGTATTGCCTTTGATGTCAGAGTTATGGTTTGCATGGCAGTTGGGTGAACTATAGCTTGGGGGTAACCATGACTGCACAATTTCAGGGGGGTTGTGGTAACTGATCTCTAACTGCAGTTATAAGTGAATTTTAGATGTTTAAAAAAAATAAAATTCCTTAAGGTATTATGAACAGAGCTGACTAAATCTTCACACTTAGGGGCTCATTATGATGGCGGAAGGACCGCGTGGCCTTCAGCCTAGTGCAGCAAGGTTGGCCTGGACTTGCGTAAACCCATCTTTTAAAGATATCTCTATAATTAACACTTAAAAGTCCACCTGGCACCTTTTTCAAAAGCTAATATCTCAAACACACTTAAATGGATTTACACCAAATTGAACAAAAACATTTGTTTCTGACAAAAGGGGACAACATTGTAGACAAAAGAGAAATCTACTTTTCAACAGCTGTAACCAGAACTACAGAGTCACTGGCAAAGATTGGATATGTACAGATTTAAATGTAGAGCTACCAAAACACACCCCTACTTAAGGTCTTTTTTGTCTTGATCTTGAAAGAAACGTTATAAGCTTGTCACTTTTATACCCAGGCACAGGGCTTCTGCTGAGTTCCATGTGGAGCTTTAATACCGAATGGTCTATACCACGTTTAAGCAATTTCTTCACGAGTAAGCCCCTGCCAACTGAATCAAAAGTAGCACTGAAATCCACCAAATAATCTATTCACTTGGTTTTACTACTGTCCACTTCTTACTCTGCTGGTGTAGATGAGGTCACGATGTTGTTAAACATAGATGTCTTCTGGAAGTCTTGCAGACTGAGGTGCAGCATGATATTTAAATCCCACACAGTAACACACACATGCACGCACATACACACACACACACATACACACACACAATATTCTTCAGCTCAGTCTGTAAGGCAAACAACTTTATAAATTTATGTTCCAAGAGGTCAGCGAGGTTCCCCTTCTTGAAAATGGGTGTGCAAACCTTCAAGAAGAGAGAATGACGATTCTTATAGGTTAACTGAATAAAGAATTTCTATTTTATTAAAGACAAGAAGGCTAGCATTATGCATGAATTTTTATTTACTCCTTCTGAGCAGCACAACCATTAACAGTTTATTCTTCTCCTCAATCTTATTGTTTTACCATTCTTCTTCATCAAGTCTTATTCGTGCTTAATTAGCTGAAAATAAACCAAGACATAAAACCATGTTCATTTATACCAACATAAACCTGCTCCAATAATAATAATGCTAATAAGATAATGCTAGCCTCCTTGTCTTTAACAAAATTGTGATTCTTTATTCAGTTAACCTATATGAATCGTAATTTTCTGTCAAGACAGGATGCTAGCATTATGCATGTCCCGTCTGAGGTATTCATGGCCTTCAGAGAGCTCACGTGCAGGTGACATATACAGCAGCGACTCCACGCACCAAGGCAACAGCAACGGCCACTCCTCATGCCCGTGCTTTACTGCGTTCTGCACTCAAGTGTGAGGGTGCACTCTGCACTCGAGCGTGAGGCAACTCTAGCATCTGTTACAAGTAAGATGACCATTTACCTCCAAAATAGCTTCAAATAGTATTATAGATACCTACAAGCACTTACTGGTAACTGTTACAATCTATAAACCTTTCGTTATTAAGGTGCTCAAAATGCTACCATTCAGTCAGTAAAGAACCTGAATTTCATTTCTGTATATAAAAAGTTGTAGCCTGAAGGAGCGGACCAATGATGAGAGAGGTTGCATGTACAAATGTAAAAGATAACAGGAGAGGACAGAGACCTCACGGACCCCGAAATAACACGCGGACATGTATATATTATATTCCCAGCATTTGCTCTCTGGGTGTGGTTAGAGACAAGTGATATAACCCAGTGTTGAACTGCTGCAAATTTAACATCATGATGAAGTTTGGCAAGAAGAATCTAATTGTCGAGTGCCAAAGGCAGCTGCTAGGTATAATAAAATTAGTGCATTGACACTGTTGCCATCTGATACAAATTTTGGCTGCTGCAGGGAATAAAGGAATTTAGTGGTAGTGAGGTACCTTAGCTGTGTCCAATCCAAGCTACATTTTCATGCACATTTCCTTATTGATATTTTGATAAGAAAACAACAACTACAGAATAAGTCCTCACATAGTACTCCACACTATTCAGAACTTTGTTTCTGAACTAAAGGAAGGACTATGCCATTTTTGAGATCTGGTCGTGCATCCCCAAAGACGAACACGCTATTGAAAACTGCTAAAAATGAAGGAGGGAAGGTATTGCCACATTACTATAGTATGCGCACTGGATCTAACAGCAAGCCCAATTTACATTTGGCCATAAAGTTGGCCAAGATATAAGACAGGGGTCAAAAACCAACCATCTGTAGGAACAGTATTTATTGGAAAAGAAGTTTGCAATGCCATCTCCATGTGACAAATAAGTATGTAGGATCTTTGTCTGAGAAGAAGAGTTAGACCCAGAATGTGTAGGATCAGATGGTGTGATATTGCAGAGAGTGGTAACTTTTCATATAAAATGAGACACTGGTTTATTGCACGGTTCTTGCGACTTGGAAGTAGCAGTGCTCAAGGAATCTTTAGAAGTCAGCTAATTGAATATTGTAAATACTTATGCTTAGATATTATTGAAGGAAGGACTTCTGTTAGAACTTTGTGTTATGTGATAAGTGTTTATATCAGGAGCAAATTTCTTGATATACTGATTTCTCCTTGAGACTATATTTAGTTCGCCAAAGATGCTCCACTTTTTTATTTTCCTTTTCCTTTTCCAAAATCATATGCTTGCCATTACACTACGGTGCTTCTTTAGCTTGTGGTGAGTTTTTTTCTCCACAAACATAAGGATTCAATGGTGCTAGTTACCAGTCAACAATAAAATGTTTTGCCAAGCCTAGCAGTACCAAGAGAGGGATCAGGTGGCTGAAGAGCAGATATCGTAGCCTTGAGTGATTCAATATCATTGCAGATTCCTAAAAGGGGGATCAAAAGCTTCTTTTGTTGAAGTAGTCACCCGGCCCGTTATCACAGAAGTAATTAAGTAGTGATTGGAACATACTGGAGGCAACCACATTGAAATTAAACATTTCCTATGAGGCGAGGATGATATCTAAGGTATAGCCAGAACTATGAGTATGCTTTTGTAAGTGCTGTTTTAACCAGCATGACTGGGAGAATATTAAAAAATCCTTAACCAAAGTCGATGTGGTGTCTTCTGCATGTAGATAAACTAAAATCAACAAGAATGATGGGTATGTCCTGATTTGTGATCATATTGACGATACTTTCTTCATATCTGCAATGAATGAAGATACGTTTTTAAAGGTCGGTCTGCATGCTTATGCTAGGCTTGAGTAACTCCCAAGAATAAAAAAGTATTCAAAAGAAACAGTGAGAACCACAGCACAATGTAAATTATAATTAAAATAATAAACAACAATCAATTGGCTACAACTGAAAAAGACGGTAAGGAGCAGACCTAGGCAACTTCAATTGCAAGCAAAGAAAATGGACATCTAAAAGAGCATTGTGCTTGAAAGAACAGTAACATTGTTTTCCGTGCAGTTTATAACATCAGTGCCTCTTCCCACCGTGTTATTTCCTAGGATCCTTCTTCCCACTAACATCATGTCTAGGATACTCTAATTGTTAACTCACCCGCAAGGGAATAAGAATCGAGGATCAGCTCTCTAATCGCAGATCAAAGGCCTTTAGCAGAAATGTAAGAGCATTTTTGTGCAACACTGTTTCTGTCGAGTGCAGCCAACCTTCTGCAGGACATCTATTGATAGATGCTGTTCTACTTAGGGGCCGATTACGATGTTGTTAGGAAAGCATTCCCACCGAATCAGGTTAGGAATGCTTTCCAAACGATTCGTATTTGGGGAGTCCTACCAACCGATTACGATGTGTCCGGATGCTTATGGACTCGGTTCGGTCAGACTCGCATTGACTCCAATGGGAGCCTGTGTCCCGAACGAGAACACAGGCTCCCATTGGAAAAAGGTGTGAGTGGGGAAAACCTTGCACCCTGGAGCGGGTACCCCATGGTGCCTGCCACATTGTGCATGGTTGGGAAGAGGGGTCACTTGGGTACTCCCGCGGGCCACATTCGGTCGCCTCCAGGTGAAAGGGGGCCCGCAACGGGCCCCCAAAGACTGATTCCGAAAGCCTTTTCGTCTTGGTCAAACCGATTCAGAAAGGCTGTCCGAATCGGTCATCGTACTCGCTCATTCGGAAACCGTCTCCATTGGACTGTACAATTTGGCTCCGAATGACACGGGCTGCCTGAATCCCATTCGGAACTGATTGGGACAGCCCGGACTGCTTCCTTGCATCGTATTCGGTCATCCACCAAGGTGACCAATTCAGTAGGAAACAAGGGTTCCGAATCGGATTCGACAATACCGAATCCCATCCGGAGCCCTTCCTAACAACATCGTAATCGGCCCCTTAGTGTGAATCGGATTAGCCATTCAAACCTCCAGGAGCTAACTTTTACCCTACAGGGGGTGTTGCCTGATATGCCTTCCCACCCCACACCTTTCTTTTCTTTAGTACAGGATATGTTCAGCCTGAAACACAGACTACACATACCTTGTTTCAGAATTCAGGATAGAATAGGAAAAGTAATCTTCTCTTATTAGGTGCGACCAGACAGTCATCATGAGAAACCAAATGCATATAAAGTACTCTCATGTAGTGGGTTCATAAGATGGAGAAAAAGATTCTCAAAAGCTCCATCACACTGGATGCAACCTTGTCTCTGACATTAAAGGTGAGCAATGTCACCAAAAACGTGTTCCAGAAGCTATACGTCCTCTTTGGCTATGTTGCTCCTACCTCAAAGGAGTTCCCCGGTTCTGGAAGTAGGTATCTCCATGAGGGATTTAGAATTTATTAAGGTCTTCCAAACAGGAAGATGGTCAAGCTCCATGAGGAGCCTCCCCTCATCGGTTCTCCTGAAGCATATCTCTCCCGAACTAATGACACTACACCGGCTCCAAATACCGGGTTCAATTAAGCGTATTATGCTTCATGCATAAAGCACTTTATGGGTGTACACCACCTTACCTCTACAAACTGATAATGTGTTACTGACCAACCAGAAGCTTAAAGCCCCCCAAATAAAAAACTTTCTGTTTAAAGCGTGACATTTAAAGGTTTCTGGGCAAAACGCTAGGTGCACGAAGCTCTTGCATCTGGAATTCACTTTCTCTTCCCCTCTTGCAATTCATTCTTGAGATTAAGGAAGAGTCTAAAAGAACAGTGTGGAGCATTCAAACATTACAATAATAAACCATTGACCACAAAAGTATATATATGTTTCTTCCACGACAGCAAGGTGTTGTGCATGGTAATGCGCAGGGTTCACTCCACAGATAAACAGATTTAGGTTTTTCCATCACTGCCAGTATATTCTATTGTCTGGCATGGCAGTGAAGAAATGACACAGCCCGCCAGTAGCATATTTGCCAAGGTTTCAGATTGCTATGTGTGACATTTTCATTATTTCAGTGTAATTATGAGTGACATTTCAACAACTATGAGTGACACTTTCTCGTGATCAAAATCAAGCAATGAAGAGGAGGGAAACCTATAATTATCAGAAAGTACACCCATTTGAGCAACAAGAAACTCTAAGGAGATCTTAAAACTCTTGGAAGTAGTGTTCAGGACTAGACAAAACATGAATGCATATGCTTAAAAAAACGTAACTGTGGGTTTCTTTTTGGAGTTTCGAAACATATTTTAATGATTTAATGTAGCAGTTATTCTTGGAAGTAGTGTTTGGGGCTAGGCAAAACATGAATGCATATGCTTAATACTTCTGCCCTTTCAGAAGCTCAGCTCTACCAGGGCATGAAGACACATGGATACATGAGAACGCGTGGATATTCAGCAAAATAGATGCAACGTCGGCAAGGGTAAGGAGAGCCGATACACGTACAGGAATGAGACTGCATAATGAGCAGCAGAAAGAGTTTCATGAGTGAAGCGGTTAGCACAAGCACCACTGTAAATATTGGGTGTTCCCGCCAGGCCCAAAAGAAATGAAGTTATTCCTGTCCTACATACCTGCGTGAAAACAGGTCCCCCATGACCAGACCTCCATCTTGAACACAAGTGGGCACAGTTCATACCTGAGTCTCCTTGGCTCTCAGAGGCACCCTGTTTAAATAAATTCCCTGCCCCTCAATCCCCCGGTTCTCGCGCCTACAGGTCTGGGAGTGGTTCCTCCTCTATCTGCTGTCCCAGCTCTGGATAAATACAGAAGCCGGCTGCAGCGTGGGCCTGCGTTGACGTTGTGGTGATGCGACAGGAAAAAGAAAACAGCGATAAACGAGAGAGCTTGCAAGGTAGCTTGGATGGAGTGGGAGATGAGTCAAGGCTTCTCTGCCCCGGGACGCGGTGTAGCCCAGTTGAGTGGAGGAGTGTGCTCAGGATCAGCAGACTCGCTGATCGGCGTTGCTCAGCAGCAGCCTCCAAGTCTGGTGAGCAGCGCCCACGTCCACGTGCTGCCTTCACTACCACACTTGCTTCCTTTCGTAAACGGTTTATTATAATTAATTAAGAAGCCAGTGCTCTCTGGCTGCAGCACTTGACAGGTGCAGCTCAGGAGGTGCTAGTATGCGCGACTTCGCATTTCAGTGCGATGATGCAGACCACCACACTGAAATGCGTTATTCTAACACCAGATGTGTGGTACTTGGCAGGGATGCAGTAGAACTTGCAAAGGAAATATGAAAATTATTCAAAAGGCCTGGGATAGAAATAAAAGCAGTAAAAATCACTGGTAAAAGTGTGAACAATGTTGGAGTATGTGAATCCAGACCAGGTCGGAACTTGGAGAGTACTCAAGAAACAGTGGTGGAGAACAATGCTGAATGAATGAATGAATGAATGAATGAATGAATGACCAATTTGTATAGGGCGAACATCTACCCGAAGGCGTCAAGGTGCTGTAATAGTTAAACTATCTCGTAGGAGCAGTGAATCTTGGTAGGTCAGATTTACAAAGCAAAAAGCCAGGTCTTCAAGACCTTGCGAAAAGGAAGATGTGGTTCTACCCCGGAAATGGATGGAGGAAGAGCGTTCCATAGCTTGGCCGCGGTGACTGAGAAAGCTCTTCCTCCCCATCGTGACCTCCTATACCTAGGGACAACCAGCCAATTTTTATTGGCTGAACGCAGTTGTCTGGTAGGGACATATCAGTGAAAGATGTGCCTGATTCCCTCTGGTCCTGAGTTGTGTAGTGCCTTATGCACAATACACAAGGCTTTAAAAAAAAATCTTTTTTCTGCTGAGAGCCAGTGCAATTTCTTGATGGCAGCCGAAATTGAATGGTATTTTGGAACATCTAAGACCAGTCTTGCTGTCGCATTCTGCACCAGGTGTAGTTTATTGATGGAGGCCCTATTTATATCTAAAAAAAGAGCATTGCAATAATCCATCTTCGATAAAATCAATGATACAGCAGCTTGCTTCTGTGCGGCAAGAGAAAGAAATGGGAATATCTTTCTGAGGGCTCTTATGATCCAAAAGCAAGAGGCCACAGTCGTATTAACCTGGAGATTAAAAGATAGACTGGTGTCAACTATGACACCCAGATTCCTTGCAGATTCAACCGGAGAGGGACATGATCCCAATGTTTCTGGCCACTGAAAAGTTTTAAAAAATGGATAAGTGTCCTAGGCTTTCTTTTGTCTGAAAGTGGCAACCTTTCTGATAGGGGCAAAGAAACTGAAAAGAAAGTGCGAAGAGCTTTGTGTGGCATTGGACTTTTAAGTCTTTCCTCGTGCTTAACTTTTTGCCGGAAGGTGTTGATAACAACACCGGAACTATTATTTGTAACTGGGGCTTTCTGCTGCTGGGGGAGCCGGAGACAGTCCCTGGTCATTATACTTTTTTAGTTCCGTTCAAACTGGCGCGTTGAGAAAGGCCTTAAAGCAGGATAAAGTTGTCATTGATCATTAAATTCTTCGAAAGATGCACGTCACAGTGTAGGCTAGTGGCATACATGACAAAATACCCAACTCAGGCTGGATTCTCAAGAACTTTAAAGCCAGAAGGAATTTATTTTCCCTTTCTCCAGCCTAAATTGCCTCCATTTCCATTCAAGTCAACAGGAAAAATAAATTCCATCAACTTATTTTTCAAAATCTCTCTCTTTTCTTCTTCCAAATTTGGCAGTTATGTAGCGGCTTGGTGCCACTTTTTAATGTTTTATTTCTACTCGTCGAGGTCAGCCACAGAAGATAGGTTTACTAAGATCGCTGTCTGTGCATGTAACTACGCACATTCATAGAGCTCTTTCACAACATACACACCTCAGCACTGACAGTGAGGGCAGGCCTATCTTAATAATAACGTGCCTTGTTATAAATACCTTTAGTAGACACAGTGTCTCCACTGAGTCCAACCGCCAACCTTTGCCAAACTTCCGCCCCGAGCACCTGAAGTGTAAGAACCAACCAGAGCCCTTGGAGCTCCGAACCAATCCGAGGAGGCCTGACTGTCATGGGTATTAACCCTATGTCTGCTGGGGCGAATGTGACAAAGGAGGCTAGTAGTCACAAACTTTTCAGAGCGATGTTGTATTTTCTCCTTACTCTCTATGTATCTTGTATGCTTATTTATTTTTCTTTATTTGTACGAGCAATTAACGATAATATGAATTATCATTTCAGACTTTTCCAGACAGAACTAATTCATATTTACCATACTTAGAACAGTTTTTGTTTTGTTATTTGTGAGGAAGTCGTACATTTAATTCTCATATTTGGAAATGTCAGAGGTGAATATATTTATTTTTTTCCATTTCCATCAAAACGTTAAAGCATATGGTTACTGTAAATGCATATTGTTTCTCTTCCTATAAAAGTACTCCCCACCTTGTTTGAATAGTTATAGCATTGTAGACAACAAATACTTTAATAAATAAAGAAACCATAGTTCCGTTCTAATGCAAACATATGATGCATATAACCCCATTCGCATGGCCAGCATATTCGTACACATAGAACACATCACCGTATTTGACATGGTAAGGTGCGGGATCTTAACACCTCCTTTAATATCATAAGCCAAATTAGTGAACTGCACACACACCTTTAAAATGGTAGGCAAATTGATGTTATCGTTTGCGTTACCATTCATTGCGTGAGCGCCCATGCAAAGTTTTGGCAGATATGGGCCTTAGAGTTTTAAGACATTGTTCTTAGGCTACATACTCTACCCGGATCTCAACTGGGTTAACGGGTTTACTCCTGTTTTTCGAGTTCTTTGAGTTTTAAGTAGCACTACTCTTTGATACTAATCACCTCCAGGTGCTTTCAGAGCGAATTGAGGTTAATTTGAAAGGTTTTTGTGTATTGATGTTATTTAAGAATGTATTTCTAAGTTTGCGTATTCTGTACAGTGAAACCTCCAAGCAGCTATGCGGCATATGGTGTTAATGAAACTGCTGCAAATATACATGAACATTCTATAAGTCATGTGAACTTGAGCCAATATAACCTTCAATCCTACCAGTCAAAAAAATCTGTACCAGTGAATTAGTAGGGTGTTCTGTCATTACATCAGGAGTCACATCATCAGGAGTGAAAGCATCATAGCCACTATATCAGACATCTCTACATCAGGAGTAGAAGTACATTGCAAAAGTCTTTGGATTGCAAGTAAGTTTTTAATAGTCATTTTGTTAATATATAGACATGAGCGTTTTTGTGTGTGTGAATATATGTTTATTTTTTAATGTTTTATATTATATATGTTTATGTTCAGATTAGATTTTTTACTTTTATGAAGGGTAAATCATTGTAATCCCCCGTTTAATATATATGTGTCTTCTCTTTGTGTGTGTGTATACATAAATATGTAAACACACACAAAGAGAAAATAAAATATTAAAAGGGGGGCTGCAATGATTTACCCTTCAAAAAAGTAATAAAAATCAAATATATTTATAGATATATAATAAAACTGCTACAAATATGAGTATACATCCCGTATGTCATGTGAACTTGAGTCAACATAACCTTTAATCTTTTCAGTCAGTCATCAAAATAACATGTTACTTTACATTAAAAAAATCTTAGAAATTCACTGAAAAAAACAAACGTTAAAGTGATGTTATAGTTAGGTGAAAATGTCAGTTTAAACGTAACATTTTAAACTAAAAATACACTGAAATTCACCAGTGTTAGTTAACTCAAGAAACTATACTTTGCACCCCGCCATGCACAGTGTTGTCATCAATAACTTACCTTTAGTTGTCATCAGCGATGTTATCAATGATGTTATAGAACATCATAGAATATGTCATGACTGTTGTAATATGTGAGGTCATAAGCAGTTTATGAACACCAAACATTCTAATTGCAATCAGGGTCCATTGCTGGTTCTGCATTGCTGTTAGGTTCAACAGTCACTCCTTTTATATGCAGCATGCTCTCTTTTAAGAAAGTAAACCATAATTAAACATTTTTTTCTTCTTATTCTGCACAACGATCACAAAGTATATTCCATTATTTCGCTTACCTTATCGATAAAGTTTTCCCTGTTTGAAGAAAGTGTTGTTTTCATGATAACTGCACCCAAATAAACAGGTAATATAAAAAATACATAACAGCTAACTTGTTTTATATGATTCTATAACCCGTCTCGGGGTTCTGGTGACATTTACACATTTTTCTTTGTTTATGATTCCACCAGAACTCCTTTATGGCAATATAAGATTTTACGTGGTGTATCCTAAATGCACCTTTCTATATATTTAATGACCTTCATGTCTCCTGCGATGTAATGACTGCTGATGTTGTAGACCCACATAGTGGATTAATTGTATCATTCTCTGTGTACAGTGCTATGAAGGCTCGGCGAAAACCAAGTTCTGAATTAAAAGAGAGGATGTGACCAAACAGCAGAGCTGCCGACTTAGGAACTAGGGAGCGAGGTTCGAGTCTCAGCGTCAGTTCAACATTCTGTGACGCTGCGCAAATCACTTAATCTCCCCGGAAACCAAAATGTGTCCTTGTTTAATGAATCTAGTGATCATATGAAGCGCTCCCATACCTACGGTCGAGTTCATACTGCAAGAAGAATAAAATGCGCCCCAATGAACCTTAGCTTATCGTCTCCGATTTCTTCATTTTTATTTCAGCATATACATTTAATTATCCTTTACAGCCAGATACAGGAGTGGCGTGTCGGCTGCTGTAATTACCTGCCTTCAAGGTTGGGAGGCTACATTTCGCTACTGAATGCATTAATACCCATAAGTTACTCACCTTGGCATGTGTAGTATGTGTGGTTATTACAGCATAACTCACGCCCACTCGCATCCTGTGGCTCGCTAAGCCAGTGCATCGGGTGCGTGGATTTTGCAATCAAATGCGCAGTGTTTAATGAAGACTTCTCGCGATTCCTGCGTGTCTCTGTAAAATCAGCCCCTTTGAAACGATTCCAAATTCGGAGGTGTCAGGCATTTTATTGGAAAGTCAAAACAAGGAGTCGAGCCGTGATTTTCAATGCAATTGCTCCCTCTAGAGGTAGAAGACAGAACAGTCGTAATTAAAATTGTCTCCTCGAATGAATTTGTAATTAATTAATATATATGTCCCCGTTTTCAACTCGTGCACGACACAGCACCACTGCGGCGTTAAACTGAGGATGCTTCGCTAAAAGTAAAGCAGAGTAGCAGATATGCGTTTTTTTTTACTGGAAACTTTCACGTTTACTATGAACTTCAAACAAAGGGAAATGTTAATAATAATAATTGAAGTATAACTTATTTTTTGTAGGTGATAACTCTCGGGTTTGGGGTACGGGGTGGTAAATGGACCAATATACCGGCCTTATCCGCAGCGCTTGCTTCGGTTTGCTCCTGTCATCACCTCCAGCGCTCATTTAACAAGTGTTTCGAGTTAATCAGTCCAAGGAATGGAATGTGGAAGTTAGGCCCTGGGCAAAAAACAAGCTTAATTGTTGTTTTAAGTGCTAATTATTCCGGATATCCGTGCGGGTGCTGAGAGAGTCGGTGTGTACGTGAGTCAGACAGATTGTAAAGATGCTAAGACAGAAGCATTTAAACAGGTCGACGCATGCACCTGGCCCCTGCCTATGGCGCGATCTCAAGCCACGCACGTCGGTGCCTGGAGTCTGGTTGGTTGACGCCCTGTACGGACCAGCAATGTCCAGTAAAGAGTGTTTTAGCATCAAATCCCAGGCATGTACTACTTTCTTCTTTTAATAAGTGTACATTTTTGCGCTTTCTGCTCTGGTACTGTGCGCCACCCATCTCAATGGTTTAATTGGTTTGTAGGTCTTGTTCAAGTATTTACTGTCCAGCCCTTACCCCCCATTAGAAACCAAAAATGGATTCAGTGTCCGGAATTTATAGCCTTTTCTACTTCAAAAGTGTTATGTGCTTGGTCTCTGTGTTGGAGATTCTGGAGGCTGTGACTTAAAGCTGCTTGTCTCCCTAAAACACGGGTTCAAGGCTGCAGGGATGAACCAGAGGCTGCATTTACCTGCATGTCCGAGGCCCGGGGCGGCCCCAGCAGCGAAAGCATACCACGAGAGGACCATTGATGATTGATGTGTGCCACTCGCGGCCTCCACAGAGCCATGATGGACAGCTGCGCGACACCCAAGAACTGACAGCAACCTTCAAGCAGACCGTGCCTTGGCGGGTGACTGTCTCATGTGCACGCTCCTCTGCCCCCCCCATGAACTTCTTTTGGGAGGTGGGGCTAACCCTCCATAGCCTCCTCCTGCCGTGGCTCTGAGCGTCGGCTGCCTCACTGTCGCCGACCGAGGTACTGGGTGAGTATTACACGTCACTCTTGAGGTTCTCTATATAAGGCCTTCTAGTATGTGGGGTAGGGGAGGGTCCTCTAACTAACTCCAGGACGGAGAGCTGAGCAACAGTACTGTGAGAGCATACCCTGGCTTTTGCTACATGTGGGTCTAGATACAGGCATCTGCATCAGCAGAGCCAGTGCTTAATTTGAGCAGGTGGTTTCCGGTGTTTTGCACCGCCACTTAATAGCCAACACCGGGACTTATGACAGCCTGCCACATCTGGCGCTGTATATCTAATTTAGAGATGAGGACAACAACAGTTGTTTATACGTTCAGTATACAGTAAAAATGACTGATACCTGGCTGCCGGCCAAGCCATTCTTATAGCATTAGGGGCCTGGAACAGTCTGAATTGTCACTTTTGTAGCAGTGTGATGGTTAGCAGTTGTGTTGGTCCTATCATTGGCAGCGCTGGTAGACTCAATAGGTGTCGCAAGCTGCAGTTGACTCCTGCCGAGGGCCCTGGCACGTATTTTTTTTACAAATAAAGCACTGCAAGACTAACCATAACCTATTGCCGACAGCAGAGCTATCCCTTAATTTCCAAAACTGCATTACTAAGCTTCACTGATCTCCTTCATTCAATGCAAATAGCAGAGCTACTCCTCACTGGACTCGGGTAACAAACAGAGCCATCCTGTCACGCGACTCCTTACAGGTGTTCTATGTGATCTTGATATGTTGGTCACCCTCAGAGCACTACACTCTGGTGAACCTATTCCTTTTAACATGGGTGTTTCTCACCCCATGGCCAGACCATGACACTAATAATAGTTGGTGGCAGCTGCTTCTAGCAGTGAAGGACAGACTTTTCATCCACACCCCTTCCGTGAGACTGCCTACAGGTTCTCCCTGGTGAGCCAGCGCAGTTTATCAGGACCGGGACCTTTTCTTCGTCTTGGTTGTTTGGAGGTTGCATGAGAGTACTTCGGAGCTGTGAATGTATAAAGGTCCCAAGGGTGTAGGGTGCTCTATGGAGAAGACGTAAGGGTCAAAGCTGATGACTTTGGAACTGGGGATCCAGGTTCGAGTTTCGGCGTCGGCTCAATATCCTGTGATTCTGGACAAATCACCTAATCTTCCTATGCCTATTGACAGCGCCTGGATACCCTCACAGGTGATTCACAGCGCTCTACAAATCCGATGATTTATTTTATGTGGCTTATCTGGAGTCAGTGCTGCTGTCTCCCCTTCTCGCCTCTGCTGCTCTTTACCAAATAACATAACACATTTCGACAACCACATTGAGTAGCTTGGGGTAGAGGCACCTCATGCAGGGAAGCTGGGACATTGGCAGTCAGGCACTGGGGAAGGGTGACCTCATTCTTCCGTAAAGAGCCTGTGAAAGGTGTGACAGGTTTGCATACCTGGCAAACAGGTAATGGCATGCTAAACTCAGGTGACCCCCAAACAAGCCACTCCTAGCCTATTTAATACCTCTATTGCAGAATAGGATGCCTTCTAGCAACACTGGTTAATCTACATCACTAATGGATATTTTATCAATTAAAGTCAGTCAGCACTATGCCCAACAGAGCAATGTTACTCCAGCATGAAGCCTGGGAAAATATGTGGCCTTTGTTGATTGCACTATTTAGCCAGTCAGCTGCACATGATGTATCTATTCATTGTATGTCTGGAGTTAACTTAAGTTCAGCCAGTTGGGCACCTGGACATTTTCTAGAAGCACTGCCATTTTAGACAGACACACTATATTTTTCAGATTTCAAACCTCTAGATACGCATGCTGTCAGCTGTGTGGTTCTGTAACATTAATTTGCAGCTCTCATCAAAACTTCCAAGTCCTTCTTTGTGTGTGACACAGCTGCTCAGCAAAAAGTCTTCAAACAAAATGTAAACACAAAATAGTGCACAATTACAAGCCTGGAATTCCAAACAGTTGAAATAAACATTACTTATTTCATTTACCAACAATGTATTATATCTTTATAGCCTGCTGCTGAGGGCTATAATATAGCATTTTAGCCCACTGCCGAGGGCTATACGAGTTGTTAAAGGCCCAGAACCTGAATTATAGGGCCTATAACAAGGGAGAGGGCTTTTAACTACTGATATTGCCCAAGGGAGAAGGGTTATAAGGCTATCAGAACATTCCACCCACTAAGGGTATAATGTGCAAATCAGAAAGGGAGAAACTAAAGACAAGCATTGGAATGTTGGAGCAGGAGGCTCATACCAACCATTATAAGCCCAGAGCTACACCATTGTCTTCAATTGAGCTCTCAATATTCCAATGTTCTAATGGTCGTTAAAAGCCCTATAATGAGTTAGAGAGTACTTAACAATCTTTATAGCCTGAGGCAGAGGCTTATAAGGCTATTCGAACATTCCAGCCACTGAGAGTAGAATGTTCAAATTTAAAAGGGAACAATACTAACATTTGTAAAGCGCACAGCTACCTCCTGAGAGGTGTCCCGGCGCTGGGGGCCATCGGGAAGATTAAGCGAGCTATTGCCCAGAGTCACAAGGTGCTGGGCTGACCTGCCGCCAGCGATCGAACCGTGAGCCCTCGTGTTCCGGAGTCAGCCGCCCTGGCCGCTGCACCACACCTCTTCCACAAAGGCAAATGTCTTTTGGGGCAGAAGGCTCATACCATTATTAGCCCTGAGCCATTTCCAGCGGCGGCCGGCTCAGGTAAGCGTGGTGAGATGGTGGGGCGTGTCAGGGCGTGTCAGGGGGGGAAGCCGATGGACGACGGAATAGGTATTATTTATTTATTTAATTATAACTATTCCATCTGTTGGCTACCCCCCCTGGTACGGCCTGCCCCGCCTCACCGCGCTTACCTGAGCCAGCTGCCGCTGGACAGTTCATTATATTCACAAGATCTCTCCACATTCTAATTTTCTAATATCCATTTTTTCCATCAACAAAAAAATGAAACATGTTGATTATATTAACCATGTAAGGGGCCTGTGAATAACATAAAATTATAGATGTATAGTTATTAATCACAGAAATGATTTTCACCTCGGGCGGTAAGGTGACATTTTAGACTGGCCAGACTTCACCCTTATTGCTTATGACATTACTCAGAACATAATGCTGAATCACAGCACCATTGTTGACAGCTTCCCAACTACACTTCCATACTTTTTATTTGCCTTCCACACCCAAAGCCATTTCACAAAATCAATAATTATGGAAGCTGTTGATAAGTACTGTGAAGTTGTTAAAATGGAAATCGATGCATTCATCAATTAAGATGAAATCTCGGCCTTATTAGCAGAATCACCCGTTATGAACTCCACATCAACTTGCAAATATGTAGACAAGCAGACCCTGAGATTTAGGCCTGTGATTGCTGATTGATAGGACACAGGTGGGAAGGTGTGTGGCTGGCAGGCAAACACTCGGGCAGGAAACTCTTGATGAATCCCACAGATAGGCGCAGCAACATTACAATGGTCAAGCGAGATTGCCCCAATAAGGCACACATGGCCGGAGGGGGTACGTGCTCTCCTAAAAATACCATAAAAAGTCAGACGCCACATGAGTTAGGAACACATAGCCAATCAGGACCTAGCACACGCAGTGATCACACGTTCCCCATGCCGGACACCTGGACACGTTATCCACTGGCCACATTTTGTCCACACGAGGTCGAGACCCACCTGTGGTAACCATTAGACGATTAATTTATGACTCCAAAGGCAACAACCAACATTCCTCACCATATATGGTATGCCAGAAACTTTTACAACCCATCATGTTTTGTATAAAAAAAGTACGCACACATATTGTAAATTGAGACAGTCCTCAGACCTCATGCCTATAACTGTTCTCCTGGTCGTGATGTTTAATTAAACAAACTGTTCCTGTTTTACCAAATGCCTCTTGTCTTCTGTTTTTAAGGAATTTTGAACTCAAGCAACAAAGTCACAACATTTGACAAACAGTTTGACTCCCAACTGTAGTGATATCACAGTGCTACAGCCCCTCTGCTTTACAGCTGCCGAAAATACCTTTTACACCCTTTGCTTTGTACGTCCATGTGAACAGCCCATAGAACAGAAAGTGGAAAGGGCGCAGGAGGTGCCATTTACAACAAAGGTTTCTACATGGGCATCAATAAGGGGATGTCTTCCACCTCAAGGTTCCAAGTGGCATCATGACACCTTGAGCTTTGTTCTTTGTGTTGCTAGGAATCCATCCATTCTGCCCTTGAAACTTACTTTGCCGAATGCTAGTTGTACCAACAGTTGAGATATAGAGTTGGATGAAAAATCCATCAATCAAGGATTTGTAAAGCTCAGCAAATCACCCATGAGGTTTCAGGGTGCTGGAATTGCTGACTGCTTCGTAGTGATCTGCTCATTCGAACAGCAAGGTCTTGAGTCCTTTACCAAAATGCTGGAGCAATGAGGCGGTCCTGAGGTTCAGGGGAAAGGTTGTTACAAGCTTTGGCCGTCAGGTGTGAAACGGAGTGTCCTTCTCTGTTGCCTCTGCTGATCCGGGGGGTGTCTGCGAGGGAGAGGGAGGTGGATCGTAGGTGTCTGGTCGGTTGGTGCAAGGTCATGCGTTGGTTGACAAAGAGTGGACTATTTCAAATTCAATATGTTTTTCAATAGTGTCCTGCATGAAGATGACAGGTAGGGCTGCAGTGCAGTCTCTCTTTAAAGAACACTACATCCCAATGCATTAATGAGCCACAACTCAGCTTCTTCTCCTATTACTAGACACATTTAAGCTTGTCTTTGATCATGTACAGTGCTCTGTTGCCCTTTGGCTAAGTTAGCTCTATAGAAATAACATTAATATGCATAAATACATACACTCTCAGTGGTTGGGTCAGTATAGTTAGTAGCTCAAGTGAGGGTAACTTTGTTCAGCACTCAGGGGTTGATTTTAGAGTGTCTGGTTTAAGTTGCTTCCAAATTTAATATCAAGAGAAATAATGCTGTACATCTCTTCTAACATTCACCTCTCAAATTCAGCAGTCTTGGAAAATTACACAATATGGTCTGGACACCTTTATTCCAGAATCCAGCCCACAAGAAGCAACAACAGTTTATTTTGTGTGGTATCTTCTCCCACCTTGTCAGATACAGTCCACTTTAGCGTGTGCATATCAAAACTCCTTCTGCCCTCTATAATTCCAATGTGCTATGGCAGTATTTGATTTGTGTTACAGAATAAATCAGGTGTCATTTAGGAGTATCTGTGAGTAGTAGTTTACAACACCTGGTGATTGTTTTGACCACCTCTCCATTACTTTAACCATTGTGATTACTAATCTTTGTAAAAGTAAACATTCTTTTGGGTTCTAAAAGCAAATGGTTATTTTCTTTGGTTATCAATCTTTGATTGTTACTGCCTCCAGTAGATATGACACAGACCATCCTAGCTCCTTCTTGGACATTCACAACATTAAACCGATCCCTGACTGCTCTTCAAACCGAAACCTACTCGATGCCCCAGAACAAACTGCAGCACAAAATAAGATGGGCATTTTGCAGTCCAACAGCCAGCACCATGAAATGGGCTTCATATGCACTTTGAAACAAAGACTCACCATCTCTGCTTCCGAAAGAAGGTCAATAAGCAGCTTTTCTGAAACCGTTTCTTGATCACCATTTCAATTAAAAAGCGCAATTAGGAGATTCTGTCCTGTAGACCATGTATTCCTTGGATGTTTATTCTTTCTTCTGCTTGTTCGCTCATTCGTCCTTTGCTCATTTTATTTTTCATTTGTTCATTCTTTTATTACGTTCATGGTCAGAACAACTCACACTGCCAACCAAATGTGCTTCATGTGGTGAGAGGTGCTTGGAAGATGGTAACCTACAGTTAAGGCTGTGGAGCACTTCCACATTACTTTGACACTTTCTTTGTGCCTTTTCTGATGTGCTACCAGACTATCACTTGTTATGTCTTGCGCGAGTTAGCAATGACGGAACCCTTTTGGCTGAAAGTAAATGGTTGTTCGATTTCTTTCATGATCGACAGTGGTGCTTCATTATGCCCGAGGAGAAGTATAATGAATTGTCTCAAATATTGCAACTCATGCCATCGAAAACCAAAGTGTATACATGGGCTGCATCAACGCCCTTAAAAAGTCAAGGTTCCTGTGTAGCGACGATGAAACACAAGAAAACTAAGGTGCAATCACCCTTCCAAGGTACAGCATCAAGTGCCTGTCAACTCAGTTTCAGCACAGCTGCTGATATGGGACTGAGTTCTGTAAATTACAACATGAATGGTCACCACGAAATAGAAAGTAATTTCTCTTCGTTGTTTCATGGTTTGGGAAAGCTTAAGACTATGAAAGTAAAGTTGCATATTAATGAAGACATCCTTCCTGTTGCTCAAAGATATAGAGGAATTGCTTTTCATTTACAAAAAGCGATTGAAAAATAACTTGAATCGTTACTTAAGCATGATATCATTGAGCGTTCTACTGGTCCAATGCCATGGGCTTCTCTGATAGTGGTAGTGCCCAAAAAGGTCAATGAAGGAGCTGTATGCATATGCATTGACATGCGTCAGGCAAACATGGCAATTGAACGAGAACAACATCCAGGTCCACACATTGCTGACATGATAACGCAACTAAATGGTGCAAAGGTCTTCTCTCACCATGAATTGAATAAAGGTTATCATCAGTTGGAACTCAAAGAAAAGTGCAGGTACATTACAACCTTTTGTACATACGTTGGTCTATTTCGATACAAAAGACTAGGGGGTATATTTACTAGGAAGCTGTCGTTAGGCCAAGAAGGCTAACACAGCACTCTAACAGTTTCCAAATGCAGGGATGCACCTTATTCACAAGAATACGGTGCACCCCTGCCTTCCCCTTAGTGGTGGTGATAAATGTAGCTGCCTGCGCCAACGCAGGTAGTCTTGCACCATTGTGCAAGGGTGCCTGCATTGCAGAGAAAGATTGTTTATGTGCAGGAAGGTGTCCCTTCCTGCACATAAACAATCTGTAATGGCGTTTTGTAACTTCTATGCGTGCTGCTGAATGCAACACGCATAGAAGTTGCACTTCGTCTTTTAAAAAAAATTATTGTTTATAGGCAGGAAGGGACACCTTCCTGCACATAAACAATCAATGGCGTTTTGCTGTTTCTATGTGTGCTGCACAATGCAGCACACATAGAAACAGCAAAAACGAGGAGAAATACAGCATTTCTCCTCATTTCACCATGTTATGACCAGGTTTTCCCTGCTCCTAATTTTGGCGATGCCCCATATTTACGCCACCCTTGTAAATATGGGACAGCATCAAAATCAATGGGTGTTGCGGCGGAATGCCCACCACAACACCCATTGCCCACCCCTTTCACGCTAAGTATAGCGTGAAAGGGGGCCTTATTCACAAGTTGGCATTAAGTCACGTTAAGTGGCTTAACGCCACCTTGTGAATACGGCAAAGCCCCTATTGCCAAAGGAACGTCGGAAACAGTGACGTTCCTGTGGCGATAGGGGCTTTTAAATATGTTTGGTGTGTCATCAGCTGCAGAACGTTTTCAAGACATCATTCGACGTATGATACAGCCTGTCATGAATGCATTCAATTATAGAGATGACATATTGGTTTTCATAGCTTCCCAAAAAGAGCACAACAAAGCTCTCATACAGCTATGTCGTTTACTTGCTGATGCAAGTTTTACTTTGAATGCAGACAAGGGTGAATTCCATAAGACAAAGCTAAACTTCTTTGGCCATATCTTTTCTGATGTGGAAATGACACCCAATCCTGCTAAAGTACATGCGCTGTCAAATTCTGATCTTCTACAAGATGTTTCTATGGGGCATTCATTTCTTGGCATGGCCAATTACTGTTCCAGATATATATGAGACTTTGCCACTATGAGTGCTTCATTGAGAGACATGATGAAAAAAATTGTTTCATTTCATTGGTCATATGAGTGTGAGAAAAGTTTTAAGAAAATCAAACAAGCCATTGAGAATGCTATTGAAATGGCATACTTCAATCCAAAGCTTCATACAGAAGTGGTTGTTGATGCTAGCCTGGTCAAGTTAGGCGATATCCTTGCACAACAAACATCCAAATGCTCGAAGGCATATTGTGGCATATGCAAGTAGGAGTTTGTCCCAAACAGAACATGCTTATTCACAACCTGAAAAAGACAGTTTAGCCATGGTATGGGCTTGTTAACATTTCCATGTATTCCTGTTAGGAAAGCCTTTTATTCTGGTAACTGATCAGCAGCTTTACTGACTATATTTAGCAATCCAAATGCCAAGACGCCTCCTCACATTGAACGATGGGGACTACAATTACAAGCATACAATTATAACATTGTGCATCATCCAGGGACAGATCAGAATTCTGTTGACTACTTTTCCAGAGTACCTATACAAGTTCACGGTAATCCATCCATGACAGCTGAAGCCTATATCAATTTCATTGTAAAATCAAACACACCAGCTGCCATTATGTTTGCATAGATTATCACTGCCACAACTCATGATAGTGATATGCTAAAGTTGAAAGATAATTACACATCAGTCATGGAACCAACACACTTGACCCCCTACCAGTGATGATGAATACCAAAAATACAAAAATGTCAAAGATCAACTGTCTACAACTCAGAAAGGAGTTATACTGCGAGGGCAGAGAATCCTGATTCCGGAGAGTCTGTGACAGAAAATAATTGAAGTGGCCCATGAAGGACATTGCGGATTCATTGCCACAAAACAAGCTCTCTGAGACCGAGTCTGGTTTCCTTATCTCGATGAGATGGTTGAAAAAGAATGAAAGGCATGTCATCTATGAAACTGCCTTTCTACAAAAGTTACTCAACACACCTTGAACATGTCAGAACACCCAAAGCATGCATGGGAGAGGGTAGCCATTGACTTTTTTGGTCCACTTGACAATGGACATCACCTGATGGTGATTGTGGATGAATACTCACGATTTCTATTAATTGAAGATCTCTCATCTACCACTCAAGCCCGAGTCATTGAGAGACTAGATGGCATCTATGCGACATGGGGTGTTCCAGCCATAGTGAAATCTGGCAATGGCCTGCCGTTCAACAGTCGAGAGTTCTGAGATTTCTTAGAGAATATAAATATAAAGCATCAAAAGAGCACACCTCTGTGGCCACAAGCCAACGGACGTGTTAAGAGTTTTATGAGTAGCCTAAAGAAAACAGTTCCGCGTGCTACTCTTGAGAAGCTCGATTTAAAAACTGGGTTAACCTCTACTCTTAGAACTTATCGTTCAACAACTCACTCGACCACAGGTGAAAGTCCTGCGACATTGATGTTCGGGAGAGCAATGACAACCACGTTGCCTCAATGGGCCAATCAGTGAGAGAAAGACAGGAATGCAACTCATGAGAAGGACTTGGTTCGTAGGAGGTGGCTCAGAGTCGGGCCCATTGGAGCCATGCCAGGACATGATGGAGGCCCTGAGGGATGGGTAATTGGAGCCACCCCGTAATAGGCTGACACTGGATATTACAGCTGGGCTTAGTAACCTGCACTACACCTTGAGTTCCACATATTGTATTGGTTGATCTTAACTGTTTCACATGTCACGCCAGGGGGCGGGGGGAGGGATTGTTGAGGGAGGGGAACTGAGGGCTGGGGGAGGGGGGGCCCTTTTTCTTGAGTGCATGTTCTTCCTTACTGGTGGTATTTATTATTATTTGGCCTTATGATTGCCCTGGACTGCTTGCATGTCGCATTGCTTTCTTATTAGCTAGTGCCGAAGATGTTGCTGCGACTGAGCGGCTCCAGTTGCTTATCGGAAGTAGCACTCTGGATCTACTTCGTAGTTGTGCATTGACTTCCCTGCTATTCTGCTATTCAAGCGATAGAGTTTACTACATCTAATTGCAGGGCTTTTCGACTGTCATTTTTATTATGTTATCGGCTGAACAGTGCACTTGGTATATGTATGTTAGTTTTGTTTATAAAATAAATAAACATATGTTACAAAAAAAAAAAATGAGAAGGACTTGGTTCATGAACAAAAGATGAAAGCATATGCTGACAAAAGAAGACATGCGAAGAACATCGTCTTCAAGAAAGGAGATTGAGTGCTCACATGCCAAATGCAGGATAGAAAATCTGATGCTTCATTTGATGCAGAACCTTTTCAAGTGGCATCTACCAAGGGACACATGGTGACTGGCCAGCACTTTTGGAAGTCGATTACCGGAGACTCTTCTCATTTTCGGCATTTAACTCTCATTCATCAGATCTATATGTTGAAAAAGAGACTGATTCTGAAGCATCAGGGACTGCTGTTGCCTCTACACCGTCGACTCAGATCCTGGACATTGATGGTGACAGTTCCCAGTTTTCCATGCCAAGATCAGGCCGAACAATCAAAGCGTCAAAAAGATTGACTGATTGACTGAAGAGATTTAATTGTGTGTGTGTGTATATATATATATATATTACTCCATTCCGCTGCCTCCTGGATATCTCCAAACACGTATATATATATATATATATATATATACATATATATATATATATATATCCAACGAAAAGGCTCCCAAGTGCATGCATGCACAAACCGGGAAACGGACTCAGTATATAGCTGGTGCCAGATTTAAATTTATTTCAGTGAATATGAACGGTGCTGTCTCAGACGCGTTTCGGACACAGAACGGTGTCCTTGATCACATGACAGCCTAACATCAGAAACGAGAATTTAAAGGAGAAGTGGCGCTTTCAGTGATACAGTCGGCACTAATAGGCATAGAAAAAATACTGTGCATTCCTGCATTTGCTAACAAAGCAAGCTAATCCGTCTACATTACATAAGACAAAACCAATTGCATTTGCTGTGTGCACATAGGCTCAAACAGCCATTGTCTTCTTATTTCTACCATCCTTGATTTAACTGGCTATAAACACATAA
Source organism: Calotriton arnoldi (assembly GCA_963921515.1). Classification (NCBI taxonomy): domain Eukaryota; kingdom Metazoa; phylum Chordata; class Amphibia; order Caudata; family Salamandridae; genus Calotriton; species Calotriton arnoldi. The sequence goes on along the minus strand of CAWUFW010007656.1, from coordinate 406,860 downwards.
TTTAACACATTGCATTATTTTCTCACGTTGTTATTGTTCTATCATGCACAGTTTTACTTTGTAAAGTGCGCAGTGCGAATTATCCAAACTTATATCACATACATATTGTGATTATAACAATAGGCAAAATTCGATATATTTATAAACATTTTCTATAAATATGTGCAAAATACAATATGGCAGAAAAGTTCTTTAAATGTGCAAATACGCTGATTGTATAGGAAATGTTAATGTGCAAATACGCTGATTTGGCGACATGTGTCTTAATATACATTGCTATGATTGCTCAAAATATTCATATAAATATGTACAAAATGCAGTATGTTAAAATGATATTTCAAATGTACAAATACGCTAGTTGTGCAAATGATGTTTCTACAATGTGCAAATATGCTGATTGGGCAACATGTATCTTGATACTCATTTCTATAATTGCTAAAACATTTTATATAAATATGTGCAAAATACAGTATGTTAAAATGATGTTTCAGATGTGCAAATACACTAATTGTGCAAAGAATGTTTCTACAATATGCAAATATGCTAAAAAAGCGCTAGTGCCGATCTAAGACCTGAAGCGTTTAAAGTGCTTTATCGTGCAAATTATTTTTTTATATACTTGTGCAATATGTGCAAAATGAGTGATTAAAAAGTAGAGATCATATGGCGGCAGTTCATGGTTATATCTCGTAATATGCAAATTTGCATACTCCTAGTGGACCGACTATCATATATATCTATTTCTTACAGGTAAAAATACCATAAAGCAATTTGTTTCCCCTCTTCGGTTTACACTAGGGCAGATGCAAGCTTTATATGTCCACAAAAGAAGATAGTGACCAGGGAGCCCCCTGACACTGTTCTGTCTCCTAATACTATATTATTGTTTTGTATAATATAAGATGTTAATATCCTGTCGTAATGTACACAGTCCTAGTGAGTGTGGGGATATTAGTAACTCGCAGCCCCTAATTTTAGTATCATAAGACAAAACCTCCCAGATGTTATTCATAAATGACACATATGTTTCACTATTCTCACAAAAAATTGTGTAGATCTTCTCCAATGTTAAGACCCATAGGGGTCTTTGTGTCCAGCTCGACAATATATCTTGATTCGAGCTGGCGCAACTTTTTCTCCCTGTTTCCTCCCCGTTTGTTTTGTTTCACAGCATCAATAACAAAATATTTTAAGCAATTCAAGTTGTTATTATGAATCGCTTTAAAATGTCTAGCAACTGGGTAGGCTGGGTCAGAATTTACTATCGCACGTAAATGTTGTAAGATATGGACATACACTTGCAGCTTAGTGCTACCCACGTAGCATAAATTACAGCTACACCTTAACACATAAACTGCGTAGTCAGTTCTACAAGTGAAATGTTCTCTAAGTGTAGTAGGTCTATCTGAAAAAGGTGTCAAGTAGGTGGTAGTGTTGATGCCGAACTTGCAGGCCCGGCAGGAACTGCATTTAAAAAATCCCTTTCTAGGAGACAACCAGTTTTCCAACTTGTTGGTTTCTGGATTATTCCTGACTAGGTCATTACGCATCGCATAGGCTCTTCTGAAGGTAACTGTGGGAGTTTTTGGGAGGACCTTTTTGAGTATTGAGTCAGTGAGGACAATGGGCCATTGCTTTTTTATGATGGCTTTTACGCATTTTGCCTGTCTGCTATATCCTGTGATCAGTCTCAATTCTGTTCTATCCTTGCATGGAAGTTCACTCGGATCTGTTGTTACTGTATCCAATTTTCTATTTGGATCAAGTAAACCTAGTCGATCTTTGACATTTGCCTTCCTCATGGCTGCATCTAACTTCTTGGATTGATACCCTCTTGCCATAAGTCTTTTTTTGGCCTCCGTTTGATGATGTGTCCTCGCTTCTGATGTACTGCATGCCCTATGTATACGCAGAAACTCACCATACGGAATGCTGGATATCGTGTGCTGCGGGTGAAAGCTACCTGCATGCAACACTGCGTTGCCCGCAATGGGCTTCCTATATAGAGATGTTTCCACCCTACCATGTACTACCTGGGCCGTAATGTCAAGAAAGTTAGCACTTGTCGCATCTATATTGGCTGTGAACTGTAGATTGAGACTGTTACTATTGATTATTTCCACAAACCTAGTGGCCTGCTCCTTTGTCCCACGCCATACCACAAATATATCATCAATATACCGCCAGTATTTTACTACATACATAGACCACAGTGACACATATTGTGATTTGAGGAATTGCTCCTCCCACCAGCCTACATGAAGACATGCATAGCTGGGGGAGAAGCATGCCCCCATAGCCACTCCTCTCAATTGTTGAAATACTGCATTGTCAAACATAAACACATTATTGTATAGACACCAATGTATCATTTTGATTAACATTTGACTATGACAGTACATTTCAATTGGTCTCTTGCCCAAAAAGAATTCAACAGCTCTTAATCCATCTGTGTGGGCAATGCTTGTATATAAAGCGGTAATATCCATGGTAAGAAATATATACTCATCAGACCACTCCAAATTACTGAGTTGGAACAAAAAATCGGTGGTATCCTTAATGTATGTGGGTAAGTTCGTCACAAATTCTTGAAGGTAAAAATCAATGTATTTGGATGTATTCTCAAAAGTGCTGTTTATCGCTGAGACAATAGGTCTCCCTGGAATTGGCAACTCATCTTTGTGCACCTTTGGAATAAAGTATATATTTGGTAAGACCGGAAAATCCTTGTTTAAAAACAGAAATTCGTCCCTTGAAATAAGACCTTCTTTCCTCCAACTGCTCAGTTCGTCTTTATAGTTCTTCTGTATAGCCCTCACTTGTGCCATATTAATTCTGCTGTAACATGCTCCGTCGTTAAGATGTCGATATGCTTCCTTTATGTAGTCTTTCTTTTCCCATAACACCACGTTGCCCCCTTTGTCTGACTTGTTAATGACAATGGTAGTGTTCTTTTTAATTTATTCATTAATTCTTCATATTTCTTCATTTGTTGTTTGGTTGAAATATGTTGTGCCTTGGTTCTACATTGCAATTTTTTCAGCTCTTCTGTGATGCGATCATGATAGATATCGATCGCGTCTCGTGGGATTGTGGGGACAAAAGTCGAAACTGGTTTAAATGGGCTGTGCCCAGGTTTGACTATGTTGATTCCTTCTGCCTCAGCTACCTCTTGAGTATTGTTGATAGGGATATATATATATATACATATATATATATATTCACTGAAAAAACCATAGGTTTCAGGCACGTTATAGTTAGAAATTAGCATTTAAAAAACCTTTGAAATTCCCTGAAAAAACCATAGTTTTCAGACACGTTATAGTTAGAAATTAGCATTTAAAAAACCTTTGAAATTCACTGAAAAAACCATAGGTTTTAGGGACAGTTATAGTTAGTTGGACATTTCACTCGTACAAAACCATAGAAATTCCCCCGTTATAGTTAGTTCAGCTAACTATAACTCGCGCCCCGCAATGCACTGCTGATGACGTCACATATTACATCACTCATGACATGGTCAGTGACATCACTATAACGTGTCTGAAACCTATGGTTTTTTCAGTGAATTTCAAAGGTTTTTTAAATGCTAATTTCTAACTATAACGTGCCTGAAACCTATGGTTTTTTCAGTGAATTTCAAAGGTTTTGTAAATGACAATTTTTAAATGTATTAATTGTTATATTTATTTTTTTGATACTGATTTACTACATTTTTAAAAACTATTTATTTTTAGATATTTTATTTCTTAAATTACATTGTAATTACATTATACATTACATTACAAAATATACTTTCTCAGAATGAATTACTTTAGTTTAAATACTTTGCAAATAGGCAATAGAGTTTTAAGTACAGTAGTTACAGTTGTTGCAATGGGCAACACAATTTCAAACACAATGCAACATTGAGCTCAATGTGAATTTCTAGTTAAATGCAATTAGTTACTTTATGGATTACTTTTCTAACCACAGAACTGGATCCTAGATTCAGTCCTGGGACATCTCCTGTAAACAGTTGAGTAAAAGCGTTTTGGTTACAGTAGTGATTTTTCACATAGAATCACCAATGTTATCCTATGGGAGGAAATTCACTTAGCAGGTAAGTAGTGTTATCGTTACTTTTTCTTACTCAGTGGTGGATCCTGGATCCAGCACTGGTGCATCTCCTGTAAACAGTTGAAAGAATGCGTTTAAGTCATACAGGCGATTTTTAAGGAATATTTGTAGTTTGTAAAAAACGACACTTTGAAACTTTTCTGCGGAAAACCAGACAATGGATTCCAATGGAAGGAAATACAAGTTACTGGTAAGTACGGTTAGAATTACTTATCAGGGTCAGTGCTGGGCTAAAAGATGCAGCACTGGGTTCTCTCCTGATAACAGGTGAGTAAATCGGAATTCGTAGTTCGGCTGATTTTAGAGGAATATTATAAAGTTCCAAAACTCAACACTTAGAAGAATTTCCAAGTGAAACCAGTCAATGTTAGCCTATGGAAGGAAATTCAAGTTACTGGTAAGTACGGTTAGAATTACTTTTCAGGATCTGTACTGGGCTGGAAGATGCAGCACTGAGGTCTCTCCTGATAACAGGTGAGTAAATTGGAATTTGTAGTTCAGCTGATTTTAGAGGAATATTATAAAGTTCCAAAACTCAACACTTAGAAGAATTTCCAAGTGAAACCAGTCAATGTTAGCCTATGGAAGGAAATTCAAGTTACTGGTAAGTACGGTTAAAATTACTTTTCAGGATCAGTACTGGGCTCAAAGATGCAGCACTGAGGTCTCTCCTGATAACAGGTGAGTAAATCGGAATTCGTAGTTCGGCTGATTTTAGAGGAATATTTGCACAATGGTGAAGGAAGGGGGTGGGGCCTGAGGTGACATGTCTGCAAACACGCCCTGTGGCGCATTTTAAGTTGGAGAATTAATTCCTCCTCAATCCCGAGGGTCCCTAGGAGCCAACTGGCCCACCAGATACCTCCAGTATGCGCCAGAGAGCTGCGTTGCAGAGAGGTGTTCAGAGACCACACCCCTTTTTACAACACTCTGCAACGCAGCTCCGTGGCGCTTACTGGAGGTACCTGGTGGGCTAGTTGGCCCCCAGGGACCCTCAGGATTGAAGGGGATTTAATTCCCCATCTTAAAACGCGCCATGGGGCCTGTTTGCACACATGTCACCTGAAGCCCCGCCCTCTCCCTTCACCACTGTGCAAGGGAGGGGGCACTAGTTTCCCTAGGAGACCATTAATAACGTTCCGGAGGGCAAGATCATTTAAACAAATGTTGGTCAGTAATTTGATACCCAAAGGAGATCCACCTGGAACAAATTTAACATGGTTAAAACGCAAAGATGGTTTCATTAGATGTATGAAATGTAAGGCCTGTACCCATGGGAAAAATACAACAACCTATATACCAGGGTTATCTAAAAGAGAAAAAAAGATTAAAGGACAGTTCACTTGCAAAACCGAATATGCTGTGTACCTATTGAGATGTGCATGTAATTTGCAATACGTGGGCAGCACTATTTTACCGGTGCATAAACGTGTACTTCAGCACCTACGAGCGATTAAAAATGGCGATAGATCCTACCCTGTAGCACGCCATTTTGAAACATTCCATAATAAAAATGTGCAGGGTCTAACGTACTTTGTCATAGATGCCATTCCACCCAATATTAGAGGGGGTGATAGAGAGAAAAAGTTGAGGAGACTTGAGTCTTGTTACATATTAGAGCTAGATACGAGAAGTCCGTTTGGGCTCAATATGGAAGAAGACATGCATACTCATCTTTGAAATAGTTGTGGGGATTGAAGAAGTGTCTAGATTGAATGTCTGCAATATCTCATTTTCCTTCAGATTTTTAAGAAAGTAGTTTTTTACTAGAGCACTTGATTGAGCACCTCTTCTTTTTAACTACATAACATAAAATTTAATTTAATAGACATTGCCCACTTGGGCAGAATAATAAAATAAAATATTTTGTGTCATGGACGAAAATATTGAAGGAATTGAAAAAGCCCACTGGGGCAGTACTCAAATTCAATGAAATTAAAAGGTCATTTGGTGCACCAACTAGTAATGTACGGCATGCCCCGATGGGCATTCCATATCAAAACAAAGGTGGGATTAAATGAAGTTATTATTTTCAGATCGCACTTTATGTAATGAATTTACCAAATGACAGAGAATTTGTGTAAATTGAATATTTGTTGAAATGACTTGATAATTGCAAGGTAGTTTTCGTTGATGAAATGTCGAGCTTAATTTATAGCACAAACATTATATGGTAAAATCAGAGAAGAAACTACGAGTCTGTCTTTTAATACATTATGTTTGTAGTTTAACACGTGACCAGGTCACATGCACGGTGAATTTAAAATGGTGTAAAATTTGTCAAAAAACTTTATTGGTGAACAAGCCTGCTGGATCAGGCGAAACGCGTCCAAGCAACTGACAAATAAAGCTATAATTTGTCACAACACGGCGTCGTCTTTCCTTGGTTAACTGAGGTGTTGGAAGGATATTACCGGATCGAGCTTATGTGATTCATGGTGACGACGCGCTCTCTGGTTTGGTGTGCGGTGGTTGCAACACAAGTAAAGGAGGAGCAGTCTGTTTGCCGCCGCCCCCCCTCATCACACAACGGAGAAAGTCACGACGCTCTGAAATTAAAGGAAGCCAACCTGAAATTGCGGCGGAATCGACGAGTCGGAGGACCCGCGGTGAACGCCGGCATAATTCCAGGTAAGGGGCACCTGCTCAGTGACGAGGGAAGAGGGAAAGCCAGCGAAGATACGAAATCCGCTTTCATTGTGATACGTGGACGTTGGTGGTTTGTGACACGGAAAGTGGTTTTTCCGAATAGCTACACACGATGTCGGTTGAACAAATGAAGGAAAGGGAGGAAGCAGCACTCTCTATTTTTGATAACACCAAAGTAACCACACAGAAGAAAAAAGCAGACAACATGGCTAGTAGCGATAAGACATCGGAAGTAATCGTAAGGTTAAGGCGCTTAGAAAAATTAAAGCGCGGTGAACTATCAAAATGTTGGGAATCAAAATCACTTCAACGATACCTAGAAGTGAAGAGAATCCCCAGAGCCCTTAGAATTTTAGTAGCACCCACATACGAAGACCCGAACCCGAACATGCTCCGGGAATGGGCGGAGAATAATCAGGAGTCTTCAAGGAGAATGCTTCCTATATTGATTAAATATGCGAACATTGATCGTTTAAAAATGTTGGAAGAAATAATACAAATCACTGAGATGCTGGATAAAGAACTAGATCAAGGACCCATAGAAAAGTTTAAAAAGGAGATGGTGGAACGGCTGAAAAAATTGGAAGTTTCCATCAAAGAACGTAAAGCACAAAAGTTTCTCCATGATAAAGGAGATTACGAACGCGGACAAATTTATACGTTCGCAAAGAAATTTGAAAACCTGAGGAGACAAAAAATGAACAATAGTGAAAAGCCAATTACTGAAATACAGTCAGGTTTTAGTAGTGTGCAAAGTTCTGAAATAGAAACATCGGCGGATGAGGGGCCAAGTGGGGTAATAACAGACAGAGTACCCTCAGTGATTGATGAGTTTGGTTTTTTACAGGAGGAACGGAGATTCAATTTCCGGCCCAGAGTTCCAACAAGTTACGCAAAACCACCAAGAGGAAGAGGCAGAGGCAGCAGAGGCGCAAAGGCGCAAAACAACGGGAACTGAGAAGAAAAAGTCAAGACCAAGCAATTGAAGAAGTAAAAGAAGATAGTAGAACAGCAATTATCAATTTAACCAATGTCCAATTATCTGACAAAGAAAAAAGCATTTTAAATCTAGGGTTGTCATACTGTCCCATAGCAGAGTTCAATTATGTACAAACAAGAGTGGACATCTTTAAATATATGAAGCTACTTAAATTGAAGAAACATTTTGTGATAAATACAGGACAACGTAAAACATTAGGAACCACTAATCCAAGGATAGATGAAAGCCAACTGAGTAGCTTACAAGTTAATGACATGGAGCTGCTAGTAGAAATGAGACAATTGGCAACAACAGCAAATGGAACTGACGAGACAAATGCAGAGCAAACAGCCATTCAAGTAATGGTAACAGCGGCGGAAGAAGGAATTGACATTGGGGGGAGTGAAACAACGACTTTTAGACCCAATTCAAGATTTGTTCCCATGTCTACGAGGGACTCTATTGATGTATTCAATGATCTAGTGATCAATGATCTGAAGAATCTTGAAAAATGCGCAAGTGTAAAAAATAAAATTTTGACGAAGCAACAAAAAGAACATTTAGCTCTCATTGCAAAGTTAAAAGCAAATAAGAACTGTATAGTGCACAATGCTGATAAAGGCGGGAACGTGGTGTTATGGGATAAACAAAAATATCTAAATGAAGCGTATAAACAACTAAATAACAAAGCAAGTTATGTCAGAATACCCATAGATACTATGATTAAAAGTCACCGCCTTTATAATGATCAACTACAGGATTGGTACAGTCAATGTTTGATTACGCATGATGAGCTAAAGTTTTTAAAGATCAATAATCCAGTTACACCTGTTTTTTACCTGATACCCAAGGTGCATAAAGACATTGTTAATCCACCAGGCCGTCCAATTATCTCGGCAATAGGTAGTGGGCTGGAGAATACCTCGAAATTTGTTGATTCCTTCCTATGTCCCCTAGTGAAAATGCTTCCATCGTATATTCAGGATACAGGGGATTTTTTGAAAGTTATATATGATCTACCCTGGGAGTAGGATCTTTTGCTGGTCACTATAGACGTGACTACGCTATATACCAGCATAAGGCATGAAGATGGCCTTAATGCAGTAAAACACTTTCTAGGCAGAAGATCGATAAAAATGTGGTCACATACCCAGATGTTAGTAGCTATGGTGTCAACTTGTCTAAAAAATAATTATTTTCTTTTTGATGACAAATTGTTTCACCAGATCTGTGGTACTGCGATGGGCACCTGCTTCGCCCCCAGCTATGCTAATTTGCATATGGGCTGGTGGGAGGAGCAGGTGGTCCGGAAACAGTACCATAGAGAATGGCATAATAACATTTTACACTGGAGTCGTTTCATAGATGACTTGTTCATCTTTCGGAAAGGCTCAGAGACCTCAGTTAATGAGTTTATCAGCAAGCTTCAGGTGAACAGTTTGAACTTAAAATTCACAAGTACAATCAGTGACACAACAGTTGACTTTCTTGATTTAACTATCCATGTAAAAAATTCGAAATTGCAGACGAAGCTGTTTAGAAAACCTACAGCGGGGAATACGCTGCTTCATGCAGCGAGCTTTCATCCAGATAACCTTGTTAGAAGCATGCCCTACGGGGAATGTCTCAGAACTTTGAGAAACTGCAGTGAACCAGAAGTTCTGGATAATGAGCTGAAAAAGCTGAAAACACATTTTAAAGCGAGAGGATATGCTGAAAACTGTGTGACAAATGCAAAAACAACAATTGATGGACAGAATGCAGAACAATGTCATACATTCACCCCAGTACTGAGATCTGGGCCTAAATCCATCGTTTTTTTGCTCACCATGCCATTCCAGTTTGGACCCAGCCATATGCAAATCAGTCTCGACCCTGCGCCCAATGGGAACAGTCCAGCCCGAACTGCCAGGCCAGGTCCTCCCTGGACTGGAAACAAGCATCCTAAGACCGGTTTCGGGCTTTCAGCCCTCATCAGCCAGGATAGCTTGACTCCAGTGGCATGAAGAGCACGGGACCCAAGTCTGGGCATACCCGTCCCACTCGGGGTGACAAATGCAAAAACAACAATTGATGGACAGAATGCAGAACAATGTCATACATTCACCCCAGTACTGAGATCTGGGCCTAAATCCATTGTTTTTTTGCTCACTATGCCATTCCAGTTTGGACCCAGCCATATGCAAATCAGTCTTGACCCTGCGCCCAATGGGAACAGTCCAGCCCGAACTGCCAGGCCAGGTCCTCCCTGGACTGGAAACAAGCATCCTAAGACCGGTTTCGGGCTTTCAGCCCTCATCAGCCAGGATAGCTTGACTCCAGTGGCATGGAGAGCACGGGACCCACGTCTGGGCATACCCGTCCCTCTCGGGGTGACAAATGCAAATACAACAATTGATGGACAGAATGCAGAACAATGTCATACATTCACCCCAGTACTGAGATCTGGGCCTAAATCCATCGTTTTTTGCTCACCATACCATTCCAGTTTGGACCCAGCCATATGCAAATCAGTCTTGACCCTGCGCCCAATGGGAACAGTCCAGCCCGAACTGCCAGGCCAGGTCCTCCCTGGACTGGAAACAAGCATCCTAAGACCGGTTTCGGGCTTTCAGCCCTCATCAGCCAGGATAGCTTGACTCCAGTGGCATGGAGAGCACGGGACCAACGTCTGGGCATACCCGTCCCACTCGGGGTGACAAATCCAAAAACAACAATTGATGGACAGAGTGCAGAACAATGTCATACATTCACCCCAGTACTGAGATCTGGGCCTAAATCCATCGTTTTTTTGCTCACCATGCCATTCCAGTTTGGACCCAGCCATATGCAAATCAGTCTTGACCCTGCGCCCAATGGGAATAGTCCAGCCCGAACTGCCAGGCCAGGTCCTCCCTGGACTGGAAACAAGCATCCTAAGACCGGTTTCGGGCTTACAGCCCTCATCAGCCAGGATAGCTTGACTCCAGTGGCATGGAGAGCACGGGACCCACGTCTGGGCATACCCGTCCCACTCGGGGTGACAAATGCAAAAACAACAATTGATGGACAGAATGCAGAACAATGTCATACATTCACCCCAGTACTGAGATCTGGGCCTAAATCCATTGTTTTTTTGCTCACCATGCCATTCCAGTTTGGACCCAGCCATATGCAAATCAGTCTTGACCCTGCGCCCAATGGGAACAGTCCAGCCCGAACTGCCAGGCCAGGTCCTCCCTGGACTGGAAACAAGCATCCTAAGACCAGTTTCGGGCTTTCAGCCCTCATCAGCCAGGATAGCTTGACTCCAGTGGCATGGAGAGCACGGGACTCACGTCTGGGCATACCCGTCCCACTCGGGGTGACAAATGCAAAAACAACAATTGATGGACAGAATGCAGAACATATGGCCATGTCTGAACTGGGGTGGTGGAGTGAGCTAAAGAATGATGATGGATTAAACAAGGATCACTTGACTGCGGGTGAGTGTTTGATTTGCTCAAGCGCTCCGTCCATCATCCCCTTTGGTATAACTGTGTGCAAACATCAATACAAAAAGTAAAGAAAAAAACAAGGGAAGAAGTACTGTTTAAAACAGATAATGTAAAGCAAAAAGTGGATGAAAAGAATAACAATGCCTGCAGACTGATTACCACCTATAATAGACAGCATGGGCCAGTAAGAAATATACTTTCTAAACACTGGCATGTTATCCGAAATGACCCCATATTTGGGAAACTAGTGCCTAGGAGACCATTAATAACGTTCCGGAGGGCAAGATCATTTAAACAAATGTTGGTCAGTAATTTGATACCCAAAGGAGATCCACCTGGAACAAATTTAACATGGTTAAAACGCAAAGATGGTTTCATTAGATGTATGAAATGTAAGGCCTGTACCCATGGGAAAAATACAACAACCTATATACCAGGGTTATCTAAAAGAGAAAAAAAGATTAAAGGACAGTTCACTTGCAAAACCGAATATGCTGTGTACGTATTGAGATGTGCATGTAATTTGCAATACGTGGGCAGCACTATTTTACCGGTGCATAAACGTGTACTTCAGCACCTACGAGCGATTAAAAATGGCGATAGATCCTAGCCTGTAGCACGCCATTTTGAAACATTCCATAATAAAAATGTGCAGGGTCTAACGTATTTTGTCATAGATGCCATTCCACCCAATATTAGAGGGGGTGATAGAGAGAAAAAGTTGAGGAGACTTGAGTCTTGTTACATATTAGAGCTAGATACGAGAAGTCCGTTTGGGCTCAATATGGAAGAAGACATGCATACTCATCTTTGAAATAGTTGTGGGGATTGAAGAAGTGTCTCGATTGAATGTCTGCAATATCTCATTTTCCTTCAGATTTTTAAGAAAGTAGTTTTTTACTAGAGCACTTGATTGAGCACCTCTTCTTTTTAACTACATAACATAAAATTTAATTTAATAGACATTGCCCACTTGGGCAGAATAATAAAATAAAATATTTTGTGTCATGGACGAGAATATTGAAGGAATTGAAAAAGCCCACTGGGGCAGTACTCAAATTCAATGAAATTAAAAGGTCATTTGGTGCACCAACTAGTAATGTACGGCATGCCCCGATGGGCATTCCATATCAAAACAAAGGTGGGATTAAATGAAGTTATTATTTTCAGATCGCACTTTATGTAATGAATTTACCAAATGACAGAGAATTTGTGTAAATTGAATATTTGTTGAAATAACTTGATAATTGCAAGGTAGTTTTCGTTGATGAAATGTCGAGCTTAATTTATAGCACAAACATTATATGGTAAAATCAGATAAGAAACTACGAGTCTGTCTTTCAATACATTATGTTTGTAGTTTAACACGTGACCAGGTCACATGCACGGTGAATTTAAAATGGTGTAAAATTTGTCAAAAAAACTTTATTGGTGAACAAGCCTGCTGGATCAGGCGAAACGCGTCCAAGCAACTGACAAATAAAGCTATAATTTGTCACAACACGGCGTCGTCTTTCCTTGGTTAACCGAGGTGTTGGAAGGATATTACCGGATCGAACTTGTGTGATTCATGGTGACGACGCGCTCTCTGGGTTGGTGTGCGGTGGTTGCAACACAAGTAAAGGAGGAGCAATATATATATATATATATATATATATATATATATATATATATATATATTCACATTTACCAACGCTTTTTCCACTCAGCAAGGCATCCACGGCACCATGCAGAAAGGAAGTCTGGGCAGGTACTTCTTTCCACCATTAGTGCAGAGATATGGACGGTCTACGCGTTTCGGCACTATGCCTTCAACTGGATATATATATATATGGTAAAGAACTCCTCCTCTCAAATGAATCCAGAGAAAAGAAACGGCACTCGATGGGGCTTCAAAATCAGGATGTAAAATTTATTCCAGCAGAAAAAATATCGTTACAAGCATCTACGCGTTTCGGCGTTGAGCCTTTGTCACAACGCTGACAATGTGTTACCAGGCAACATATATACGTAATTGTGCTAGACATAGAAAATGGGTGACTATTCCTGTGTAAACTTAAATCCTCATTATGGCGGCCATCTTGTAGTGACGAAAATTACTAGTGAGTTTCAATACACTCCTTTGGTGATAAAGTCAATCTATGTACAAATACTCTAATATAAATCGCTAAGCTGCACAGATCACAATTTGCACAATATGCAACAACCGTTCTTAACACAATTGTTATGATTTTTCATATAATTTTTTGTGATTATTAGACCGTGTCACAGAACAACTTGTATTTCAGTGGACACGATATCTAATACAGAATCTGTGCCTGTCACCAGTTTGTTTCCAAGATTAAAGTACCATCAAAATTAATATTGAAAATTAATATTGAAAAAGGTGCACACTGCATTTTTCATTATACTCATCAACAGTTCAGGTATAATTTGAACAATAATCTAGCACTTAATTCCTAGATATTACACAATCAAATACTGCAATCTGTACCTTGTTTTTCAATATATACATGGGAATCAATTAATAAAAAAGGAAATTAGAATATATATATATATATATATATATATATATATATATATATATATATATATATATATATATATATATATATATTTGCAGTGTTGGTTCCGTGTGGGTGATAATGGTGCTCTTAATGTTGCTGGTGTGTTTCTCCCCGGCAGAACCACGGCGGTAATCTTTTCCAACACCTGACACCGTAGCACCAGATTAATGGAACGCACTCCCAAGAAAGTTTCTCTTGCTGTTATTTTATTTTGAGTACAATACCAACCCAGCACGTTTCAGTCTCCTCACAGACCTTGATCACAGGTAAACTTTCACCTAACCCTGTGTATCTGTCCTTGTTGGGTGTATCCTCAGGGTCATTCTGATGCTCAGAGGGGTCCACCTCTCGACAGGCCCAAGTCTGAATTGCTATCAAAGCGCAGACTCTTGGGATGGTCAAGTGGGGGAAGGAAAGGTAGGGAACTGCAGGGAAGGAGATCTGTCAGTGAAGAGAGAGACTAGTGATGGAGCAGGTCTTTGCGTGAATAAAACCTGCTCGGATTAAACCCTCAGTAACACATATTAACAGTGTGCAGTGAAAATGTTATTAATATATGCTAAAACATGAGGAAATGCTTTAGCGCATGCGTAAAACTAATGCGTGTATTAATGCATGAAAACTAGGCCGCAAACTGCTTGATAAAAACTAATGCTGCTTTTGTGCACGTTAATAATATTTCGCTAGGAATAACATAACATGTGGTGTGCATTGGTTAGTGCAAATGCTGGGATGGTGCGCAAAATGAAATTACATTTCGTGAAAATAATAAATGTTTGTGTTATGTTCTTGTAGAAAAATAAGCAATGGGCCTACACTTCTGCATGCCAGTTTTGGGTTAACTTTATTCCTGAAAAAGAAAAATATGAAATAAATGAGCTTTGAATGAGGAGAGAATGCAGAGGCAATAGAAATGTCCTTAGTGTTGTACTGACTGTCTGCCAAGGTTACGGAAGAAGGAGGATAAGATTGCAAATGGAAGCGATGCCACTTCCTCAAGAGATGGCAGGGACGAACAAAAGAGGCGTAGAGATTTCCAACATTCAAGGAAACTGCTGGAAATGTTTACTATGTTCATGTTCAGAAGTTGTTTCTTGGATGATTCTGATGTAATGCTTAAAGTTTGAACAAAAGGGTGTCTAATAAAATGGACATGACGAGAGTGGTGTGACAGAACACCCCCATTTTTAGCCGATGAGAGACAGATTTGGGTTGTTAATTGAAACAATTGTGGGTTGGAAATTTAGGTTTTAGGGTATAACTGAAGGTCCCTGGGGGGAGTGTTTAGGGTCGGCTGGTGTTTAGCTAGCGGGAGATCGTTGCTGGCGTTGGTTTGCTGTTTCCAGATAGAGGCCTACCTGTTTCCGACGTGGGCGAAGTTGGCGGAATACCACTACACGGAATTCTGTGGAGTTGAACAAAAACTCAGTGAAGCTCCCCAACGCCGTTCCATCTCATCCCAATTAATAAAACAGAAACCTCACATACCTTTGGTAAAACAAATAACTCTGGGTCATATTATCAAGAACGGCGTTAAAATTATCGCCGCTTTAGCGGCAGTTTCCTGCCGCTAAAGCGGCGATAATGGACTTGATAATATGCCCTTGAGAATTCCAATAGAAGCCCATGTTCTGGTGTGAACCTGGGCTTCTATTGGAATTCTCAAGGGCATATTATGAAGCCCATTATCGCCGCTTTAGCGGCAGTTTCCTGCCGTTAAAGCAGCGATAATTTTAATGCCGTTCTTGATAATATGCCCCTCTATCTTTACATGCTAAAATGCATATAGTCATCTCAAAAAAGTGAAAATGAAAATATAGCAAGCAGTGAGAGAGGTGATGATTTTGGGGTCCTCCCTAACCTAGGCAGAGAACCAAGCAGATGCCTTGAACACAAAGAGCACATCATGCTGAAAGATTCGGTGGTGGTCCCATCCTCCTAGGACCACCCCAAGCACAGTTATGGGCAAAAATACAATCCCAACCAAAGGCCCTGCAAAGCATTATGGGACGAGATTCTAGAGTGCAGTGAATATTATAGTATCCAATATCAAAACATTCCTCAAGCGGCAGCAGCTCTCCCAGCTCAGCTGAGAGCTAATACTATAATATTCACTGCACTCTAGAATCTCGCCCCATAATGCCTTGCTGGACCTTTGGTTGGCATTGTATTTTTGCCCATAACTTTGCTTGGGGTGGTCCTAGGAGGATGGGACCACCACCGAATCGTTCAGCATGATATGCTCTTTGTGTTCAAGGCATCTGCTGGTCCTCCCCTAGGTTAGGGGGACCCCAAAATCATCACTCTCTCATAGCCTGATATTTTTCAAAGCTCACTTTTGTGAATTGGTTATATGCTTTTTAGCATGTAAAGGTAAAGTTGTTTTTATCAAAGGGTTGTGGGTGCAGTAGCTAACTCTGCTACGTGGCGGAGTCAGAGTTTTTGCATGAATTCAGTTCATTGCCCACAGTTAGTATAGATAATCTACTGAATTTGCATAATCATTTGCAAATGTATTTGTCTCTGAAACTTTTCTCTCTTCGCCTATCCATTCCTCAATGCATTGTTTATTTGATATGAGTTTGAATTTATATATTACCAATGTTTTCTCTCTGTGATAATTCATGGTTTGCATTCGTGTAACTGTACTTGATGAGCATTATTTTCCTACATTATTTATGATAAACAACATAAAACTACACATTGAGTCTGTTATTATTTAGTAAAAATGAATGCATAGATAAGTACATATTATTGACATCAACTACTCAACTTTAGGTCCATCGACACAATTATTTGTTAGGAGAAATGCAGGTTCTGAAGTGTATATAGTGAATTAGAAATAAACTTGCATCACACTGAACCCCAGCATGAAGGGATTCGTTGGGTAAAGTAAATGGGCCTATGTTTGTGAAAAATTATCGATCCCTGATCGCTGGATCAGTTTTTGGTAGCAGAGGATGGTTAATTATTGATTAGTTTGGCAATAATTATTGATTATTGATTTATTGATTATTAACATGAAAAGTTAGTGTCTTTATGTTGTTAGGAAGTACGGGTACAGAGTTACCTAAGATCCTAGGATGATGTTATTTTAGCCTAAGTGGCAGAAGAATAGTGTGAGAAGGGTATCACACTACAGAAGTACTTTGTCTGTTGAAATATCGAACAGCGAAAGGCTGATGATGTTATTTAGGGACATATTCGAGTGAAAGAAGATTGCATGAAATAGTGAAAGGCCCGCTTCCGAAACTCTGGCCTTACATCCCCAAAGGAGTACCAAGACCTCTTTCTGAAAGGAAAGTCCTCTTCCGAAACTTTGGCTAGTATCCCCAGAGGAGTACCAAAACCTCCTTTAACTTGATTGAGAGTAGAGTAGCGATGGTCGTTATTTTACTGGAAGTAAAAGAAAAACTCTTCGAGTGAATCGAACTATCTCTTTTATTAGTGGAGCAGACAAAGTAGTATTGTTTTGTGTTGTTTCTAACAAGAAATAGTTAAGAAAACTTAGAAAAATACATTGCCGTATTATTTTGTAAAGGGAGGGTCAGTAGCAGGAGTAATACTGACGTCACAAAAAGCCGCGCTGGCATTGGTCAGGCAGAGGGCGTGTAGTGAGCCGTGATTGGTCGGTTGCTGTGAGCCACGCTAGCATTGGTTAAGACAGTGGATACGTAGTGAGCCGTGATTGGTTGGTTGCTCTGAGTCGCGCTAGTATTGGTTGGGATTTAGCGAATAGAGTGAGAGGATTTACGGAAGTTTTCTCTTGTTTGTTTTGGTTTATTTAGCGAGAAAAAGAGTGTTTTAAAAATGAAGATGGGAAAAAGAATAAAAGATTTATTTTAAAAAGACAAGCCGATAGTTATTAGAGAGGGACTTCCTATACCTCCACCGAGAACGCCAGCTTCTTTTATGATGTTGGAACGTGGTTATCATACGTGTACATGGTTAGAGAATTGGATGAAATATACGGAAGATAATGGAGTTTTAGCTTTTCCAGAGAATGGTACATTTAATGTAAGGATTTTGGAGAACTTGAGAGGACGAATGAATTTGTTAAAGCCAAGTCCTAGACCTATGCAGTATGAAGCACTTGAGGAATGGGATTATGAGGCATATAAATGAGAGAGAGACAGGAATGGATTTAAATACAGGAATATAATAACGAGATATTCTGAGGCTAGATGGGATGATCAAAAGAAAAAATGGAGGAGAGATGTAAGTGCAGATGGATTATATCCAGTAATAGTTGCTGAAGATCAGACTGAAGGCAAAGGCAAAGAGAAAAAGAATAATTTAGAGACTTCAGAACAAGATAATGATTCAGATGAGATTGATGATGAGTTGCTAGATGAAATACTGTTAAAAAGACCTCCACCATATCAGGAAAGTTCAGGGGAAACAGTTCCAAATGCACCACTAATTGAAATACAAGTTCCTCAGGTTCCACAAGCTCTACAATCTCCACAAGTTTACAGGTTACACAAGTTTCGGTAGCTTCACATTCTCGAGTAGTGATGCAGGAAAATGAGATTGACATGTTGAATAAGGCAAGAAAGGAGTAAACTCAAAGAATTAGTCAGATGAGTCTGAATGCAGAAGCATTATCAGTACCAGTGACGATTGGTCCTATAGTTCCATTGTATGGTGAGAGTCAGAATATATCAAGAGTACATGCATTGACAATAACCGTGAATAATGCCAGGAATGTTAGAGGATCAGAACAAGTAGAGATGAGTACTTCATTGATTGATCTTCCTGTGAGTGAAAACGTAACTGAAACACCAAAGAGAAGTGTACAGATGGATCCTAGAAAAATAGTGCAGAATGAAAGTGGAACAACTCCAGAAACAGGGAGTTCTGTGGGTCCTTCGCCAGAGGAGTTAGATGACTGGTTAAGAGGAATGGAAAAGAAAAAGTCACAGTCGAGTATAGATGTAGATAGATTAAGAGTGGATCTGGAAGAAATGATTATTGGTACAATAAGTCCAGAAAGATTGAGTAAGTACCGTGATGAAGAGTTGTTATTTTTGTGTAACAATATTACATGGAAAGCAAGGAATTTACATGAGAGGTTGGCAGAAGCTGCACAAGAATATGGAGTAGACACAGAGAAGTTTAAAGTTTTGCAGAAAACGTATAGATTGGATTTTAATGATAAGGATTTGGAGAGTTTGAATACGTCTGGTAAACGATTACAAGTAAAAGAACTGATGAATACCTTGAAGAAATGGGGAGATTTAGATCGATGGAAAGGTAGATGGGCGAAAAAGAAGGAAGAAATGCTTGCAAGTAAAAATGCGTCTTTATTTCCATTAAGAGAAACAGGACAGGCTGAAATGGTATGCCCAATGAGAGAAGTTCCAGGTGGTGGATATGTTCACGTTCCATGGTCAAGACAGGATATATTATCCTTTACGAATGATTTTCCCAGGTTGAGGGAGAAACCTGTCGAGTGGTACAAACAGGTAGAGAGGTTTGTAAAGGTTTCGAAAGTTTTGCTAAAGGATTTAGATGCTTTGTTTGAAATTGTAGTTCCAGCTGACTTATGGACTGAGTGTAAGATTACTGTTGATTGGCCTAAAGAGGAATATCCTAGAGATGTGAAAACAGGAGCACCTTCAGATGAGGTGATGAAAAAATATAATCAAGTAATTACTTATTTGAAGAGTAAAATCTCTCCAAAAGAAACAGATTGGGTTCAAATTGATAGGACAACCCAGGAACCCAAAGAATCAGTACATGCCTATTATGAAAGGTTATTACAGGTGTCCAAACAGTATAGTGGTTTTGAAAGTATAAGAGACAAAGATATGGGACATTTTGTATATAGGTTTGTTTTTGGATTAAAACCTGAAATTAGTAACATGATTCAGCAACATTTGATTTGTTGGCAGAGTAAAACAGTTGATGAGATTCTGAGATATGCTAAATATTGTAGTGATGATATTGAGTCAAGGCATAAAAAGCTAAAAGAGAAAATGATGTGGGCACAGGTGAAAGTGGCAGAACAGAAAGATGGAAACAATGGTTCTCAAACAGATTTTCAGATGAAAGGACAAAATCAGAATGGTCAAGTACCAAATGTAGGTAGAGGTAAAATGAATAGAGAAGAAATGAAAAAGAAATATCCTTGTCATGCGTGCGGAAAGTTTGGACATTGGAGGAATGAGTGTAGATCTTTACTGAAGAATAATGGAATGAATCAAAATTTCAATCCGCAGATGCAGAATGAAGTGGTTGTGAATCAACAACAGCAACAACAGCAGCAGCAGGTAGTTACACCACAGACACAACAAGTGCAGGTGCCTCAAGCTCCTATGCCAAATAATGTGAATGCTCAAGTACAGAGATACAGTGCGAGTACTGGATTTCACGCAGGTGAACAAGTTGGTAAGAATCAAAATGTGCAAGTGGTTTCACTGTATTTGTTGCAATGTCCAGAGAGTGACTCAGACTCATCTCAATGACGGTGCCTGAGGGGGGAGGAAGAGTGCGTGCTTGGCGCATCTCTAGAGGTAGATCAGTCGGGTTCTTTTGTTGATGGAAAAGTGGAAGGTAATGATATTACATTCCTAGTGGACACTGGTGCTACCCGTTCTACTGTGAGAGCAGCAGAAATTCCAAACCTACCCCTCTCGGGAGAAACTATCCAAGTTGTGGGAGTTTCAAATAAATATATTAAGACTCCAATAACTAGACCAATGGAAGTTCATATTGGAAGATTCAGAGACATGCATCGGTTTGTCCGGTGAACCTTTTAGGTAGGGACTTGCTCTGTAAGATGAATTGCACCACCTATTGTACGCCAGATGGTATTGCTTTTCAAACACCAGATGAGGAAATGATGTTGGCGAAGCAAGGGACAGAAGTGAATGATTTATATTCATTGCTTACAGAAGAAGATTTACCTGCAGAATTGAGAAATGCAGTGAGACCTGATGTGTGGGATTTTATGGGAAAAGACATTGGGTTGATGAAAGGCGTGTATCCTATTCAGGTTACAGTTAAACCAGGTGCAATATATACAAACACACCTCAGTACAAGATGAGTCCTGAAATAACAGCAGGAGTAATTCCTGTAATTGATCAGATGATTGAGCAAGGTATTTTAAAAGAAAGACTGAGTAGTCCTTGTAACTCACCTATTATGAGGATTAAGAAACCAAGCGGAAAATATAGAATAGTGCAAGATTTGAGAAAGATTAATAAGATCGTAGTACCTTGCTGTCCAATAGTGCCAAATCCAGCAGTGATTCTTTATCAAATTCCTTGTGATGCGGAATGGTACACAGTAATTGATCTGTGTCAAGCATTCTTCTCGATACCTTTGCATCCGGATAGCCAATATTTGTTTGCATTCCGGTTCGGAAACCGTGTTTTGGCATGGTGCCGAGTTCCTCAAGGGTATACAGAGAGTCCTTCGATTTTCAATCAGATTTTGAAAAAGTGTTTGGAGTCATTGATCATGCCAGAAAATTCAGTGTTAGTTCAGTACATTGATGACCTACTTATGGCATCAAAAACACGAGAAGCCTGCGTGACAGATACAATTGCCTTACTAAATCATTTGGCAGAAGGTGGGCATAAGGTGTCACCAGCAAAATTACAGTTTTGTAAAAAAGAAGTTCAGTATTTGGGACACAAAATTGAAAAAGGAGTTAGAAAAGTAACACCAGAAAGAATCAACGTGATTTTGCAGATGGGTCCTCCTAAAACTCAAAAGGAAGTTTGAATGTTTTTGGGAATGGTTGGATACTGCAGACAATGGATCAGTGGGTTTTCATTGATTGCAAAACCTCTACAGAGGTTTACTTACAAAGATGTGGTTGATCCAATTGAATTGGATGAAGAATGTATGAAAGCTTTTATTGAATTGCGAGATATTCTTTGTCGAGCACCTGCATTGGGAATGCCAGATTATACAAAAGATTTTGCATTGTTCTGTTGTGAGAGAGATGAGTGTGCGTTATCAGTCTTAACACAAAAACATGGAATGGCACGTCGTCCAGTGGCATATTTTTCTGCTTCTTTGGATTCAGTGGCTGCAGCGTTACCAGGTTGTTTAAAAACAGTGGCTGCTACTTGTGTGAGTCTTGAGCAGAGCGAAACAATTGTTATGGGACATCCAGTGAAAGTATATGTGCCACACTCTGTTGAGATCCTATTAACAAGGTCTCGGACTCAGCATATGACCTATAGTCGGCTGACTAGGTATGAAAGAGTGATTTTGGGTGTTGAAAATGTGACAGTGATAAGATGTACAATATTGAACCCTGCAACCTTGTTGCCAAATTTAAATTGTGAAGAAGTGAAGGAGGAAGCAGATCATGATTGTTTGGATGTGACAGAATTGTGCACGAAACTAAGACCTGCCATAAAGGATGCACCATTAGAAGAGTCAGATAGTGTGATGTTTGTGGATGGATCTTGTCTGAGAGATGAAAAAGGTGCATTGAGTGCTGCTTATGCAGTATGTACAGTGATTATGGTTTTTGAAGCATTCTGTCTAAAAGGGATAAATTCTGCTCAAATGTCTGAGCAAATAGCTCTGACTAGAGCATGTATAATTGGCAAAAATCTGAGAGTAACCATATTCACTGATAGTCAATATGGTTTTGGGGTGGTGCATGATTTTGGTCACTTGTGGATGCAAAGAGGATTTCTGACTTCTTCAGGATCACCGATCCGGAACGGTAAAACTGTGAAGGCTCTATTGAATGCATTACAAATGCCCAAAAAGATTGCAGTGGTAAAATGTTCAGCACATAAGTCAGGAGATGACTATGTGACAAAAGGAAACAGATACGCAGACCAAGTGGCGCGTTTGTGTGCACAAAACTCAATTTCGATGAACAGAGGGGTGGAGAAAAAACATACAAATTGCCACTTGATGTTTTCTTCTTTGGAAACATCGGAAGAGATTAGACAGTTACAGGAAGAAGCAAGTGAGGAAGAAAAACAAATTTGGATAAAATCAGGTTGTGAAAAAAGAGCAGAAGATGAAGTGTGGGTGTATGTTGATGGAAGACCAGTAATGCCAGATAGTTTACTGTCTCAGATGGCAAGGATGTACCATGGAATTGCACATGTTGGAAGAGATGCTATGATCAGGCTCTTCAAGCAGTCATGGTACAAGTTTAGGGTCATTGCAGACAGTCTATGCCAGAGATGCATAGTGTGCCAGCAGCAAAATCCAGGTAGAAAGACAGTTGTTAGTTGGGGTTGAATTGGAAATGCAGCAGGACCATTTACCCGACTACAGCTTGACTTTATTGAACTTCCCCCTTGTAATGGACTGAAATATGTGTTGGTTGTTGTTTGTTTGTTTTCTCGTTGTGTAGAAGCTTATCCAACAAGAAGAAATGACAGCCTAACAGTTGCTAAACTACTTTTGAGAGTGATTATCCCAAGATGTGGATTTCCAGTCTCTTTAGAAACAGTTAGAGGAACTCATTTTAATAATGAGATAATTCAAATGATTTGTGCAGCATTACAAATTGAGCAAAAGCTGCATTGTGCCTATCGACCAGAAGCATCTGGAGTGGTTGAACAAATTAATGGCACTATTAAATCCAGACTGTCAAAAGTGTGTGCGTCTACAACACTGAAATGGCCAGACGCTTTACCCCTGGTATTGATGAGTCTTAGAAGCATTACTGATAAAAGGACTGGATTGAGTCCTCATGAGATTCTTATGGGGAGAGCCATGAGACAAGCAATTGTACCAGCAAACAAACTGATGAATATTACTGATGATCTAGTGCTTGATTATTGCAAAGGATTGGCTGATCTGGTGCGTTCTGTGTCTCATCAGGTTGGAGAAATTGCAACCACAACACAGCCGGATCAAGCACATGACTTGAGTCCAGGAGAGTGGGTTCTTGTCAAGAAACACGTGAGGAAGTCGTGTTTAGAACCCAGGTGGAACCAACCTTATCAGATTATTTTGATGACAACGACAGCAGTGAAGTGTGTTGGCTTGCCAAACTGGATTCATGCAAGTCATACAAGAAGAGTCCCAAGTCCACTTGAAAGACAAGAAGAAGAGCAGCAACTGGTAAAGCAGAGAAAAGAACCAGAAGCTGAAGAACATGAAGCTATAGAATCTAGTGTTACAGATTCTGAAAAAGCTGAACAAGAGGAAGAACCAAGTACAAGTCGAATAAAGTGGGCACCAGCTACTGGGTCTCAAGAGACTGCTGTTGAGAAAGAAAAAGAGAAAGTGACTGATGAAAATCAAGAGCAAGTACAACAAAGAAAAGAAATGAATAAAAGAACTTGTGAACTTGATAACAAAGGTGAAGAAGCAGTTCAAGTTAAGAAAGCAAGAAAAGATGATGTGTGGCCAAAAGGGGTGAAAAGACTGAAATACACTGTAGAAAAAAAAAGGCCAGATCAAATAAATGAAATATCAAGTCAAACTGGACAAAGTGATACAGAAGAAGAATTAGTACGAAAAACAAAAAGAATAAGAATTCCAAATAAGAAATACACAGCTCCAGAATCGACATATGTGGTGTTAGAAGAAATTGAGAACACAGATCAGAAAGAAAAAGAAGCTGGTACTGATCGAAGTGATCAAAACAAACTGAAACCACCTTAAAAGAGAACTGTGAAAATAAAGGTGCAACAAATTTCAATGAAGAATATTCTGAAAGTTCAAAAAGATTTGAAGAAGAGGAAGATATTAAAAAAAAAAAGAAAAAGGGGGGTAAAGAAGAGAGGCCTAAAGTGTAAGGATACACTACTCTAGATGGTTTTGGATGTTTTTTCTCACAAATTAGATTTTTAGGGTTTTCTTAGATTTTATATTTTTTTATATAGTGTCGAAAATGGCAAAGGTAACAGAGACTGGATATCAAAATCATAGTTTTAAACGTAAATGTATTAATGCTTGCTTATGTAGAGTCTTATTACTAACATTGGTATGGTTAACACTGATTGTTATTGTCCCTGTCTTAATGGTGACTAATTACAAAAATAATACTATTGGCGTGGGAAGTGAGAGAATAGATACTGTTACTAAAGAAAGTATAAATACTAATATAGAAAAAATAGAAGATGATAGTATTTATCATCATGACAAATCAATTAATGATTTTTCGTTAAATGTTTTTACTAAATTGTTGTACGAGTATGTTAATACAATGAATGCGAGAGATTGTTATGTGTGCATGCAATTACCGTCGTCTATCTCAGAGGGGGTGACTTATCATCACCTACCTTTAACTTATGGTGTGTCTTGTAGTGTCTTAACTAGTCTGTTCTAGGAGCGGGAAGGACTAGAGTATTATTATTCTAATTTTGATTTAATATTTTCAGAAATTCCTATTAGGAGGGATTTAAAAATTGTTTATGGACCTGTTTATGCAGCTTACATGGGAGATTTTAACATTAGTAACAAACCGATAGATACAATAGATGCACATAGAAATAACTTAACTTGTAAACTACGGCATGAAGAAATTGAGTTTATGAACTTGGTAGAAGATAGAAGACGAGATTTCAAAAAGAAAGCTGCTGAGCAAAATCGCATGTACCTCCATGGGCTTACAGAGAGGGTGATTACAAAAAGGGTGAGACTTACGCTGCCATGACTCGAGATTTTCAACATAGAGGAAAGCTTTGTGTGTTTAGAGAAAAGACTGAACTTAATAGCTATTTGATTGGTTCTAGTGAATGTGAGCATACTTTCTTGATAAAAGAAAATTGGGGATTGAAAGGAGGGACTGATCCTGTTTTCCCGGGAATATATTATGTGTGTGGTAAGAATGTTTATTATAGGTTACCTACAGGTTGGTACGGATGTTGTTATTTAGGCATAGTATTCCCGAAGGTTTACCACGTAGATAAGAATAATAGAGTTAATGAAATGAAACAAGGACTAATAGGTAATCAGAGAGGAGCGAGTTATTCAGAAATAATTGAGGATAATTTTGGAGCACTGATACCTTCAGTTGGAGTTATTCTGAATTCACATAAAATTAGAAAATTGTCTACAGTGGTTGATCGTTTATCAACGGATACTGCTGGTGGGTTCTTGATGATTGATACTGAAATGATTGCAATTAGATCAATGGTTTTGCAAAATCGACTTGCCCTTGATATATTATTATATGGCAACAATGGGGCGACCCTGTGTCCCTCAGAACCTGGGTATGTATTGTAATAGGCTACAATGGTTCTGTCGGGGAGAACCCAATTGCTTTGCAGAAGATAAATTTGAAAAGAAACAAGAAAAATTACTTGGTACTTATTAAATAAGTATGTAAAGTGTAGCATACAATTGGTTTAAACCATAAAACGCATTTCAAATCACGTTAAGACGCATATCAGATGAAGTTGGAACACTGATCAAAGCAACACAATTACTAGTATATGCTTGCAAAAAGAAATTTTTCTTTTATATCAATTAAAGCTTAAATCAATATTTACAAGTAATCAGAGGACTGTCAATACAGGAAATATTAGAAAAAGTGACATATGGTACTGTGACATTAAGTGCTCAGTGATAGTGGTGCAGTGCATATATACAAGGTGAGATTATGTACAATCATTTACAGAGGGAACTAGAATGCGGTCAGCACAAAGGTAGACAATAACTCTGGTACACAGCAAGTTTGCTTATTGATTTTTAACCCAGAGATTTGATAGAGCTGAACCATATATGTTCGTCGACGTTTCGACCCTAACAAAGCGTTATTGTAATGTCATGGCGGGTCTTCTTCAGGACATGTGGGGGTGTTGACAGCTCAAAAGATGGGATGACTTGTTGGGTTGTCCCTTGCTGTGTGGAAGACTGCAGCCTAGCATTGGTATTCAGAACGCTACCATTCAGGATTGATGCCTGGCCCCTTTGATAGACCTCATTCATTTTGTGTCCTCTACGTTCTGGAATTAAACACCAAATCATGTTAGGGTTTTCACTCCATGAAGCAATCTGCATACTAGGAGCTTGTCTGACGCGTGCAGATCCATTGACGGCTTCCACACAGCAAGGGACGCCCCAACAAGTCATCCCACCTTTTGGGCTGTCAACACCCCCACATGTCCTGAAGAAGACCCGCCATGACATTCCAATAATGCTTTGTTAGGGTCGAAACGTCGACGAACATATATGGTTCAGCTCTATCAAATCTCTGGGTTAAAAATCAATAAGCAAACGTGCTGTGTACCAGAGTTATTGCCTACCTTTGTTCTGACCGCATTCTAGTTCCCTCTGTAAATGATTGTACATAATCTCACCTTGTATATATGCACTGCACCACTATCATTGAGCACTTAATGTCACAGTACCATATGTCACTTTTTTCTAATATTTCCTGTATTGACAGTCCTCTGATTACTTGTAAATATTGATTTAAGCTTTAATTGATATAAAAGAAAAATTTCGTTTTGCAAGCATATACTAGTAATTGTGTTGCTTTGATCAGTGTTCCAACTTCATCTGATATGCGTCTTAACGTGACTTGATATATTATTGGCAAAAGAGGGTGGAGTCTGTAGCATGTTGAAAATACAACAATGCTGTACTTATATTCCTGACAAAAGTAAAAATCTTGAGGGGTATATCAAAAATATTACAGAACTTCATGAAGATTTGACTGAATTAAAGGTTGATGGTGCAAGGGAGAAACTTGGTAACAGTTTTTCCTCAGTGGGAAATTGGTTTTCTACTTTTGGGAGTAGCTTATTAGGGAAAATATTAATACCTGTTACTTCAGTAGTTGCAGTAATAATAATAGTTGTCATGATTTATAAATGTTGCAAATGCAAGTGTAGAAAGAAAGAGACATCAGATCTTTAACGTAGAGCTAGAAAAAGAAAGAGAGAAGAGATAGAATTAGAAGATATGAGAGGAAATTACTATGAGATCATGAAAGACTTAGATGAAAGAATAAAACGAGAAAGAAGTACAGTATTTAAAAATAAAATGGCAACTTGTATGTGATGGGAATTTTGATGATGGCTCAAAACGCCATCAAAGGGGGGATTGATGGAGCAGGGTTTTGCGTGAATAAAACCTGCTCGGATTAAACCCTCAGTAACACATATTAACAGTGTGCGGTGAAAATTTTTATTAATAAATGCTAAAACATGGGGAAATGCTTTAGCGCATGCGTAAAACTAATGCGTGTATTAATGCATGAAAACTAGGCCGCAAACTGCTTGATAAAAACTAATGCTGCTTTTGTGCACGTTAATAATATTTCGCTAGGAATAACATAACATGGGGTGTGCATGGGTTAGTGCAAATGCTGGTATGGTGCGCAAAATGAAATTACATTTCGTGAAAAAAATAAATGTTTGTGTTCTGTTCTTGTAGAAAAATAAGCAATGGGCCTACACTTCTGCATGCCAGTTTTGGGTTAACTTTATTCCTGAAAAAGAAAAATATGAAATAAATGAGCTTTGAATGAGGAGAGAATGCAGAGGCAATAGAAATGTCCTTCGTTTTGTACTGACTGTCTGCCAAGGTTACGGAAGAAGGAGGATAAGATTGCAAATGGAAGCAATACCACTTCCTCACGAGATGGCAGAGACGAACAAAAGAGGCGTAGAGATTTGCAACATTCAAGGAAACTGCAGGAAATGTTTACTATGATCATGCTCAGAAGTTGTTTCGTGGATGATTCTGATGTAATGCTTAAAGTTTGAACAAAAGGGTGTCTAATAAAATGGACATGACGAGAGTGGTGTGACAGAACACCACCATTATTAGCCAATGAGAGACAGATTTGGGTTGTTAATTGAAACAAATGTGGGTTGGACATTTAGGTTTTAGGGTATAACTGAAGGTCCCTGTGGGGAGTGTTTAGGGTCGACTGGTGTTTAGCTAGCGGGAGATCGTTGCTGTCGTCGGTTTGCTGTTTCTAGATAGAGGCCTGCCTGTTTCCTGACTCCTGACAAAATCTTTGTCACTCTACTCTACTTGAGTGGCCTTCCTGCCCTAACTGGCCAGTGGGGTGGTTTCTTCCGATTCTTATTTGGGTTAGTATAGACAATCTACTGAATTTGCATAATCATTTGCAAATGTATTTGCCTCTGAAACTTTTCTCTCTTCGCCTATCCACTCCTCAATGCATTGTTTATTTGATATGAGTTTGAATTTATATATTACCAATGTTTTCTCTCTGTGATAATTCATGGTTTGCATTCGTATAACTGTACTTGATGAGCATTATTTTCTTACATTATTTACGATAAACAACATAAAACTACACATTGAGTCTGTTATTATTTAGTAAAAATGAATGCATAGATAAGTACATATTATTGACATCAACTACTCAACTTTAGGTCCAACGACACAATTATTTGTTAGGAGAAATGCAGGTTCTGAAGTGTATATAGTGAATTAGAAATAAACTTGATTCACACTGAACCCCAGCGTGAAGGGATTAGTTGGGTAAAGTAAATGGGCCTATGTTTGTGAAAAATTATCGATCCCTGATCGCTGGATCACTAGTAATATGCTCAAAGGGTACAGAGAACCTACAATACGAATAACAAGGGGTTCTGACTTTTATTTGAGACGCATTGAGATACCTGTAAAGAAAAAATAATCAACCCAGCAACCGGGGATGCGGAGGGGTGCATTCATGTCTACAAAACATGCATACTGTAATGGGAAAAAGGTGAGAGGGAATGATCAACTCCTATACTGACAAGACATACTAAATGCAGAAAACAATGAGTAACCTTTCTCCCAACACACCTACCCTCATGAGCGAGTTGAAAAGATTCACAGGGGACAGGAGAACCAAAACTCCATGCACTCTCACTACTGACCCTCTGTTAAGGAATAGAAACACGTGACAATGCTAATTATTTTTGGTGAATCGTTAGAAATACGGCAATCATGAACCCTCACGAGACCTGGATGCTTGAGTTCAGAGGTATTCACTTCAATCCCTTCACACAATTAGTTACTGTCTTCCTATATACTTTATAGGTGAAGTATAAAACGAAATGTCAGCTATAAGAATCCACAACCACAAAAAAGTCCAGAAGCAAATTTCTCACTCCGCTTGAGCCGAGTGTATCGGTCTCTCCAACAGAGGAGGTACGTGAGAGCCCAAAGGAATGTATATAAATGGTTGTCTCCTCCGCAAGAGTAGCGGAATGCTACCTCGCCAACGGAGGAGACACAAAGGAGAATCCTTGCCCTATTTTAGGGAAAGCATAGGAAATTTTTAGAAGCTATAGCTTCTTCATTGATTAGTCCCAAAACTTCTCCCCCGCATGAGCCTGTAAGACGACAGGTCTCGCCAACAGGGGAGGAGAAATGTACACTTACAAACAAAAGAGACACTAGAAGGAGTGCTATTCAGTACGGGAAATTATTCCACAGACTTTCGAAGGCGGTGCTGCCAGCACCCTTACCGGACCGCGTCTTCTGCTTCCTTCTCAGCTTTTCCGAACGCCCGCTGTCGAAGACATATAATCGGCAGCTTTGCGGGGACCTTCTTCCGGTCTTATTCAAATTTTCCTGACGACTCATGCAACAGTGCGTGCAACGTAAGGAACGTGAGTAGTCCTAGGAAATGGAGTTCCGGACTTGTACGAATGACGCTCCTCACGCTCGTTACTCGCTAACTTGTCAGTCAGTGTTCGCGAGGACGATGCGACCTGACATTAACATTTATTTCCCATGTCAAATGACATCATTTACCATTCTGCAATGCATGATGGTTAACGTAGTCTAAAACATTTTCAGGGATTTAAATGTATAAGGTGACTTTGTACATTAGTGCAAATCATGCTGAAAGTGCAAAAGTGAATGTGCAAATATGCTGTTGTAAGTATACAAGATTAAAATTTCATTAAAATTTTGGTGAGGCCTTCATGCAGTTCTTTCATGAGTCTCATTATTAACGGAAATTTGTCCTACGCATAGCTTTTTCTTTTCCTTATTTCATATTTGGCAGTGCCAATTGCACCTTATTTTCTCCATTAATTTTTTAAATTTTAAAGAAGTCTATTTATGTCCTTATTTTATACCCTCTAGGGGTTGTGTCCTCTTTGGATATTAGTGTCTCTGCACAGATCTATTGCACTTGTTCTTGTATCTCCCAGTATCATTTTTCTTCCATTCGTTTGCCACTTTTTCAGATTCATTAAAAACCAATGGGTTTTATATTTATTAGAGTTATTTTATTTATGCTTTCACAATTTTTTCCTCTAGTGGGATTTTCTATGCACCCCCATCAAATATCAGTAACAAAAAGACAACTTTTTTAACTGACATGCGACTAGCCCTGCAGCACAAACATTGGGACAAAACGAAGTTCTCCACAAGAGGAAGAGGATGGGGACAAGGAAGCCAGGGCAGACAAGGAGAGGTTGAAGGAGACAAAGAAAGAACAGGAATGCAAACAAGGGGCAGTGCCAAACATGGCAAGAGCTAGAACTGGAAACACAAGAACTGAATGTTATAAACCTCTCTGAAAAACAAATAGTGGAGGAGGAAGCCACACTACTACAGAAAGGGTTACATTTCTGCCTTATGACTCGTATTGATCTAACTCAAATGAGAATAGATATTTACAAATATATTAGAAAAATAAAGTTGGCAAAAATAGAGTCTACAAAAGAAAACCAGTCAGTAGCCTCATGGCGGAAGATAGACCTACCTTCTTGAATTTGTTGACAATGGAAAATGAGTTAACAGCTGATGAGTTAGGAGATGTTGAGAATTAATTTCTCTCTTTAGGGGCAGGAGAAAGTGGGAAAAAACCAAAATCTTACTATTATCCCAGCCTTCCACCAGGAAACAAAGTTGACATGTTTCATGAAGGGATAGTTCAAGAGCTCTACAAAATTCAAAATGTCAAATGTATGAATTATCTAACCCCTAAAGAAAGAACAGTGTTAAAACAACTACAAGAGGATAACTCAATTGAGATAAAATTTGAGAATAAAGGGAGAAATGTCATCAAATTAAATAAACTAGATTGCATAAAAGAAGCCAACAGACAACTCACAGACCAAGAATGTTACAGTTGTTTGACCGTCAATCCAATAAATCAGAGCCAGACATGTTAACATTCAATCTAAAAAAATGGGTGGACCAAAATCTCATAGACAAAGAAGAGTGCAAATATTTCACAACGGAACATCCTGTGATGACTACGATATATTTCCTTCCTAAAATACACAAAAATAGTAAAAACATACCCCACTGTTTCCGCGAAGGGCTCAATTTTGGAACCAGTTTCTAATTACATTGATCATTTTCTTACTCCTCTTGTAAAAGACCTCAATTCCTACTTAAGAGATACCTCTGACTTGCCAAAACGGTTGGATGGCATACATTGGCAATCTACATATAAACCTGTGACAATGGACGTGATATCGCTCTACACAAGTACAGAACATGGAGTCAAGCTATCCTGGCTGATGAAGGCTGATAGCCAGAAACCGGTCCTAGGATGCTTGATTCCGGTCCAGGGAAGACATGGCTTGGCAGTTCGGTCTGGACTGTTCCCATGAGGCACAGGGTCAAGACTGATTTGCATATGGCTATGTCTGAACTGGGGTGGCGTGGTGAAGCAAAATAACGATGGATTAAACCCAGATCTGTGACTGGGGGTGAATGTTTGCCAATGTGCAGCATTCCGTCCATCATCTTGTGTGTTTTGCATTTCGCCCTAAGTGGGAAGGGTATGCCCAGACGTGGGTCCCGTGCTCACTACGCCACTGGAGTCAAGCTATCCTGGCTGATGAAGGCTGATAGCCAGAAACCGGTCCCAGGATGCTTGATTCCGGTCCAGGGAAGACATGGCTTGGCAGTTCGGTCTGGACTGTTCCCATGAGGCACAGGGTCAAGACTGATTTGCATATGGCTATGTCTGAACTGGGGGTGGCGTGGTGAAGCAAAATAACGATGGATTAAACCGAGATCTGTGACTGGGGGTGAATGTTTGCCAATGTGCAGCATTCCGTCCATCATCTTGTGTGTTTTGCATTTCGCCCTAAGTGGGAAGGGTATGCCCAGACGTGGGTCCCGTGCTCACTACGCCACTGGAGTCAAGCTATCCTGGCTGATGAAGGCTGATAGCCAGAAACCGGTCCTAGGATGCTTGATTCCGGTCCAGGGAAGACATGGCTTGGCAGTTCGGTCTGGACTGTTCCCATGAGGCACAGGGTCAAGACTGATTTGCATATGGCTATGTCTGAACTGGGGTGGTGAAGCAAAATAACGATGGATTAAACCCAGATCTGTGACTGGGGGTGAATGTTTGCCAATGTGCAGCATTCCGTCCATCATCTTGTGTGTTTTGCATTTCGCCCTAAGTGGGAAGGGTATGCCCAGACGTGGGTCCCGTGCTCACTACGCCACTGGAGTCAAGCTATCCTGGCTGATGAAGGCTGATAGCCAGAAACCGGTCCTAGGATGCTTGATTCCGGTCCAGGGAAGACATGGCTTGGCAGTTCAGTCTGGACTGTTCCCATGAGGCACAGGGTCAAGACTGATTTGCATATGGCTATGTCTGAACTGGGGTGGCGTGGTGAAGCAAAATAACGATGGATTAAACCCAGATCTGTGACTGGGGGTGAATGTTTGCCAATGTGCAGCATTCCGTCCATCATCTTGTGTGTTTTGCATTTCGCCCTAAGTGGGAAGGGTATGCCCAGACGTGGGTCCCGTGCTCACTACGCCACTGGAGTCAAGCTATCCTGGCTGATGAAGGCTGATAGCCAGAAACCGGTCCTAGGATGCTTGGTTCCGGTCCAGGGAAGACATGGCTTGGCAGTTCGGTCTGGACTGTTCCCATGAGGCACAGGGTCAAGACTGATTTGCATATGGCTATGTCTGAACTGGGGTGGCGTGGTGAAGCAAAATAACGATGGATTAAACCCAGATCTGTGACTGGGGGTGAATGTTTGCCAATGTGCAGCATTCCGTCCATCATCTTGTGTGTTTTGCATTTCGCCCTAAGTGGGAAGGGTATGCCCAGACATGGGTCCCGTGCTCACTACGCCACTGGAGTCAAGCTATCCTGGCTGATGAAGGCTGATAGCCAGAAACCGGTCCTAGGATGCTTGATTCCGGTCCAGGGAAGACATGGCTTGGCAGTTCGGTCTGGACTGTTCCCATGAGGCGCAGGGTCAAGACTGATTTGCATATGGCTATGTCTGAACTGGGGTGGCGTGGTGAAGCAAAATAACGATGGATTAAACCCAGATCTGTGACTGGGGGTGAATGTTTGCCAATGTGCAGCATTCCGTCCATCATCTTGTGTGTTTTGCATTTCGCCCTAAGTGGGAAGTGTATGCCCAGACGTGGGTCCCGTGCTCACTACGCCACTGGAGTCAAGCTATCCTGGCTGATGAAGGCTGATAGCCAGAAACCGGTACTAGGATGCTTGATTCCGGTCCAGGGAAGACATGGCTTGGCAGTTCGGTCTGGACTGTTCCCATGAGGCACAGGGTCAAGACTGATTTGCATATGGCTATGTCTGAACTGGGAGTGGCGTGGTGAAGCAAAATAACGATGGATTAAACCCAGATCTGTGACTGGGGGTGAATGTTTGCCAATGTGCAGCATTCCGTCCATCATCTTGTGTGTTTTGCAGAACATCAAACAGGCCTGAAACCCTGTCAATATTTTTTGGGAAAGAGGAACATCCAATTTCATGAACATAGTGAAATGCTATTGAAGATATCAATGTGTTTTCATAATAATGTTTTTATGTTCACTATGGAGATTTTTAAACAGTTACAAGGCACTACCATCGGATTTTCTTTCTCACCAAATTATGCAAACCTAGTAAGGGGTGGTGGGAACAGACATTTGCCTGGTTACCCGAAAATGACGAGTGAACTGAAAAGACAATAGTGTAGT
Source organism: Calotriton arnoldi (assembly GCA_963921515.1). Classification (NCBI taxonomy): domain Eukaryota; kingdom Metazoa; phylum Chordata; class Amphibia; order Caudata; family Salamandridae; genus Calotriton; species Calotriton arnoldi. The sequence continues at coordinate 372,216 of CAWUFW010007656.1, read as the reverse complement.
TGCATTTCATAGACTATCTCCTTTTAATTTGGGATGACACCATAGACGAACTTGAGGAGTATTTTGAAATACTGAACAACAACTCAGAAAATCCAAAACTAACGTTTGAGATCAGTCCCAAAAAAGTGAATTTCTTGGACACGGAAATCTTTGTGCACAACAACATATTACAAACCACATTTCACAGGAAAAATAGAGGAACTGATGCCATCTTACATGCAGAGAGTTTTCATCAGAAAAATGGAGTATCCCCTACGGGGAGTTCTTAAGAATTTGTAGAAATTGCTATTTGGATAAAGAATTTGAGAAACACAATCAAAAAGCTCAAAAGCGGTTTAACAGCAGAAAATATCCAAAAGGTGGTTACTAGAGGCCTTCAGAGAGTAAAATTGAAAGAAAGAGCGCAGATCCTAGATGAATCAAAAATGACAGAAAAGAATCCAAAGAATATCATAAGAATAATAACAACATATTCAGCAGAAACAAACTAACCAACATTTTAAAGAAATACTGGGGAATATTAGAACTGAACTCCACTGTAGCCAAAATAGTTGGAGATCATCCCATCATTACATACAGAAGGGTGACAAATTTGAGAGAGAAACTTACACAAAGCCATTTCAAAATGAGTCATAAAAAAACATGGCTAAAATCGGAAGAATTCTGGTCCTGCATTAAGTGTAAAGCTTGCAAAATCGCAGAAAACAAGAAGCAAATCATGTTGGAAAATGCCACAATGTGGAAAATAAGACAACACACTACATATAAAAGTAAGTTTGTAGTGTACATAATAGAATGTCCGTGCAAGAGCTACAACAAACAGGGATCGAAGCAATGAGGTTGCTAAACACAAGGAGGAAAATCATAACAGCAACTGGGAAGAACTAAACCATTATGCAATGATCACAGATTTCTTTTATTTCACTTTGTGCAGTCAACCACAAGCTGGGGATATCTTTCTTTCACCCATTTTCCATCAAAGGTTACTGTTTTCGTGCCTTCTTGGCACATGAGGTTAGAGCATGGGTGGCCGGTAGAATCTATGTGAAAGCTCAGCTCGTTTTGGGTTTGAGGGTCCAAGAAGACCTCGAGCTGAACCAGAGCTAGGCATCTGGCTCGAGTTTTTACTGGCTCCCCACATCTCTATTACAAAAATATTGCCCCTAATAAAATCTACATGTTAAGGGGAGATATTTTTGTAAACAATATTTAGGACTCAATATTTATGTCAGATAATATTTCTATACAAGATATTCTGACATACAAACACCTTCCCTTGGTATGTTATCTGACCCTTATCTGAACAAACTGAGCAATTCTGCTTGGCTTATTTATGGAACTATTTACGGACCATACCCTCTTAATATGAGTATTAAAGACATCTGAGAATTAGCACATCCCGATCCTCTCAATTCACTGCCTGTCATAGAATGTCCATATTTCAAATGAAAGTAATATCGATTGTATCTCGGACGGTCCAATTATTCCATAAACTCACTTTGCTGAAACAAATAGAGTAGCTTGACGGTCTATTCCGAACCCTATGGGAAGCACTGGTAAACACTTTTTCTGAGGTGTGATAAGGCTTATATAACCCATTCAAACAAACAAAAAGGCTTAACAAGTGAGACACCTGTTCCCTGCGAACTCACCTCCCAGCCTCTGTGATCCGGGTGCCCTGAAGGCCTGTCCTTCCATCCACTGTGTTTAAAAAGCACACTGAGCTGCTGAGTCTCTCTATCATTTGCTTTCATCTGCATAGTGACAGCACACAAATATATCTGCGTATCTCTGATCTCCGAGATACAGTAGCCATCAGGTCCTGCCTGGTTGAGCCTGACCGAGAATGCGAACTTTCTGATTTTGCAGAAAACAAAACAATCTGCTCTCCAAAGATGATCGTGATCTTCTAGTTTGGCACTAGATAGCCAACAGCAAGATATTCCTGTTGCCATATGTGAACCCTTTGGTGTTTATCTGGACTCCCATCGAGAACGTCTCAAGCATGTTTAACCTGTGGTCAAATTTTGCACTTTTCAATATATCATCTAAGAAAGGTAAAATACAGACGTGGGCTCAGACATTGAAGCAAGCCTTAGCTTTCCCCATCTTGATTTTGAGAACTTCAGCCTGCGGGAGCTTCCTAATGGTTCCCTGTATTCTACACAGGAGATTGAGAACCCAACAGCCATGCTTATCAGTGAAGCAACTAACTATTTGTATATTTACTCCCACCGCACCAGACTCTACGACTATCCGTAGGTCAGACAGAAAATTATTTTCAAATGGCTGTGGTCTGGAATATCGATTTACCACAATGTTGTAGCAAAATTATAGGGGCCAAAATGTTGAGGAAGTAAGTGCAAATAGGTAAGAATATGTTTACTATACTTAACTCCACATGTGGACTTAAGAATAGTAAATCATTACTTCAAAGGTAGAGTTAGGAATAGTAAATCTATACTGCACAGATGGAGTTAAGAATAGTAAATCTATGCTCAACAGGTAGGATTAGTGATAGTAAATCTATACTCAACAGGTAGGATTAGTGATAGTAAATCTATACTCAACAGGTGAAGTTAAGAATAGTACATCTATATTCCACATGTGGAGTTAGGAACAGTAAATCACTTCTCCACAGGTGGAGTTAGGCATAGTAAATCTATACTTGATGGAGCAGGATTTTCGCAAATTAAACCTGCTCGGATTAAACCTCCTACTGTGTGAAAATTATTAACAAGAGTTGTGAAATTAACAGAGAAAAATTAACATGGGGTATTTGGAAAGAGAATCGAGAAACGTGCAGGAAAATGACCAATGGTTCTTGAAGGCCACAAACGATTTCTCTACAAAAGACAGCAGAGAAATAATGCTGAGAGGTTTGAGTTTTCATGTGCAACGTAAATGAAATGCGTTAACAAAGGAGTTTTACACAAGTGATATTAATTACATAGAATACTCGTTGAGAATGTTTGCATTTATATTATAATAATAGAAGACTAAAATGAAAAATGAAATGGAGTTTTTATGTGAACAAATAACTGAATTTGTATATTTCTCTTAGAGAAAACTGCACACTTTACAGAGAAGGCCTCAAACCACTGTTTAAACCTAGGCTGCAGAAAAATTTATTTTGTCCTTCGTTATGATTGTTGTGTTCTTTTCTTGTCGACGACTACGTGGTTGGAATATCAACGGAATTTCCTACTGTCCGAAGAAATGATTACTTTTGTGGATAACTGCCCTAGTAAAATGGTGCAATTGTTTCAAAAATGTGCGCGAGCCTAGGAAGGAGAATATCGTGATTTCCTCTGCTGAAGGACGATGATGACCGGATGGCTCTAAACAAAGAACTCTTGAGAGTAAAGTACGACAGAAGTGGTGTGACTGAACACCCTATGCTCCTGAACCAATGAAAACTGTGAATTGCTTGGACTTTGATACTAAGTTGGAATGGACTTTAACATTTAGGTTATAGCTATTAATGTTAGAATCTATGGTTGGTGTGGGTTTGAGCTTAGGCAGGCGTGGCGAGGGTGAGCATTTTCGTGTGAGCTGTTACTCGTGAGGAGAGAGCTGTTTCCTTAAGCTCTACTTTGGCTGCTGCTGTCTGATGCTGACTCTTTAACTTTTCTCCTTATATCTTTGTGAGGTTGCCCCAGCTTTCCCTTCCGGCCGGAGGGTTAGCTCTTCAAACTATTAGCACACTGTGCTATAGTTTCTTTATGTTCGTATAATACTCCGTAATTGTATTGATCTTATTACAATGCTCTTTTGTCTCTTTACCTATCGACTCACTCATGCTCGTTAAATGAGGTGTTATTGTGAATTGCTTACTTTCTCTTGTGTGATGATCTGTAACTTGATGCTGTGTCTTTGAATTGCCCATTTCATATGCTTCAATGAATAAATAAAGCTTAGTGAATAGTAAAACTGGGGGTGTCATTATTGATGATTAGGATTATTGCGATTTGTACATTGTGATGTAAAGTTGGTTTGTAGAATATTCCATTTGTTGTAGGTCCTCATAAGGGGAGGATTATCCGTCTTAACAATTGTCAGTGCCTGACAACTCTCAAAAAGGTTCGTCGGAGGACCAGTTATAGGTCTGGGCCCAATTTAGTTTCATAAGGAGGAAAGATTAGTGGTTATTAAATTGGTTACGTGTGGTGAATATGTTACCCATGTTTCCGCTGCATCAGTTTTTGGTAGCAGAGTTAGGATGGTTAGTTTAGATTGATTATACTGGCAAATGATTAAGACGGAAATCATTATTTGTTAATAATACTGTTTACGTACTTTTGTTAAATGTTGTGGTCAGACCGGTTGACCTTAAAGGAATTGAGATAGCAGATCTGAAGTAGGCCTAAGATCCCTGGATAAGCTCAAGGGCGTGTCTTAGTGTGGCATACACTAAGTAGAATTGCGTTGTCTGCTATTGATGCAATGCTGAGCAATGGTCGTATTGTCGGTATTGCACAGGGAGCTTTTGAAGTTAGTATAGTGGAGATTTATTTGGGTACCTTTAGAAAGCACATCTGGAGAAGTCCCGAACGTTTTCACTTGATTGAGAGTAGAATCGCGCTGGTCAAAATTTTACTAGTAGTGGAAGAATTTTTAGAGTGATTGTATCTATCTTTCTTTTAGTGGAGCAGACAAGCTGAATTGTCTTATGTGTTCTAATCTTCTGTGTCTAAAGGGTTCTTTTAAATTGTTGCCGATAATTTTGTAAAGGGAGAGTCAGTCGCAGGAGTTATACTGATGTCACAAAGAGCCTCCCTGACACTGGTTAGTTAGTGTGAATCGTCACAAGAGTGTTGTGCTGCTATTGGTTGGTTGGTGTGAGTCGCACTGGTATTGGTCAGTATGAATGAATCAGATTTGTTAGAAGTATGGAAGGAGTTCTTGAATAGGGGTTTTAGCGATAGACCGAGATAAAATGAAGTTATTAAAATTGTTGAAAACTTTGTTTAGAATGGATGAGCCTATACCCATTAGAGAGAGAATCCCTGTAGCTCCTGAGGGTATGCCTGCTTCTTTTATGTCATTGGAAAGGGTGTCACGGGCACAAATCCCGCAAACAACGCGCAAAAGGCGGGAAACCTAGGGGCAAGGGGGGGCGAGGCAAGAGCTATACCAATGCCCCCGGGCACACTGGTCGTATGTGGTGGAAGAAATAACCAACAAGAGGCCCCAGATGCCGACAACTTAGGGTTCATCTCAACACTTCCACCAGACCAAGACACAGAGGGTGCCAATTGCAAGGGGAAACGGTCAAAAAAGAGAAAGGGCTCTAATAACCTTTATCCACTGTTTAACACTCGCACACGAGCAGCCTCGATTGGAGACAAGGATCCAAACTGTGGGCACGAGGCAGCTAAGGAAGCGAAGATCCTAACTCTCCTACCTGGTGATGCAAAAAAGCAACAGACTGGTTCCCTACCCTCTACTGCGGCGAAGGCCACTGCAGCCGGGGAAGATTCTGTGGCAATGGGAAAAAGGAGCACATTTGGGCCTCCGGACAACGTCCAAATACAATCCTCGGACTCTATATCTTTGCACCGGGTAGAGGACCAAAAGCACACCTGGATAACTGAGCGTTCTGGTAGCGCTATTCCACCTAATCCCGTTCAAGTTAGTGGGACGCACACCGATCCTGGAGCAGCCCAAAGGAGCCTAAGAGAATCCAGTGGGTCAGTTTCCTTATCCGACCCAATAGCAAAGAAGGACGCAGCCCCCAAAACTTCTGCGGGGAATCCTTCAATATGCTGCACGCATGGGGCAGGGGCATCTGAGGGGCTCTCCGATGCAGCCTCCGGGCGGGGAACTCCTCATAGGGAACTTAGTCAAAGAAATTATACTAGCTGTGTCCTAGAGAACAATTTATTTGCAAACAGATCTGACGGCCACCAGCCAACTAAGATAGCTCAAGTAATTCAAACACACACTCTACTCTACCCAGAGTATAAGTCTAAAGGCAGCTTTGACATTTTAAATCGTGGGAACATCTTGAAACTGATACAAGCTACAGACCTGTTGAAAGAAGTTACATCGCAGGACATCCTCTCTATAGAGTTTATTGCACCAGGCCAGGGACAGTCAAATGAATCTACTAAAGTCACCTGGCGCTCTGCGGAGATAGCAAATAAGATTATGAAGCACCTGGAAACCTTTAATCAGTGGGGTATCTCCATAACCCCCGGAAATGAACCAGGCTACCCTTATGTCCTTCACAACACCCTGGCTGAGGATTGCCCACGCGCATGGCTAAAACCGGTTTACTCGATTTTGAGGAGCGCCTTAGGCAAAACCCCCACCTCCAGTGCAAAAAATGCAAGTGATGGACAGCACACACAAACCATGGGATCAGAGCAAGTCGGCACTTGGTCATGGTTGGCGGGTGCACTAAACTCAACCAGACTGCTACAATGACAAAACAACGGCCACAGTGATCACGAAGGCAGCCCATTAAAGATATGTTCTTGGAACATAAATGGGCTAGCAAACAAACTGGGGGATGAGGCCACGGTCTCTTATCTGCGGTCTTTTGAAATTATTTTATTGCAAGAGTCATGGCTCCTGGAACCGCAGCACTTAGAAGGGTTTAAAACTCATCATTTCCCAGCAACCAAATTGAAGTCCCCTGGACGCTGCAGCAGTGGCCTAGTAATTTATATTAGATAACAACAGAAGAGTGAATAAAGAATAAAAAAAAGAAAAAGAAAAACTGTGGAACAGCACGAGGAAAAAACCTCTTTATTTAAAAGAACCCTCACCCACCAACCTAATTGGTGACATGCTTCATCATTGGATTCCCACCAGAGAGGCCGAGTGCCCCCCTGGTGTGCTACGACGCCTGAATTACAGTGGAGCGGGTCTTTTTTGTGAGACAGTGTCAGTGCAAGAGTGGTGCAAGTTAAAAGATGGCTGGTTTTATCCAAAAGTGACTTTAATGGTGGAAAACCAGAAATCGTTAAAAACAGGTGAGACGGACTTAAGCTGGCTGGTTAGCTTGACCATGCTCGTCCGATTTAATAAAAGAAGTGAATGATGGTCGACATGTTTCTGCTTTAAAGTGCGATTATGCTAAGCATTCTTCAGGACCAGAGCTCCACGGCGGTATATGCACGCTAAGGCGTATCCTGACCTGTGGAGACGTAAGAAAGGTAAAACTCACGGTTTTACCTACGCGGCCTTCTGGGGTTTCCAAAAGCCACAGGACTCTGAAAGAAAAAGAACACACTTAAAAACACACACAACTATTAAGTGGATTCAGTGGTATCTTTTGTCAGACATCCAAGAGGTCTAATGTGCTTGGCGACCTCGTGCTGTGAGTTAACCAGGTTTTTATGCAAGTGAAACCACGTGTACCCATGACTTAGGCACTCGTGTCAAACATACTGCCACTCCGTGTTGATTTGTTAACGGAGGGGTCATTGTTACGGGTAACTACCAGTAACTTTTCGGCGCTTTAAAAAGAAAATATTTGCGCGATTCAAGCATTGCTAGTTGTGCAATGACGTTTAAAGTGCTCAGTGATGGACCCGTTCCAAAGCGCTAGTTCTCGGTGAAAGCGCCTTGGGGTATGCATATTTTTTTAAATCATCGAAGCATGGAAAAATTTGGCGCTTACGTGAAGTAGTAACTGACTTCACGTCATGGGTCCGGGAGGGGGGTTAGAGATGCCTGTAGGATCTAAATCGAAACGAAAACAAATGGGATCAGCGATAGCGCGTTCCCAAGAGTAGCCATCACCGCCCTACCAGACCTCCCAGTACACTTACTTCCAATGTGGCACTCTCCCGCTACAGACTTGTCTGTGATCGTCCTCAGACCCGAATGTTGCCGCTGTGTTGCAGACCGGGGGAGAAATGCCGGTTCCTGATCACGTGATCCGGGCGTGGGCTGTATGACGCGGCACGCTCCGGACATGTGATTCGGAACACTAGACCGGGAGGGTCTATGCTTGGATGAAAACTTTATTGTTCCGTGTAACCACTCGTGGCCTCAAAACAAACCCTTAATGGTATTAAGTCAATAGATGGATATACCGCTAAGCGTGGCAAGGTTGGACCGGCGGTACTCAATAGCTAAATAGTGGTATGCCGCTGCTATCGTGTGTTACAAAATTTATTATTGATAATCCTGGACCCCTTCTAAAATTACAACCTTTTGCAAAAGTGCGTCTCACTAGTTAATTAACTAACTGTGATGGTTATTAGCCCATGATAGGGTGGTTCATTTTATGGGGGGCTCTGAGTTCCTCCCGGTTGTCGGTTAAACTAATCTAGTGGAAAGGAACCTGGGTAGAGGAGGGGGGGAAAAATTGTGTTCCTGTAATGTGGTGTATGCCAATTAGTCATGTTATCGGCATATGTGGGTCCTAGAAGACCTACCCAGTGTATTTTTAAGGCAAGCTCATGAAAACTAACACGGGGTACACAGAACAGTTAGTCATGTTATTGGCATATGTGGGTCCTAGAAGAATAAGACCTACCCCGTGTATTTCTAGGGTAAGCTCCTGAAAACTCACACGGGGTACACAGAACACTGTTCAGAGATGCAAAAGGAGAGATACAAGGGTATCAGCGTTTCATTACTGAACCCCACGGAATGTTCTCATTAAGTCCCTTTTTATGCATAGACAATCGATAGATCCAGCGTTGTTCCTTTTCAAAGAGCGCTTGTTGCGTGTTCAGACCTAGTTTCAGTTGCTCAATGATTGTCCAACTCAGGTCATTGGTAGTATGGTTCGATTGTAGGAAATGGTCAGTGAGCTTCGTGATATTTTTCCGGCACCGGATGTTGCTGCGGTGCTCGCATATCCGCTGTTTTATCTTGTGCGATGTCATGCCCACATACCTGAGCCCACAAGGGCATGTAATCAGGTATACCACGTTGGTGGAGTTACAGTTGGTGTGGGCCCTTTGTGACCATTGCTTCCCAGTTTCGAGTGCTAGGTGTTTAGTTGGGGCTGTCAAGTGACACACGCTGCAGGCCCCACATGGGAAATGTCCCGTTACTGGGGGGAGTCCCCAAGCATTCAAAACCGACTGGTCCAATCTCTTGGGACGCGTATGTACCAGGGAATCCTTATACTCCTGGCTCGTCTAAAGGAGAACAATGGTTTTTCCCACTTATGGTTGTTGCTTTCCAAAACTCATCATTTCCCAGCAACCAAATTGAAGTCCCCTGGACGCTGCAGCGGTGGCCTAGTAATTTATATATCGGCCAACAGCGTAATTAATTCCTGGGACCTAGCAAGCAGTTCCCAGGCTATCCAGTCAGTGGGCATTTCACTTAGAACCTTTAATGGTCAGTCTAGGACCTTAATTTTAATGAATGTCTACATTCGCCCAAACCCAGCTTCAAGGTCATCTCTATCTGATGAGGTGACAGCTACTGTGCTAAAATCTGGGTAATCCAACGCAGACATCTTATTATCCGGAGATTTCAATTTGTGGCTGATGTCTGATCTTCAAAGGAATGAGGTAATAAAGCAGCAGGAAGGCAATTGGGTTATCCCTCCACAGGTCCGCACTGGGTGGGGCAAGGAGGACCCAAAGGGTCGAGCCCTTCAGGGTAATTTGGAACATCTCGGCCTCAGAGCCCTTAACGGTCGTTTCTATCCCGACAAGCCGCCTGGCCTCTCATTTCTATCTAAAACCGGCGCGTCTCTGATTGATTACTCATTTGTCAGCCTTCCCCTCTTGAATCACGTCTCTGCTTTTGGGTTTGGCAACAGACTGGACAGCGATCATCGTCCTCAAGAAATTTCCCTCAGCATTAGGCTGCTGCAACACGATCAGGCAGCAGCCCAAGCCTTCGAAAGCTTTACTATCAACCTAAAACGCATCAAGTGTTCAGCCAACAACCTTCAGCTCCTGATGACAGAAGCAAAGCAAACAATTGTGAACACCTTCAGGCCAATAGAGGACCCAATCGCAAACTGGACAAGGTTCTCGGAAAGCCTGTCAGCCAGGTTTGCAAAACCAATAAAGCATGCACAAGCGATCGGGCCCAAACAGCCGACCTTTTATGATCCTGCAATACGGTCGGCTAAACGTAGCACAAATCGGTTATGGCGGGAGCTTAAAAGGAAGCCAATGGACCTAATTACTATAACCAAACTAAGAGAGGCTCGAAGTCAATTGAAGGCGGCCAAACGGGAACAACGAAGGATCCATTGGAATTCCTTCTGGGCCAGACTACAATATGATATAAGGTCCAGCAATCCTGCGAGGTTTTGGCGCACTATAAATAGCTTAGGGGGTAGAGTCCCCAAAGTTGCTTCATCTAACATACTGGAATCTGAGTGGCACATTTTCTTACATAATCACTTTAATGATCTGCATGACCTGAATCACAATCTGTCCACTGCCATTAAGGGCAGCAATGCCCCGGCGGTACAATCCTTGCACGATGACAACCTACCTCTAGGGCATATTTATACAGTGTCAACAATTCAAAATCAGATTGAAAAGGGACGTAAAGATGGGGCCCCAGGCCCAGGCGCCATTCCGCCAACCCTGTTTAAGAAGGATCCAGCTTTTTGGGCCATTCAGCTACATCCGCTCTATTCTACCATCTTAGAAAAGCAAATCATTCCGCCTTCATGGCAAGGATCGATCCTCGCCCCAATTTTTAAAGGAGGAGATAATAAATCTCCAGGCAACTATCGCTTGGTTGCTCTAATCGATAATGAAGCGAAGTACTTCACGGGCATACTGTTAAATTCTCTTCGGGCATGGGCTGATGCAAGTTCAATAATTCCACCAAATCAAACTGGATTTACAAGTAACACCGGCACAACGGTCAACCTTATGGCACTCTATTTTCTGATTGACCAGGCTGAATCCAGCACTAGCCCCATATATATGGGGTTCATCGATTATAAATCGGCTTTCGATAAGGTCAACAGGTCGAAGCTGTGGCAGAAGCTTCCCTTACTGAACATTCCAAACAGCTTACTTAGGGCCTTGCAGCTCTTGCATCAGGACACGTGGGTCAGGATTAAGATCGGAGATGGTTCAAGACTGTCACGACCAATCTCAACAACGCAAGGCCTTAAGCAGGGGTGTGTTTTGGCTCCCACACTTTTCAATTTATTCCTGTCCGATCTCCCGGAGGCCCTCAACTCAGTCAACTCACACCCACCTAAAATAGGTAGTCTCCATCTGTCCAACCTATTGTATGCCGATGACCTGGTTCTTCTTAGCCACACTAAGGTAGGACTACAACGTCTCCTGGATGCAACCGCCATATATTCAAATAGGAATGGGCTTCAGATCAACAACAAGAAAACCAAAATTTTGGCGGTTCGTTCTTCAGGGCCCAAGAAATTGGCATGGTTTTTAAACCTGGAAAGAATAGAAGCAACCGGATGCCACAAGTACTTAGGAGTCTTTTTCAATAATATTGGCAGATATGCGAACCAACTGGGCGAACAAAAAAATAAAGGAATTGCGCTGTCTTTTGCACTCAGCTCCATTCAAAAGAAATTAAATGGCCCAACATTCGCTCCAATTCTCCAGGTGGCCCAAGCAAAGGTGATTCCAACTCTAACTTACGGGAGCGAGGTGCTAAAAGGGCTGGACAGCAGCCAATTAGATAAAATAGTTGCAAAATTTTTTAGAACGATCTTCCAGCTACCTCCATACACTTCACCAGCACAAATCAGGCTGGAATTCGGCATCTGCAGACAGTCATTGGGCCGAATGGCGACTTTTCTAGTAAGCTGCTATAAGTTGAGGGCGTCAGAGGAGGGCAGCCTGGCTCACCACTTATGGGTCCAGCTGAATACAAGTCGATGGCCGTCGGGGCATCGTTATTTGTCCTGCAGCCTTAGCACTCTCAGCCTGAGCGAGCTCTGGGACCTACATGCAAGCCAACATGAGTTCAAGAGGCTAGCAAAACTCAGCGCAAAACGACTCTAATCAGTAGAAGACAGGGCCAGCCTTTCGGCACGGAGTCATGGCTGGATGACCCTTCGCACTTATGCACAGTTGAAACCCCAGAGCTACTTAACACTCACCTTTAATGCACGCACTAAGCTCTATTTTTTAAAACTGAGAATGGGGGTGATCCCAACAAACTGTTATCTCCCTAAATGGAAAAGAGACTGCGCCCTGGAAATGTGCCGGCTCTGTGGACACCATAGGGAAGACATAATGCACGTGCTATGTTTGTGCCCTAACCTCTTAGAGGATAGAAAGGCTCTACTACGAAGGGGTTGGATCGAGAAGGAGGTAAGATCTTGCAGAGGCGCAGTGCTGGCTTGTTTCGACCCACGGAACACCACCTTAAATTGCGCCTTGGTCAGGTTCATGGAACTCTTCGTAAAAAAGCTAGCGGAGGTGAGATGTCTACAGACTTCTCGGACCGATACCTAGCCCTCCTGCCTATTAGCATCAGCCTGCTTTGAACCATCTTTATTTGCAGATTGGCTATGCACACGAACAGTGGTGAAAAACAAAAATGCCAATAGAAGGGGAGAGGCGTACAGGCCAGTCGGCCTGGGTTCTAGACGTTTATTTTATTAGTACTGCCGTCTCCCTCTGGAACACAACTACAGGAGTTACGGATAGTGTATTTATAACAGAGTCCCATTTGTCATGATGACGGGAGTTTTATTTTAATAATACTGTAAAAAAAATATATATATATCAATTTTATACATTATAATGATTTTTAATGTTTGTCGAGCGTTGCAAGGGTTTTAACAAATCATGCAATAAAGTTTCTTATTATTATTATTATTATTATTATGTCATTGGAAAGGGGCTACCATATGTGTACATGGTTGGAAAATTGGGTGAAGTATACAGAGGGAGATGGTAATTTGGCGTTTCCAAAGTATGGTACTTTTAATACCATGATTTTAGAGAATTTTAGATATCAGATGAATGAGTTGAGACCAAGTCCTAGACCTATGCAGCATGAAGCGCTTGAAGAGTGGGAACATGAGACTTACAAAAGAAATAGAGACAGGACTGAGAATAGATACAGAAACACTGTGAGTAGATACAAAGAGGCAAAATGGGATGCACAGATGAAAAAATAAAGGAGAGATGTAGTGGCAATGGGTGAAGGAATGTATCCAGTTGTACTAGTGGAGAATCAAGAGGGAGGACAGTGTAAAGAGAAGAAGAAGAATATTGTAGAACCAGAATCAGATCCAAATGAGGTAGATGATGAGTTGTTGGATGAATAATTATTGAATAGACCGCCTCCGTATCAGGAAGAACAAGAGAGACCTTCACCAAGTGCTCCATTGATTCAGATAGAAGTTCCTCAAGGGAAAAATACAAGTGCAGTGAGTCAGGCGAAAGGAGATTTAAAAAAGAATTAACCAGCTGAATTTGAATGCAGAAGCTTTGTCAGTTCCCGTGACTATTGGTCCTATAGTTCCATTATAAAGTGATGGACAAAGTATTTCACAAGTACATGCTTTAACAGTTCCTGCAGTTCTAGATAAGACTTTTATTCCCGTAGCGAATGACAGGACTAGCAATGGTGCAAGTGAATCAGAATCATTGATTAATATTTCAGAGAAGTCAGTAAAAACTCTAAAACGTGGTGTACAAATAGATCCAAGGAGATTGTTGCAGAATATGAAGATAGTGCCACCTACATCAGGGGGGTCACTGGGGCCTTCGCCGGAGAAATTGGATGAGTGGATTAGAGGAATGACATCTAATAAAGTTGACAAGAGCATGGATGTGGGTAAATTAAAAGCAGATTTGGAGGAAATGATATTAGGTACGATTAGTCCAGAGAGATTGAGTAGGTATCAGGAAGAGGAGTTGTTATTCTTGTGTACGAACATTACGATGAGAGCGAGAAATATTCATGAGAAGTTTGCTGAAGTTGCACAGACATATGTTGTAGATATAGAAAAGTCAAAGGCTTTACAAAAAACATACAGGTTGGATTTCAGTGACAAGGATCTGGAGAGTTTAAATGCTTCTGGGAAATGATTTCAAATCAAGGAGTTAATTAGCACATTGAGACGATGGGGTGAGTTGGATCGTTGGAAAGGTAGATGGGCTAAAAAGAAGGAAGAAACAGTTGTGAATACAGTGGCTTTATCAATGTTTCCAGTGAAGCGACTGAAATGATATATCCCATGAGAGAAGAACCAGGAGGTGGGTATGTTCATGTCCCATAATCGAGACAGGATATATTGTCATTTACAAATGAATTTCCCAGTTTGAGAGAAAAGCCAGACAGGTAGAGAGGTTTGTGAAAGTTTCAAAGGTCTTGTGGAAAGACTTAGGGGCCGATTCCGATCTCGGTCGGAGGCGCACCCAATACTATTCGGTCGGGAAAAAAGCCATGCGAAAGCCAGTTTCCCGACCGATCCGTACAGCACACCGAGCGAGCAAGTACGATGCGCACAACAGCAAAAATTCCGGCCGAGCCGTACTCACCCAAACCAGGTCCTGTTCTCCGACCGAGGCGAATCCGGAAACGCCGAATCGAGTCGCACGGAAGGGAAAATGCAGCCCCGTCCGGCCGGACAAGTACGATGCGCTTTCCGTACGCGCCCGAACCCGTCGCTACGCACGGCACGTCAAAGCATCCGGGAGAGGCGCACATAAGCTCCGAATCGCGCCACAACACGATCCACGGCTACGAGGCGAACACAGCACCGGCGAGGGCGACGCGAGCGACGAGGACGAAGCGAAGCGGCGAGGGACGAAGCCAAGCGACGAGGACGACGCGAAGCAGCGAGAAGGACGAACGACACGAACCAACCATGAATCCCTTCGTCCCGATCATACCAATATTCTACATCTACTACCGGAACAGGCACGGACGCATATGGCGCAGAAGGTAAGTCAGACACCAACCACAAAACACATACAACACGTACACGACACATCACACACATACACTGGGAATCTGAATATACTTACACCAGCAACAGCAGCACCATAGGGGCGGGATGCCCATCACCAATGCCACATATGCACACAGGGGCCTGAATGCGCGCCACCACCCCAACCCAGGGGGCTGGATGCCTACCACTACTACCACCCTTAGCCAGGGGGCAGGATGCCTACCACTACTACCACCCTCACCCACGGGGGCAGGATGCCTACCACTACTACCACCCTTAGCCAGGGGGCAGGATGCCCACCACTACTACCACCCTCACCCAGGGGGCAGGATGCCCACCACTACTACCACCCTTAGCCAGGGGGCAGGATGCCCTACCACTACTACCACCCTCACCCACGGGGGCAGGATGCCTACCACTACTACCACCCTTAGCCAGGGGGCAGGATGCCCACCACTACTACCACCCTCACCCAGGGGGCAGGATGCCCACCACTACTACCACCCTTAGCCAGGGGGCAGGAAGCCTACCACTACTACCACCCTTAGCCAGGGGGCAGGAAGCCTACCACTACTACCACCCTCACCCACGGGGGCAGGATGCCTACCACTACTACCACCCTTAGCCAGGGGGGCAGGATGCCCACCACTACTACCACCCTTAGCCAGGGTGGCAGGATGCCTACCACTACTACCACCCTTAGCCAGGGGGCAGGATGCCTACCACTACTACCACCCTTAGCCAGGGGGCAGGAAGCCTACCACTACTACCACCCTCACCCACGGGGGCAGGATGCCTACCACTACTACCACCCTTAGCCAGGGGGCAGGATGCCCACCACTACTACCACCCTTAGCCAGGGTGGCAGGATGCCTACCACTACTACCACCCTTAGCCAGGGGGCAGGATGCCTACCACTACTACCACCCTTAGCCAGGGGGCAGGAAGCCTACCACTACTACCACCCTCACCCACGGGGGCAGGATGCCTACCACTACTACCACCCTTAGCCAGGGGGCAGGATGCCCACCACTACTACCACCCTCACCCAGGGGGCAGGATGCCCACCACTACTACCACCCTCACCCAGGGGGCAGGATGCCTACCACTACTACCACCCTTAGCCAGGGTGGCAGGATGCCTACCACTACTACCACCCTTAGCCAGGGGGCAGGAAGCCTACCACTACTACCACCCTTAGCCAGGGGGCAGGATGCCTACCACTACTACCACCCTTAGCCAGGGGGCAGGATGCCTACCACTACTACCACCCTTAGCCAGGGGGCAGGATGCCTACCACTACTACCACCCATAGCCAGGGTGGCAGGATGCCTACCACTACTACCACCCTTAGCCAGAGGGGCAGGATGCCCACCACTACTACCACCCTTAGCCAGGGGGCAGGAAGCCTACCACTACTACCACCCTCACCCAGGGGGGCAGGATGCCTACCACTACTACCACCCTTAGCCAGGGTGGCAGGATGCCTACCACTACTACCACCCTTAGCCAGGGGGCAGGAAGCCTACCACTACTACCACCCTTAGCCAGGGGGCAGGATGCCTACCACTACTACCACCCTTAGCCAGGGGGGCAGGATGCCTACCACTACTACCACCCATAGCCAGGGTGGCAGGATGCCTACCACTACTACCACCCTTAGCCAGAGGGGCAGGATGCCCACCACTACTACCACCCTTAGCCAGGGGGGCAGGAAGCCTACCACTACTACCACCCTCACCCACGGGGGGCAGGATGCCTACCACTACTACCACCCTTAGCCAGGGGGGGCAGGATGCCCACCACTACTACCACCCTCACCCAGGGGGTGCAGGATGCCCACCACTACTACCACCCTCACCCAGGGGGGGCAGGATGCCCACCACTACTACCACCCTCACCCAGGGGGCAGGATGCCCACCACTACTACCACCCTTAGCCAGGGGGCAGGATGCCCACCACTACTACCACCCTCACCCAGGGGGCAGGATGCCCACCACTACTACCACCCTCACCCAGGGGGGCAGGATGTCTACCACTACTACCACCCTTAGCCAGGGTGGCAGGATGCCTACCACTACTACCACCCTCACCCAGGGGGGGCAGGATGCCCACCACTACTACCACCCTCACCCAGGGGGCAGGATGCCCACCACTACTACCACCCTCACCCAGGGGGGCAGGATGTCTACCACTACTACCACCCTTAGCCAGGGGGCTGGATGCCTACCACTACTACCACCCCCACTCATAGGATGGACAATGCATGACACAACAAGCACACCACAACCTAGGGAATGCAAGATTAAGACATCCCCCACCACCATGACAAGCGTGTGAGCAGGCTGTGTCAAATGCCTACAACACCGAACATGACTTTGAACATACAATGTGACCCCCTAGCACATGTGCCACACATATATGTGTGTGGCACCCACAATGCAAGCAGCCCATGACCATTGTGGCAATGGGGCCTAAACCCCCATCATCACAGTGACCAAAAGGTAAGTGTGGGGTCCATAGCTGAAGCACATTTTGACCATTGTGGCAATGGGGTCTAAACCCCCATCATCACAGTGACCAAAAGGCAAGTGTGGGGTCCATAGCTGAAGCACATTTTGACCATTGTGGCAATGGGGTCTAAACCCCCATCATCACAGTGACCAAAAGGCAAGTGTGGGGTCCATAGCTGAAGCACATTTTGACCATTGTGGCAATGGGGACTAAACCCCCATCATCACAGTGACCAAAAGGCAAGTGTGGGGTCCATAGCTGAAGCACATTTTGACCATTGTGGCAATGGGGTCTACACCCTCATCATCACAGTGACCAAAAGGTAATTGTTGACAAAGAAAGAGCTGCAACTGCCAAACTGCATGGATCATTCCTGGTCACAGAACCAAAAACTCATCTGTGGCAAAGTAGTGTATGTGTCCCATTGCAACATAAATTGGGGGAGCCAAATACTGCAGTGCAAATGAAACATTCCTTTGGCCATGTGCAGACAAACAACACCCATGGGGGCTGAGACCGTCAACAGTCATCAATGACACAATGACAGAAGTGACCATCAGAATGCAGAACCACATATTTGCACCAATGGGCACACAAATGCAGATACCCTGTGGAGACAGCAGATGTGAGGTGAACAGATACCATACCATGGCAGCAATGGGACACACAAACCATGATCACTGTGCTGACCGATGACCTAGGAGTCCCAGGGACAGCAGGGGAAACACACCAAACAACATACAGCCAATGGCACACCCAAGATATGCCAATGCAGTGGTGCAGATGCACAAACACGAACAGGCAGACCAACACTGTCATCATACACAGCAGGTGAGGGGTGGGGGTGCCAGTGTCCCCAGGCAACAACACAACACATGAGGAGAGCTGAATACCAATCATACAGATGTGCATACACTGCCACACTAAGGTAACTCATGGATCCAAATCCCCTATGTGGGCAAGCAGGCATTGACAGGTGAGAGGGAGCACAAAACACACATGTCACACAGGCACGTAGGAACAACAACTGACACAGCAAGTCACAGACACACCACAGCACCACCCCCAGGGCCCCCACAATGTGGTGACCCTGGGCTGAATAAAAATACCACTGTGATGACAAAGCTAAATGTCGTTCACACTGTGAACCACAGTCAGGTGTCCTGAGCAACAAACTACCATCACACCTACACAAGCACAAATCAATCAGCATGCCCAGTAAGCCAAGGCCAACATGGAGGCAGGGGCCTAGCCGGGCAACAACTCTCATCTGCACACACTCAAGACCACACCCCTCGACCTCCAACAATGTGCAGCAGTGAAGTACACATGCACTGGTGACATTGCACATGCACCCATGACTATTCCAGGGTGGTGGGTGGGAACCAAGGTGTAGAAACACATCACACATGGACACTCAACAAGACTCCTGAATGTCTGACACACTGCACACTACGCTGTACATGGACATGACGGCAATACCACACCGACCAATGGGATCCCAGCCACAGTCACACACCAATGAAGAAGCCAAGGTCACCCACAAAGAACACACATAGACAACAACCAACATTGCAGCCCGGACCCTAAGGAGTGCCAGCAGTCACACACACAACGTGTCACAATCACTGAAAGATAACACAAACTGGAAATCACATGACAGGGGCAAACAACAAGTGCCAAAGGGAAACCTGACTGTGACCCATCTGCGTCTGCACACAAACTCTGCCCTGACAGCAAACACACCTATGGGTGACACCCTGATGACCAGTAATGTGCCATGCACCCACATCACAGAGAACACAGGGAGAAGACTTTGGGGGAACATAGCTCAAGTCAGCAAGCATCACAAACAGGTACAACACTAGGGATCACAGCATGCGCAGATGAATGGAAGTGAACACACAGACATGCACATACAACACACACCTTGGGCGCAGGCAATGTCACACGTGTACACACTGCCATGAGGGGACTCCACTCCTGTGTGAGGAAAGCTGTGCCATATGTTGCCTCAGTAGGGCCCCATCATGTCAGCTGAGCACTTGGTCACACAATCAACAATTAGCACCAAATGAGGGCTCCCATCACATCAGCCTGGTCATGGATGTGCCAACGGAATCATCAGCACAGATCCAACACACTTGTATAGCAATGTTGCACTGACTACACGGATGAGTCCCTCCCCATTGATGCCCAAACCTGCATGTCCACTGGAGATGGCAACACGGTCAGGGAAGTAGACAAATGCAATGATGGCAGGCACAACAGATGTGCAGGGGTGGAAGCCACAGATATGAAATTGCCAATGTAAGTAGGAAACCCATTGCCAAATACTGAACACATGACACCCTCAGATGCTGCTATTGATGACATGGATACACCACATGATAGGACACATTCCACCTGGACCACATGGGTTCCTGCACAGTAACACTTCATAATCATGAGACCAGATATCACCATCACTGCAGCAAGGGCATGGTTAGCTGCACCAACAACATGTACATCTGAAGCATGAGCACTAGAGAAAAGAAAGTTGCTTTATTCAGCATATGTGTTGTTTGATAACGACGTCCAGAAGAAATTAGAGCAAAGGCCAATGGCCAGTCCATTGTCAAAGTTCAAACAGGGTGACACTGGCAGATGTCACCCTACGCATGCCTGCACAATACCAGGGACAATCCACTAGGAGGGGCAACCGGGGGGCAGGCCAGGCACCGCAGGGACAGGATCAGGGCTCACCAGGGGGAGTCAGGGAAGGGGTGGTGGGTGCTGGAGAGCCACTGACAACTGCAGTGGAGGTGTCTGACATGGTGTGTGCCGGCACAACTGGGGGCATGACACAGATGTCGTGGGTGCCGGCACAACTGCAGTGGACCCTGCAGATGGGGTGGACAGGTCCGCCACTGCAGTGCCCAAGTCAGACAGGGCGGTAGTGGACTCCACTGCAGTGCCTACCTCCAGGGGAGGAGAATGGGGAACAGGCAAGGTGGGTTGGACAGAGGGGAGGACACCCTCACCACATCAGTGGCACAGACAAGCGCAGCGGGGGTGTGGTGCTGGGAGAGCAAGTGGCAGGGGAGAAGGCCGGAGCATCTTGGGGATGGTATATCTGTGGGTGGGGGAACCTGGGGCAGGGTGTGGTGGGGGCACCTGTGCAGTGGGGGCCTGAGGGATGGAGGACGGAGACCTTGTGCCTGAGCTGCAGGGCGGTGGCGGGGTCTTGCTCTTAGCACTCCGGGGGGACTTGCGGGTGGGGGCCTCAGTCCGTCTGTGCCTGGGGGAGGGTGTCCGGGGGCGAGGGGCACTCTGCTCCGTGTGGGTGGGCTTCCTCTTCCCCCGGGATGCTGGAGCAGCTTCATCGGTGGGGAAGAGGCCGAGGTCACAGAGGAAGAGCTGCTGTGACTTTGGGGTTGCAGGTGAGGCAAGGGAGGGTGCTTTGGAGGGAGAGGGAACTGAGGACTGCGCAGTGCATGTGGATGCGTGTGTGTGTTCCAGGGCCCCATCCCCTGTGAGTCTGGCTTCAGTCCCCTGAATGTGCGTGCGTGTGCGTTTTGTCATTGGCGTGTGTGTCAGTGTGCTGGATGTGTGTGTGCTGGTGTGTGCCTGTGCCAGTGTGTGTGTGCCTGGGATGGGTAAGGTGCTGGGGAGTGTGGATG
The DNA here is from genome assembly GCA_963921515.1 of Calotriton arnoldi. Taxonomy (NCBI): domain Eukaryota; kingdom Metazoa; phylum Chordata; class Amphibia; order Caudata; family Salamandridae; genus Calotriton; species Calotriton arnoldi. Next base: position 351,195 of record CAWUFW010007656.1, on the reverse strand, counting down.
GAGCAGAGGCAGGAGGGGTGAGGGACCGTTTGAGGAGGGACACTGCTGCCGTCAGGGAGGAGTCCATGGACCTATTGCCCCTCTGTAGGTCAGACATGCCCGATGAGATGCCCTCCATGAACGACACCAGCTGAGTCAACAGCGCGGTGTGCGCATGGAGGACACTCAGCATGGCTGTCTGCCCTACATGGAGCTGGCGAAGGAGGTACACAGACTCCTCACTCAGGGCAGCAGGGGACACAGGGGCAGGGGGTGCGGTGCCTGGCCCAAAGGAGACACGCTCCCGGACATGGGAGCCTCCACGGACCTGGGGAATGGGAGCCGATGGGAGGGCGGTGGTGGTGCTGGTGGTGGCGGGGACAGCAACACTAGCTGGGGTGTGGTGGCTGCTGACACCCGCCTCCACAAGGGAGTCATCCTCCGAGTTGCTCTGGTCCTCAGCTGAGGTGGATGCTGCTGAGGACTCCTCGGTGTGGCTCCCTCGCCCTCCGTGCCACTGGGTCCCTCCGACCACTCCTCGGCTGCTGACCCAGTCTGGCTCTCCGGCTCCTCCTGGTCCGTGGAGCTGTCCCCTTCCGTGGCCGTGGATGTATCTGCAAACAATGGGGAAACAGACAGACATCAGTCACCTGCACATAACGCACACACCACTGTGAGCACAGCACATCACAGAGCAAGCCCTGGCATCATTAGTTGTACATTGCTAAAAGTGCACTAATTGAACAGGAGAAGTCAATTGTCAGTCTGATGCCAAGCATGGCACTCACATCCCAGATGGCCTTGCACCCATCTGTCTGGTGTCTGTTGGATTGCAACACCCCAGTGTTGACACATGCACCAAGTACACAGTAGTTGGACAGTGCAGAGGACACGGTGTGGACACATCACAGCTCTTGCCACTGAGTCAGTACAGGTTTACGGATGTAAGGGATGCCCAGAGTCAAATAGGAAATGCATGTGATGCATACCAGCGACAGACACCATGATGCACCCATGTCCTGATAGCCAGCGCCACTATGGTGTGCATGTAGCACATGTCACTCCCCTGCAGGATCACCAATCAGTAGACACATGCCATGGCGGAGGCATGACTGCAAAGTCATACATCACTGTCTCAGTGATGTATGACTTTGCAGCCAGACAACAACACTCTGCACTGTGTCACAATAGTAGGTCATGGGGAATGCAAGTCCTGGAGCTGCACAAGTGCACATGTACATCCCCCACAACACATCCTCTTAACCCTCATCTGTCCAGGTCATACCTATTGGACATATGGGAGACCTGTGACACTACCCTCTGAACCTGAGCCCCTCACACTCTGCTGTGCATGGGGAACAGCTGCCTGAACTTCACATTTACATGCCCCATTCTGCATGGGCAGCTGATCAGACACCTATGTGTCACACAAGTATCGTCTCCTATGGTCACATCTCCAGTGGCATGCTGAGCCCCTACCAAGAAACTCCACAGCAGTCCTGGCGACTAATCCACAGCACACTGACACAGAGGCAGACACCTGAGGGGTCAAATCACTGTGCACAATGTGTCCGCTGATACACGGGAGTGGGAGTACAGAGTGTATTGTATGGCCTGGAGTAGGCATGACTGTCCAGCCCCACATGAATGAGGGATGAGCCCTGGACTGTAGGCAGCTGGCTAAGTATGTGTGACACACGTCATATACATACTCCTGGGGCCCAAACATTGTTCCCACCCGCAGCATGGGTGTGTGCCAGGTACCCCAGCCACATGTGGTGGATCAGCTCAGCAATTGGACCACAGATCAAAGTAACACGCTGAATACATGTCAGAATACAGGCATTGTGTAAGCAATGGACCCACCCATGATGCCCACCACAGAGTCAGGGAAACAGATGCTGTCTCCCACCTTGAGTCAAGCAAACTGCAAGGACACAGTCCTAAGTGACAGAATTCCCTGCATGTAAGGGCCACACCTGGGTATCAGATGAGGAGTGGGCAGTGCACAATAGAGGGACATGGCTCCTGGACAACATGACTGCTGTACTGTGGCAGTTCAACCTGGCCCGAGGAGGGCACATAGCATGTTAGACAGAGTACACAGTGCAGTCTTTGACTCACCCCCTCCTTGCTGCTCTCTGGCCTTCAGCTGCCCATCCAGGTCTGGAAAGACCACCGCCAGGATCCTGAGCATGTGGGGGTCAGGGTCCGTGTTCCGCCCCTCCTGCGAGGAGGCGACAGCTTCAGCTGGACCCGTGCAATCCTCCGGGTCCAGCCCCGAAGGTCCTGCCACCTCTTTTGGCAGTTGCGGATCCGGCGCTTGTAGACCCCCACGGACCGGACAGCCCGGACGATGTCCTTCCAGATCTCATGCTTCCGATGGGCAGAAGCCTGTCAGGATGACAAAGTGATAAGGCCATTACTACACATGCAACATATCCGTGCATGACACAGTTGCATATACATGTCGCAATCACAGGGGCACATGGTGTACCCAGGCAGTGCACGGCTGCCCATGGACAGTTTTCCAGAAGTCACTACATGGTATCATTGCATGGGGAGTAAAACCCTGTTCAGAAGCACTGTCACTGCACCATACCTGTCCAGTGCAAGTCACTACACACTATGGGGGTGACAACTACTCAGTGAGCCTGCTAGCCAGTGGTGTGCTGACTCTCAGCCTTGCTAGTCAGACAAAATGCACATTCAGAAAGGCAGTGCACAGAACACTCACCTGCTCCCCTGGTGTCCCATACAGCTTGCTGTACTGTGGAAGTAGGCTGTCCAGCAGGGCCTGGTTCTCCTCAAGGCTGAAGGCTGGGGCTCTCTCCACAGTACGTGCCATTGCAGGGTCCAGAGGGGCAGAGACAGCAGCAGTGCAGTGGCAGATGTCGTCCTGGAGCATGTAGTGCAGGCAAGTGGGCTCTCAGGGGAACATGCAGCAATATATATGTGCTGGAGAGGCAGATACTGTCCCTTGTGTCCAAAGTGATAGGTCCAAGTCGTTTGCATCTTCTGAATCTGGCCAATCCATGGAATAGCAGCACCAAAACACGCCCACAGCATCCTTCAAAATTTCAACTTCATGACATACATGATTTTGCAACATTGTTGTGGGTGACCAACTGATTTTCCAGCAACCGACTCGTTCGAATATTCGAAAACGCGTCCGTTGCCAGGCAAGCCCATTGTCAATGGGTGCGCACCGATCGGTCCATTGAGGTACAACGCACACAGGGGTACAACGCGTACCCGCACACATTGAATGCAATGGGCCGGCCGGAGGCACCGATCGGTCCATTGCTGTTCAACGCGCACAGGGGTACAACGCGTACCCGCACACATTGAAAGCAATGGGCCGGCCGGAGGCACCGATCGGTCCATTGCTGTTCAACGCGCACAGGGGTACAACGCGTACCCGCACACATTGAATGCAATGGGCCGGCCGGAGGCACCGATCGGTCCATTGCTGTTCAACGCGCACAGGGGTACAACGCGTACCCGCACACATTGAATGCAATGGGCCGGCCGGAGGCACCGATCGGTCCATTGCTGTTCAACGCGCACAGGGGTACAACGCGTACCCGCACACATTGAAAGCAATGGGCCGGCCGGAGGCACCGATCGGTCCATTGCTGTTCAACGCGCACAGGGGTACAACGCGTACCCGCACACATTGAATGCAATGGGCCGGCCGGAGGCACCGATCGGTCCATTGCTGTTCAACGCGCACAGGGGTACAACGCGTACCCGCACACATTGAAAGCAATGGGCCGGCCGGAGGCACCGATCGGTCCATTGCTGTTCAACGCGCACAGGGTACAACGCGTACCCGCACACATTGAATGCAATGGGCCGGCCGGAGGCACCGATCGGTCCATTGCTGTTCAACGCGCACAGGGGTACAACGCGTACCCGCACACATTGAAAGCAATGGGCCGGCCGGAGACACCGATCGGTCCATTGCTGTTCAACGCATCACTGTACATGTGACTGGCATATGTCAGCATGCCTGTCTCAGATGGACATATGCCAGCCACAGATAGCTCCCAGGGAGTGAGGGGCACACCTACATCACGACAGCCTGTCCAAACCTTATCATAAGGCATGTAAGGCTGCATTTCCTATTGTGTGTATGTTGGTGTACATGTTGTCCTGTGGGTGTCACCTGTGGGCAGCCACCCCCAGGCTGTGCACGTGTTAATGGGGACAGGATCCTGGGTGTTACGTGTACGTGACCACTGTGATGTGCAACTGTTCATATCTGTGCATGTGCCATGGTCACATTTCACAGTGGTGTTTGTGTATGTCATGTCACATACCCCGTGAGTCCCATGTGGGACGGTATGTTTGAGCCAGGGTGTCCCAGTGGCACAATAGTGATGGCCCTCCACAGTCTTTGTGCATGTAGTGTTTACAATGTCTCTGATTTCATGTGCACAATGGGAGACAGTCTCCACATCCACGTTGTGTGTGCATGGACTCTGATGTTGTGCGTGTGTGTCACAGACGTCCATGGCTCTCCTGCCATGGCAAGTGTGAGCCACTACCTGTGGGGGTCATGTTTGTTTTGTTGTGGTGTACACATGATACTCCAGGTGATGCCAGTGTCCATGTGGCATTACAGGGTCCCTGGGAATGTGCCTGTCGTTGAGCTGTGGTGCCTGGGGCACATCTGTCCTCACATGTCACTGGGGGGTGACTGTGACACAGCATCATGATATCCAATGGGCCAACCTGGGACAAATTGATGCCACCTGTAGGACCGTGTTGACAGATGTTGGCCATGTATGTACCATACATGTCGTTCCGGTACTGCACACTTCATGTAGTTGTGCCTCATGATGATGTATGTTGGGATCTTGAGTGTGTTCAATGCCGCATATGTGGGGTGACTGACGATCTTGCTTACTTCTCCTCTGCACTGCAGGGCTCCTGCTGTCCATCGGCCATTCCCAGACCTGGCAACGATGGTGGAACGGGACAGCATCCGACGGTACCGCTTCACCAGGCAGCTGATTGAGGATTTGGCAGTGCAGTTGTCCCCACATTTGCAGCCTGGCCGGCCGTATCCTACAGCGCTGACCCCCAAGGTGAAGGTGATGGCAGCCCTACACTTCTTTGCCACCGGTACCTTCCAACATACTGTGGCGTCTGCTGGTGGGATGTCACAGACCATGTTCAGCCGTGTGCTCCGCGATTTCTTGGCGGCAATGTTGCTCTTCCTGAACCGGTACATCTATTTCCCTAGACAGCGACGACTCACTGACGTGAAGAGTGACTTTTATGCCCTGGGGAGGATGCCGCATGTCATTGGCTCCATTGATGGGACACATGTGGCTTTGGTACCACCACAGGCCCAGGAGCAGGCCTACAGGAACCGCAAGCACTACCACTCGGTCAATGCACTGGTGGTGTGTCTTGCAGACATGACCATCACACACGTGTGTGCCCGTTTCCCTGGTTCAGCACACGATGCCTTTGTGATGAGGAGTAGTCGCATCCCCAGGTTGATGGCACAGATGCAGAACCAGCGTGCCTGGCTTGTCGGTGTGTACTGACTTTGTGCCATTGTGTGTGATCTGATCTGTAGTATTCCGCCCACTTTTCCAAGTCAGCTGATGTGCACTTGTCTGTCCGTAGGTGACTCGGGATACCCCAACATGCCGTGGTTGCTGACACCCCTCAGGAACCCTGTGACACCTGCCCAGATGCGCTACAATGAGGCACATGGTCGGACCAGGAGAGTGATTGAGCGGACCTTTGGTCTCCTGAAGAGCCGCTTCCGCTGCCTGGACAAGACCGGAGGGTCCCTCCCATATGCCCCTGCGAAAGTGTGCAAGATTATCATCGTCTGCTGCATGCTCCACAACCTGGCAGTGCGGAAGGAGTTGCCTCTCATCCAGGATGACGATGACCAACATCCGCCACCTGTGGAGGATCCTGGCCTGGACCACGATGCCAGTGACGATGATGATGATGATGGTGATGGTGATGTCCGCACACAGCTCATCACCAACTTCTTTAGCTGAATGTGAGTATCCTGAGGTGTCATGTGAATGATGTGAGTTGGCATGATGTGTGGGTGGTGCTCTGGTGCTGTTGGAGTGTGTCCATGGGCTACTTGACAGGATGTGTGTTGCGATGTGTGGTGACAGGTGGGCTGTACTCCCCAACAGTGTTGACATGCTAACTTGGTTCTGGGTGGGTATCTTGTAACATGTATTGTGCATGAGTTTTGCTGTTCTGTCCTGTACTGCATTGCTTTTGACTGTGTGTCATTTCTGTCCTTCACAGGGTACTTTCAGATTCGTTTGGTCAACTGTGTCCACCGACGACGTGATTGCACATCCAGGCTGGTAGCTGTTGTGTCCCTACAGGTGATGTGCGCCACACCCATGGACTTCCTTCTGTCTACAGTTGTTGACTGTGTGCCCGCTACCAGGTGGGGTTACCTTGCATCTGTAGTGGTTACGGCATGTTGCTACTGTGTAATAAACCTGTGCTTCACTTAGTGATGTGCGTTGTCTGTGGTCACACATTTGACTGCCATTTGCTTACTGCACCTGTGGGCTACTTGACTACAACTGGGAATGGGTGTGGTGTCTGTGCATTGCACCGTCTTCCCTGGCAACATCAGTGTAGGCAATGAGTCAGATGGCCTAGGTGTGTATGTGTTGTGTAGCCCTGGTGGTGTGTCTCCCTCATATGTGTCACGTTGCCTGTACTCACATGCCTGTGTTGTCCTTGCTGTTGCAGTTCGCATACACAGTGTAATTTTGCAGTTCATCATCCCCATAACAGCACCCACGTTGGAATCACGACAGAGGCAAGTATGGTGTATTATTGTGTTTATTGTGATACATCTGTGATAATAGTGCATAGGATGGATTGTGCTGTACATGAATCTTGCAATCCCAAGTTCCTAGATGAATAGAAAGTCCAGGTAGACAGGATCCCCAGTATCGGGGCCACAGTTGTCTGACACATTGTTCCAACTTGTACTCCCCATGCAATGTGTGGGAGTAGTGTTGCCATCAACAGGGTGAACAGTCTGTGCACAAAGGCGAAAATCCAGAACAGGTTCAGGCTTCCTGGGAGTTGCGCTTGGCCATCAGCCTCTCACTTTCCCCTCCTCGGACGACCCCTCTTCTTGGGGGGCCCTCAAGTGCAGGCTGCTGCGGTGCAGGGGACTCTCCGCCAGAGTCCTCCTCCCTCCCTGTGGCAGTTGCAGTTTGTTCGGTACCAGATGTTGTTGGCACACAGGGAGGTGTGGACTGGTTGCTGTTCATCTGGCGGAGGCATTGTAAAATGTCCCTGTGCACCGCCGTCATCTCATGTAGTACATCCCACTTGGACTCCACGCGGGTCATGTGGGAGTCCACACGTGACATGTGTGACTCCACGTGGGACATGTGGGAGTCCAAGTGGGCATGATGGGCAGCCTGCTGCTGTTTGATGTCTCTGAGGAGCCCCACTACCTGGCTGAGCTCTCCGGTGCTGGACTGGTACGCATCAGCTATGCGTACCAGTTGTGGGTCTTCATGCACACCAGCAACGTCTGCAAGCAGCGACCTCTGTCTCCCACCCCTCCCACCACCCCTGCTGACATGTGCAGTGTGTGCAGTTGCACGCACAGATAACCCTGGTCCACCTTGGGGGTGGTGGTGGTGGTGGTGTCCATGGCCCCAGGTTGGTCCAGGGTCACTGCGCTGGTGTTGTTCCTTATTCTGTCCATGTCGGCAGGGATGGTATTCGTGGTGACAGTCGTTGGAGGGGTGGGTGCAGGGGGTGCAGCTGGTGGACCTGCTGGTGCTGCAGCTGGTGGTCCTGCTGGTGCAGCATGTTGACTTGCACCGGATGTGCCAGGTTGTTCTTCATCGTCCGAGGAGGACAGAGGCTGTACGACGCCAGTGAGCTCGGCATCCTCTTGAGCCTGGGACTGGGACTCCTCAGCGTCTGCTGCTGTGTCCCTATCATCACCTGTTTTTGGGAGACACAAACAATGTATGTCATGTTTCTGCAGGCATCAGTGGTTGACACACCTGACAGTTGTGACTGTGCCTCGGGGTGCGGGCCTGTACATTGTATTGTCCTAAGTCGTCACAGTCAGGGGTTGATATTGGTGTGGCACATTGTCCTGCACTATTTGGGCATTTCTATGTATTCTCTGGGGTGTGAACATGGTCTGCATTGATTGTGTTTGGTTGACAGCCAGACCTCCTTCCCACCCACCCACCCACCCAGTCAGTTATCCCACCATGGAACGTGCTTGCATTGCAGGGAGTGTAAGTTGTCTCTCAGGATGTCAGTCAGTGGTGTCCTGCTGTTTGTTGGTGCACAGTTGGCAGCAGGGCCTTGTGCTCCCCACAGCAGTAGCCAGTGTCAGCCATCTTGTGAGTCCTTCTCCACTCCCTGTGATGTGAGCATGGTTCAGGGTGGTGTTGATGGGACAGTTGTGGGGGTGACCAATATCAGTGACTACGACTCCCATCATGCTATTGCCTCCACCCCTCTTCCCAGCATGCCCATGCTTCCTTCCTTTTGACTCTGCTTCCCTGTGGGGTGGGCTGGCTGTGCTGACAGGATGGCTGGGAGTGTTGTCCTGGCAGTTGTTTGGCTAAGAGTCCCAAGAGTGTCCCTGTGCTTCACACAACATAACCCAGGGTGGTGGTGCTTTGTGGGATCTTGTGTTAGGATGGAGGGCATTGCATTCTACCAGGTGGGTACTGTGGAGTTTGTGTTGGGGGGGGTGTGAGGGGAGGTGCTGGTGACTATGGTCAGTGCTGCAAGTCCCCCTTCCCACCCAGCCAGCCAGATATCCCACCATGGAACGTGCTTGCATTGCAGGGAGTGTAAGTTGTCTCTCAGGATGTCAGTCAGTGGTGTCCTGCTGTTTGTTGGTGCACAGTTGGCAGCAGGGCCTTGTGCTCCCCACAGCAGTAGCCAGTGTCAGCCATCTTGTGAGTCCTTCTCCACTCCCTGTGATGTGAGCATGGTTCAGGGTGGTGTTGATGGGACAGTTGTGGGGGTGACCAATATCAGTGACTACGACTCCCATCATGCTATTGCCTCCACCCCTCTTCCCAGCATGCCCATGCTTCCTTCCTTTTGACTCTGCTTCCCTGTGGGGTGGGCTGGCTGTGCTGACAGGATGGCTGGGAGTGTTGTCCTGGCAGTTGTTTGGCTAAGAGTCCCAAGAGTGTCCCTGTGCTTCACACAACATAACCCAGGGTGGTGGTGCTTTGTGGGATCTTGTGTTAGGATGGAGGGCATTGCATTCTACCAGGTGGGTACTGTGGAGTTTGTGTGGGGGGGTGTGAGGGGAGGTGCTTGTGACTATGGTCAGTGCTGCAAGTCCTCCTTCCCACCCAGCTAGCCGGATATCCCACCATGGAACGTGCTTGCATTGCAGGGAGTGTAAGTTGTCTCTCAGGATGTCAGTCAGTGGTGTCCTGCTGTTTGTTGGTGCACAGTTGGCAGCAGGGCCTTGTGCTCCCCACAGCAGTAGCCAGTGTCAGCCATCTTGTGAGTCCTTCTCCACTCCCTGTGATGTGAGCATGGTTCAGGGTGGTGTTGATGGGCCAGTTGTGAGGCTGAGCAATGTCTGTGACTACGACTCCCATCATGCTATTGCCTCCACCCCCCTTCCCAGCATGCCCATGCTTCCTTCCTTTTGACTCTGCTTCCCTGTGGGGTGGGCTGGCTGTGCTGACAGGATGGCTGGGAGTGTTGTCCTGGCAGTTGTTTGGCTAAGAGTCCCAAGAGTGTCCCTGTGCTTCACACAACATAACCCAGGGTGGTGGTGCTTTGTGGGATCTTGTGTTAGGATGGAGGGCATTGCATTCTACCAGGTGGGTACTGTGGAGTTTGTGTTGGGGGGTGTGAGGGGAGGTGCTGGTGACTATGGTCAGTGCTGCAAGTCCCCTTCCCACCCAGCCAGCCAGATATCCCACCATGGACTGTGCTTGCATTGCAGGGAGTGTAAGTTGTCTCTCAGGATGTCAGTCAGTGGTGTCCTGCTGTTTGTTGGTGCACAGTTGGCAGCAGGGCCTTGTGCTCCCCACAGCAGTAGCCAGTGTCAGCCATCTTGTGAGTCCTTCTCCACTCCCTGTGATGTGAGCATGGTTCAGGGTGGTGTTGATGGGACAGTTGTGGGGGGGGCAATATGTGTGACTGCGACTCCCATGATGCTATTGGCTACACTGACTTGGCCAGCATACACAGAATTCCTTCCTTTGAGTGGTCTTCACTGTGTGTTGGTGTTGTTGTGGTGGCTACATGTGTGGATGTGTGTGTTAGTTCTATTTGTGCCACTGCCTAGCTGTAGTTGTGGTTGTGTTTGTACATGTGTTGGCACAGTTGGATGTGACTTTTTTGATGGCATGTGTTGTGTTTATCTGACTGACATACACATTTTGGGATGATTCTGTTCTAGTTAATTGCTATGTGTGCATGGTTTGACTCTCCCCTTGACAGTGATGTGTGTGTTTTGTGGCAGTTTATTGTGTACATTTGTTGTGTACTCACCAGGCTCTGGGATGTTCTCTAGTCCATATACGCTCACTGGCGGAAGGATGGCCCGCACCTTCTCCTCCCAGGGCCTGAGGTATATTGGCTTGGCAGGAGGGCCACTGCCGGTGTGTTGGCTGTTGATGTAGTCTATCTTCAGCAGGTCCCGTACCCTCCTGCGCACGTCCATACCACCTGTTCTGGATGTCCGTCTTTGTGCGCCGACATGGTGATTGGGCGTTCACCCTGTTGATGATCCTCTCCCACATCTTGGTTTTCTGCGACATGGGGGTCTGTTGGACCAGAGTGCCAAACAGCTGTGGCTCCACCCTGAGGATCTCGTCTACCAGGACTTCCAATTCACAATCTAGGAACTTGGGATTCTTCTTGGGGGGCATGGTGATGGGTGGTGATGGTGAGTGATGTGTGTGTTGGTGTGCAGGTGAGGGTGTGTGAGTGTGTGTTTTGCTGGGTGTATGTGAGGTAGGTATTTGTTGGTGTGCTGATGGTGTGTGGCTTGTGTGAGGGGTGAGCTGTGGGTGTGTGGTTGCTTTCTCTTGGGTGCTGGCAGTGGAATGGCATTTGCAAAGGCTCATGGTAGTGATTTGTGTCCTTTATATAGGTGGAGTTGTGGGTGTGTCTTTGTTCTCTGTCCCCACCCCCCCAGTATTTATTGGCTTGCTAATTGCTTGTTTGGCCTTTTTTGGGTGATTTTTCCTTTGTGCTGTTTGTGTATGTTGGAAACGTTCTTGTGACCGAGTCGGACCCTGCATTGGTCTCGTACGGTGTTCTCCGTTTCGTTCACGCTGTGTTTGTGCAGTTTTGTATGCTGCGTACGCGTCGGTCGCGGTGTATTGTGTTGCTTCGGCTCGGTTTTGTATGCGTGTCGGTCGTACGGCTTGTCCTCCGTCCGACTCGGTCGGGTTTTTCGCGCCTTGCATCGTACTTTGCGGGTTGGAGTTGGCGGGTACGATTCGGTCAGATTTGTTCCGGGTGCGTGTCGGTCGGTTGGATTCGCGTGTTTTTCCGGCCGGATTGCTATTTTCCGAGCGGCTCGGTCGGTCGGCTTGGTTTCCTGACGTGTCGGTCGGATTTATCGCGGCTTGCATCGTACTTGGCGTGTCGGGCGCCACTGGTACGTGTCGGTCGGTAATTTTTCCGGCTCCGAGTCGGTCGGTGCTTTTTCCGGCCCGAATCGGAATCGACCCTTAGATGGTTTGTTTGATATTGTAGTTCCAGCTGATTTGTGGGTTGAGTGCAAAATTGCTGTAGACTGGCCAAAAGAAGAGTATCCAAGAGATGCAAAAACTGGAGCACCATCTGGTGAAGTGATGAAAAAATATAATCAGGTCATTACTTATCTGAAAGGGAAGATTTTGCCAAAAGAGACAGATTGGGTCAAAATAGATAGAACTACTCAAGAAACTAAAGAAACAGTTCATGCTTCTTATGAAAGGCTTCTTCAAGCGTTTAAACAGTATAGTGGCATTGAGAATATCACTGACAAAGATATGGGTCATTTTGTATATAGGTTTGTGTCTGGTTTAAGACCAGAGATTAGTATGATGATTCAACAGCATTTAATTTGTTGGCAAAGTAAGACGATTGATGAGATATTGCATTATGCAAAATATTGTAGTGATGACATTGAAACGAGACACAAAAAGTTGAAAGAGAAATTAATGTGGGCTCAGATGAAAGCGGCACAGAAAGGTGGTTTTGTAGATTTTCCTCAGTCAGGTTTTCAGGGAAAGGGTCAGAATGTCCAAGATGCTCAGAATACTACTGTTATGAAATGTGGTGGAAAAGGTAGAGGTAACAAAGAGGACTTGAAGAAGAAATATCCGTGTCATGCTTGTGGTAAATTGGGACATTGGACACGTGAGTGTAGGAGTCTGTTGACAAATACAGGCAATACAGGCATTAATTATATGAATCAGATAAATCAGATGCAAAATCAGAATTCTCAAGTACCAGATGGGAGAGGACAAGGTTCACAAATACCTCAAGCTCCAATGCCAAATCAGAATATGAATGGTCAAGTACAGAGATACAGTGCGAATATGGGTTTTCACACAGATGAACCAGTAAATTCAAATGTACAAGTGGCTTCACAATATTGGTTGCAGTGCCAAGGGAGTGATTCAGATACATCTCAATGACGGTGCCTGAGGGGGGAGGAGGAGTGCGTGCTTGGCTCATCCCTAGAGGTAGATCAGTGTGGTCCTTTTGGGGATGGTGAAGTAAAAGGTAATGTGATTACATTCCTTGTAGACACTGGTGCTACCCGTCCCACTGTGAGAACTGTGGCAATTCCTAACCTACCCCTCTCAGGAGATACTATCCAAGTTGTAGGTGTTTCAAACCAATTGATCAAAACTCCAGTGACAAAACCAATGAAAGTACAGATTGGAGATTTCTGAGATTTGCATCGTTTTGTTTTGTGTGACACAAGTCCAGTTAACCTTTTGGGTAGAGACTTGTTGTGCAAAATGAATTGCACCATCTATTGTACGCCAAATGGAATAGCATTTCATACAAAGGATGAAGACGTGGTGTTCAAGATGGCAAGGCAAGGGACAGAGGTGAATGATTTGTATCCTTTATTTACAGCAAAGGATTTGCCTGTTGAATTGAGATACACTGTGTTGACTGATGTGTGGGATTTCTCAGGGAAAGATATCGGATTAATGAAAGGAGTTGATCCTATTCAAATTTCAGTCGAACAAGGTGCACAATTTCCCAAAACTCCACCTTACAAAATGAGTCCTGAGACAATTGCAGGAGTAACGCCTGTGATTGAAATGATGATTGAACAAGGTATTCTAAAAGAAATATTAGGCAGTCCTTGTAATTCGCCTATAATGGGAATTAAGAAACCAAGTGGAAAATATAGGATTGTTCAGGATTTGAGAAAAATGAATCAGATAGTGATACCTTGTTGTCCATTAGTGCCAAATCCAGCAGTAATTCTTTATCAAATACCATGTGATGTAGAGTGGTTCACAGTGATTGATTTGTGTCAAGCGTTTTTCTCGATGCCTTTGCATCTGGATAGTCAATATTTGTTTGCGTTCCGGTTCGGAGACCGTGTTTTGGCATGGTGCTGAGTTCCTCAAGGGTATACCAAAAGTTCCTCAATTTTCAATCAGATTTTGAAGAGGTGCTTAGAGTCACTGGTAATGCCCAATGACTCAGTCCTGGTGCAGTATATCGATGATTTGCTTGTTGCATCAAAGATGAGAGAAGCTTGTGTGACAGATACTATTGCTCTACTGAATCATTTGGCAGTAGGTGGGCATAAAGTGTCACCAGCGAAATTGCAATTTTGCCAGAAAGAAGTTCTATATTTGGGGCACAAAATTGAAAAAGGAGTCAGGAAAGTGTCACAGGATCGGATAAATGCGATCTTGCAACTGAAACCACCCAAGACGCAGAAAGAGATTGAAATGTTTTTGGGTGTGGTTGGATACTGCAGACAGTGGATCAATGGGTTCTCATTGACAGCCAAGCCATTACAAAGATTGACTCACAAAGATGTGTCAGATCCTATTCAATTGAATGAGGAATGTATGAAGGCACTCATTGATTTGCGGGACAGCCTTTGTGGAGCACCAGCATTGGGAATGCCAGATTTCAACAAGGACTTTGCATTGCTCTGTTGTGAAAGAGACGGATGTGCACTTTCAGTTCTAATGCAAATGCATGGAACAGCACATCGTCCTGTAGCATATTTTTCTGCCACACTAGATTCCATAGCTGCGGCTTTACCAGGTTGTTTGAAAGCAGTTGCTGCTACTTGTGTGAATTTGGAACAGAGTGAAGCGATTGTGATGGGACATCCATTGAGGGTGTATGTACCACATTCTGTTGAAATTTTGTTGACACGAACTCAAACACAGCATCTTATGAGTAGTCAGTTAACAAAATATGAATGAGTGATACTGGGAGCTGAGAATGTGACTATGACAAGATGCACAAATTTGAATCCAGCTAGCTTGTTGACAAATCTGAATTTTGAAGTGGTGATGGATGAAGCAGATCATGATTGTCTGGATGTGACTGAGTTGTGTACAAAGCCAAGACCTGACATAAAGGATACTCCATTATCTGAATCAGATTGTGTGATGTTTGTGGATGGATCTTGCTTGGGAGATGAAATGGGTACCTTGCAAGCTTCCTATGCAGTCTGTACAGTGGCTAATGTCATTGAAGCTGCATGCTTGAAGGGAATAAGATCTGCACAAATATCAGAATTAGTGGCATTGACAAGGGCGTGTTGCTCTGGAAAGGATCTGAGAATAACCATATTTACTGATAGTCAATGTGGTTCGGGGTGGTTCATGATTTTGGACAATTGTGGCCTCAATGTGATTTCTTGACCTCATCAGGCTCACCAATTTGAAATGGAAAATATGTAAGAGATCTATTGTTGGCACTACAATTGCCCAAAGAAATTGGGGTTGTGAAATGTTCAGCACACAAATCTGGCGGTGATTATATCAAAGTCAGAAATAGATATGCTGACAAAGTTGCGCGTTATTGTGCGCTGAATTCAATTTCAATCAATAAAAAGATACCAAAATCTGATGAAAAAGTGTGCAATCTGATCTCATCTGTTGAAACTTGGGAAGAAATTTGGCAGTTACAAGAAGAAGCAAGTGTTGAAGAAAAAGAAAATTGGATCAAGGCTGGTTGTTCATGTAGGGAAGAAGATTAAGTGTGGATCTACACTGATGGAAGACCAATCACGCCAGATAGTTTGTTGTCCCACATGACGAGATTTTATCATGGTCCTACACACATAGGTAGAGATGCTATGATTAGGTTGTTCAAACAATCATGGTTTAACCATAAATTCAGAGTCATTGCAGAAAGTCTTTGCCAGAGGTGTGTCACTTATCAGCAGCAAAATGCTGGGAGAAAGACAGCTGTTAGTTGGGGACGAATTAGAAAAGCAGCTGGTCCATTTACACGATTGCAGGTTGATTTCATAGAACTACCACCATGTAATGGACTAAGATATGTACTGGTGATTGTCTGTTTGTTTTCTCGTTGGGTGGAGGCCTACCCAACAAGACGCAATGATAGCCTAACTGTTGCTAAATTGCTTCTTAGAGAGATTATCCCAAGATTTGGATTTCCAGCCTCTTTAGAATATGATAGAGGGACACATTTCAATAATGAAATAATTCAAATTATTTATGCAGCATTGCAAATTGAACAAAAATTGCACTGTGCCTATCAACCAGAAGCATCGGGCGAGGTTGAGCAGGTAAATGGCACAATTAAGTCAAGACTAGCAAAGGTGTGCGCGTCCACTACACTGAAATGGCCAGATGCATTGCCATTAGTCCTGATGAGTCTAAGAAGTATTCCTGATAGAAAAACTGGATTGTCCCCCCATGAAATTGTCATGGGCAGAGCAATGAGACAACCAATAGTTCCAGCGAATCAACTGATAAATATAACTGATGATTTAGTGCTCGATTATTGCAAAGGATTGGCTGATGTGGTGCATTCTGTGTTTCATCAGGTTGAAGAAATCGCACCCACAGCACAGCAAGAACAAGCACACGACTTGAGCCCTGGAGAGTGAATTTTTGTCAAGAAGTACGTGAGAAAGTCGTGTTTGGAACCTCGTTGGCATGGGCCATATCAAGTGATACGACGACGACAGCAGTGAAGTGTGGTGGCTTGCTGAACTGGATCCATGCTAGTCACACTCGAAGAGTCCCAAGTCCACTTGAAAGTAAAGAATCGGTTGAAAGTAATCAAGAAAAGAGAAAAGAAACTGATCAAAGAGAACCTGAACAGACTGAGAATCGAGTACAGTGGGCACCAGCTACTGGGTCTCGAGAGGCTGCCAATGTCGGTACAATAAAGAGATTGATTCCAGAACAAAACAGTGAAGAAGAGAAAAAGGAATCAACTAAAAGGAATATTGAGACAAATCTTGAATCAAATGAGTCTGAAGTTGTTTAAAAGCAAAGAGCAAGAAAAGGAGATATATGGCCAAGAGGAGTAAAAAGACTGAGATATACTCTGTTTCTTTTTTTAAAATAATCTTTATTGTGCGTTTTTTGACCTTTTATGACAAAAACTAAGAGAACCCCCACCCACCCCACCCCCCCGGTCAGGGTAGAATGTCATCAAGCCGTACAAATTCATTTTGACACATCAATTGGAAAGAGAGCAGAGTAAAATCAGCAGTTACAAAGCACGATTGTCAACAACAAACCATTATTTAAAGTGCAGCGTGCGGAATAAATATAATGACCGCACTGAGATTGATAATAATTGACTGAAGTAAAAACCGGCAATAGTACAGCACAAGATGTAAACAACAGACCATTCTTCAAAGTGCAAGTGTGCAAAGATAAATATAATTGCAAGGCTAACAGTAATAAGTATCAACAGTACTCCCAACTTTGCACATGCCCTTACCCTAGCCTTCCGTCACAAGAATGTGATTCAAATGCGCTATGCCTTGAGGCATATACGAAAATTGACCTAAGTCTGTTATATAAAGTGCAAGGTGCAGATAAAGAAAGGAGAACCAGGGCAATCCCTCCTATCATTTCAACCCCCCTCAAATTTCTAATCTGGATAAGGGCGCCCAAATTAGCAGTCCTTTTTTCTTTGTTTTAGCACCCTTTCTGGCATAAATTGCTTTCTCTAGACTGAAAATAGCTAATAGGCGGGGTTGTGGATCTAGCCATGCTGTAGCTATTACCAGTCTAAAAATCGTCATAGCATCCGCAATAAAATAATCTATCTCTGGGGTCAATTTTTCATCTACAACTCCAAGCAAGATTAACTTTGGGCTCAGTACAACATTAATATCTAGCTTGGTGCAAAAAATGTTTTGGATTTCATTCTTTAAAGGGTTCAAAAAAGAACATTTTGCAAACATATGCACAATGTCAGCACTAAACATGGAACAGCGCGGGCACATAGTACCCTGCCCCGAGCTCCACTTGGCAATTCTTGCAGGCGTATAATAAAGCATAAAGCAAGTTTTAAAAAACTGTACTTGCAAATTGACCGACATTAACACTGTTTGGGATAAGTTGAGGGCTTTTGCAAATTCATTTTCAGTCACCATCAGCTTATCCTGCCATTTCATGCACTGTTTGTCGAGATCATCATTCATTTCAAAGTTCAACATCTGATAAATTGACCCGATTCGGATTGTGTCTTCGGCGATTAGCCGACCCACCAGGGCATTCTTGTCAAAGCCGCTCGGGCCCCCCGCTTTCCGCTGAAGGTAATCTCTTACTTGCAGGTACTTGAAAAACTCTTTGTTGTATATACCAAATTTTGTTTCTAACTCGTCAAACGAGACAAGGCCCACCGGGGAGAAAAAAAAAACCAGTTTATCTATGCCTGCCCCAATCCATTCATGCATATAGCCATCATTGAAGATTCCAGGTAAGTTTGGATTATTTAAAATCGGGGTATAAAAATTCAGTCTCCCCAAGCCCAGGATCTTCAGTATTGCAACCCAGGCCTTTGCCGTACCCAAAAGACACTTAAACGTAACTTTTTTATAGTAGCTATATTCGACTTGCCTTAGCAAACACCCCCAAGCCTCTTCTCCAAGCAATAATTCATATATAGAAGGCGTAGTATTAGGCACTGCCACTTGTGGTGGTTCCCTCAGTAGGATCTGGCTATATTGCAATAGTGAAGCCCAGTAGTACAATCTAAGGTTTGGAAGAGCCCACCCCCCCTTTCTCTTGGAAGTGAAAGATACCTCAGCGCGGATGTATGACGATATCACGCATGCATTACATCGCATGCCATTAGATCGCGGTTTTAACAACGCAAGTCGTTACAACGACTTGCGTTGGAGGGCGCTGGACTTAGGAGTAGTTTAATTTACTATTCCAACTCCAGCCTACGTACAGTAGGGAAGGTGTTGGATAGTAAATTAAACTACTCCTTGTCCTATAGCGCCCTCCAGTGCAAGTCGTTGTAACGACTTGCGTTGTAAAAACCTCGATCTAATGGCATGCGATGTAATGCATGCGTTCTAAAGGTTGTTTCCCCCTCAGCGCTCTCCTTGGCTTAGAATAGGCCCATAAAAATCTGGTAAAGACTGAGATATACTCTGAATTAAAGTGTTCCAAATACAAAAATCGAAATATCTGAACAAAGTGATCCTGAAGAAAATACAGTTCGAAGAACAAAAAGAACAAGAGTTCTGAACAAGAAATATACAGCACCTGAATGGACGTATTTGGTTGCTGAAACAGTTGATCCAACAGACGATTGTGGAGAAGTTGTTGAGCCAAGTCACAGAAATTGCTATGAGCCACCCTAAATGAACTGTGTCAAAAGTGGGATGCAGAAGATTGAAACTGTTCTGAAAAGTGCAGAAAATGGAATAAAGACTGAGGACTCAAAAAAAAACAAAAAAAAAGAGGGGGGATTGGATTAAGACCTTGGAAAGTTCTGAGAAGACCTGAGGCTTAAAAGTGATTGGACATACATACTTTTCCAAAAATCTAGTTTTTAGTTTGTTTCGTTTTTGAGTATCTTGATTATAGAATTTTGAAAATGGCTAGGATTCAGGAGACTGGTAATCAGAATCAGGGATCAACTAGACGTAAATGTATTAATGCTTGCTTTATATGTGTTTTACTATTAATGTTTGTCTGGTTAATATTAATAGTTGTTGTGCCTTATTTTGTGTTTCATACTAAAAATAATACTACTAATGATTTAGTGGATATAAAGATGAATGTGGGAGAAAATCTTAAAGAAGACCCACAGATTAACATTAAGAGATTAACTGGAAATGACACATCAAGATAATTCTATTAATGATTTTTCTTGAATGTTTTTACCAAACTGTTGAATGAGTACGTTTACACTATAGATGCAAGAGATTGTTATGTGGGCATGCAATTACCGTCTTCTGTGTCAGAAGGGGTGACCTATCACCACCTTCCTTTAACATATGGAATTTCGTGTAGTGTACTAACAAGTTTGTTCTATGAAAAAGGTCAATTACAATATTATTATTCGAATTTTGATTTGTTTTTTTCTGAAGTTCCTTTTAGAAAGAATATGACTATGATAAGTAGTGCAAAGAATGCTGCATATTTTGGAGAGTTTTTTCATACTACTAAGACAATAGATACTGTATATGCCCATAGAAATAACTTGCCCTGTAGTTTACGGAGTGAGGAAATTGAATTCATTAATGTTGTAGAGGATAGAAGAGAAAACTTTAAGAGAAAGGCTGCCGAGAAGAAGAGTCACATACCTCCTTGGGCTCGTAGAGAGGGGGATTACAAGGAAGGTGAGACATATGCTGCAATGACTCTGGTTTGGCATCATAGGGGAAAGCTTTGCTTACTAAGACAAAAAACTGACTATAATAATTATTTCATAGTGAATGTGATCATACCTTCCTGATTACAGGGGGTTGGGGATTAAAGGGTGGTATGGATCCTGTTTTCTCTGGAATTTATTATGTATGTGGTAAGAATGCCTACTATAGGTTACCAAAGCAAACACAAGGAGATGATGGACGGAGCGCTGAAACTTTTCAGAAACTCACCCCCAGTCACAGATTTAGGTTGAATCCATCATAATTCTTTAGCTCACTTCGCCACCCCAGTTCAGACACAGCTATATGCAAATCACTCTTGACCCTGTGCCTCATGGGAATAGTCCAGCCCGAACTGCCAAGCCATGTCTTCCCTGGACCGGAAACAAGCATCCTGGGACCGGTTTCGGGGTAACACCCCTCATCAGCCAGGCTAGCTTGAATCCAGTGGCAAAGTGAGCAAGGGACCCACGTCTGGGCATACCCTGCCAACTTAGGGCGAACAAAGCAAACACAAGGAGATGATGGACGGAGCGTTGACATTTTTCAGACACTCATCCCCAGTCACAGATCGGGGTTAAATCCATCACCATTCTTTAGCTCACTTCGCCACCCAGGTTTAGACACAGCTATATGCAAATCAGTCTTGGCCCTGTGCCTCATGGGAACAGTCCAGCCCGAACTGCCAAGCCATATCTTCCCTGGACCGGAAACAAGCATCCTGGGACCGGTTTCGGGGTAACACCCCTCATCAGCCAGGCTAGCTTGAATCCAGTAGCAAAGTGAGCAAGGGACCCACGTCTGGGCATTCCCTGCCAACTTAGGACGAACAAAGCTAACACAAAGAGATGATAGACGTAGTGCTGAAATTTTTCAGACACTCATCCCCAGTCACCAATCTGGGTTGAATCCATCATCATTATTTAGCTCACTTCGCCACCCCAGTTCAGACACAGCTATAGGCAAATTAGTCTTGACCCTGTGCCTCATGGGAACAGTCCAGCCCGAACTGCCAAGCCATGTCTTCCCTGGACCGGAAACAAGCATCCTGGGACCGGTTTTGGGGTAACACCCCTCAGCCAGGCTAGCTTGAATCCAGTGGCAAAGTGAGCAAGGGACCCACGTCTGGGCATACCCTGCCAACTTAGGGCGAACAAAGCAAACACAAAGAGATGATGGACGGAGCGCTGAAACTTTTCAGACACTCACCCCCAGTCAAAGATCTGGGTTGAATCAATCATCCTTCTTTAGCTCACTTCACCACCCCAGTTCAGACACAGCTATATGCAAATCAGTCTTGACCCTGTGCCTCATGGGAACAGTCCAGCCCGAACTGCCAAGCCATGTCTTTCCTGGACCGGAAACAAGCATCCTGGGACCGGTTTCGGGGAAACACCCCTCATCAGCCAGGCTAGCTTGAATTCAGTGGCAAAGTGAGCAAGGGACCCACGTCTGGGCATACACTGCCAACTTAGGGTGAACAAAGCAAACACAAGGAGATGATGGATGGAGCGATGAAACTTTTCAGACACTCACCCCCAGTCACAGATCTGGGTTGAATCCATCATCATTCTTTAGCTCACTTCACCACCCCAGTTCAGACACAGCTATATGCAAATCACTCTTGAACCTGTGCCTCATGGGAACAGTCCAGCCCGAACTGCCAAGCCATGTCTTCCCTGGACCGGAAACCATCATCCTGGGACTGGATTCGGGGTAACACCCCTCATCAGCCAGGCTAGTTTGAATCCAGTGGCAAAGTGAGCAAGGGACCCATGTCTGGGCGTACCCTGCCAACTTAGGGCGAACAAAGCAAACACAAGGAGATGATGGACGGAGTGCTGAAACTTTTCAGACACTTACCCCTAGTCACACATCTGGGTTGAATCAATCATCATTCTCTAGCTCACGTCACCACCCCAGTTCAGACACAGCTATATGCAAATCAGTCTTGACCCTGTGCATCATGGGCACAGTCCAGCCCGAACTGCCAAGCCATGTCTTGCCTGGACCGGAAACCAGCATCCTGGGACCGGTTTTGGGGTAACACTCCTCATCAGCCAGGCTAGCTTGAATCCAGTGGCAAAGTGAGCAAGGGACCCACATCTGGGAATACCCTGCCAACTTAGGGTGAAAAAAGCAAACACAAGGAGATGATGGACAGAGCGCTGAAACTTTTCAGACACTCACCCCCAGTCACAGATCTGGGTTGAATTCATCATCATTCTTTAGCCCACTTCATGACATTGTTCTGCATTCTGTCCATCAATTGTTGTTTTTGCATTTGTCACCCCGAGTGGGACGGGTATGCCCAGACGTGGGTCCCGTGCTCTCCATGCCACTGGAGTCAAGCTATCCTGGCTGATATGGGGTGAAAACCCGAAACCGGTCCTAGGATGTTTGTTTCCAGTCCAGGGAGGACCTGGCCTGGCAGTTCGGGCTGGACTGTTCCCATTGGGCACAGGGTCAAGACTGATTTGCATATGGCTGGGTTCAACCTGGAATGGCATGGAGAGCAAAAAAATGATGGATTTAGGCCCAAATCTCTGTACAGGGGTGAATGTACGACATTGTTCTGCATTCTGTCCATCAATTGTTGTTTTTGCATTTGTCACCCCGAGTGGGACGGGTATGCCCAGACGTGGGTCCCGTGCTCTCCATGCCACTGGAGTCAAGCTATCCTGGCTGATGAGGGGTGAAACCCCGAAACCGGTCCTAGGTTGCTTGTTTCCAGTCTAGGGAGGACCTGGCCTGGCAGTTCGGGCTGGACTGTTCCCATTGGGCACAGGGTCAACACTGATTTGCATATGGCTGATTTCAAACTGGAGTAGCATGGTGAGCAAAAAAACGATGGAGTTAGGCCCAGATCTCTGTACTGGGGTGAATGTATGACATTGTTCTGCATTCTGTCCATCAATTGTTGTTTTTGCATTTGTCATCCCGAGTGGGACGGGTATGCCCAGACGTGGGTCCCGTGTTCTCCATGCCACTGGATTCAAGCTATCCTGGCTGATGAGGGGTGAAACCCCGAAACCTGTCCTAGGATGCTTGTTTCCAGTCCAGGGAGGACCTGGCCTGGCAGTTCGGGCTGGACTGTTCCCATTGGGCACAGGGTCAAGACTGATTTGCATTTGGCTGGGTTCAAACTGAAATGGCATGGTGAGCAAAAAAACGATGGATTTAGGCCCAGATCTCTGCACTGGGGTGAATGTATGACATTGTTCTGCATTTTGTCCATCAATTGTTGTTTTTGCATTTGTCACGCCGAGTGGGACGGGTATGCCCAGACGTTTGTCCCGCGCTCTCCATGCCACTGGAGTCAAGCTATCCTGGCTGATGAGGGGTGAAACCCCGAAACCAGTTCTAGGATGCTTGTTTCCAGTCCAGGGAGGACCTGGTCTGGCAGTTCGGGCTGGACTGTTCCCATTGGGCACAAGGTCAAGACTGATTTGCATATGGCTGGGTTCAAACTGGAATGGCATGGTGAGCAAAAAAACGATGGATTTCGGCCCAGATCTCTGAACTGGGGTGAATGGATGACATTGTTCTGCATTCTGTCTATCAATTGTTGTTTTTGCATTTGTCACCCCGAGTGGGACGGGTATGCCCAGATGTGGGTCCCGTGCTCTCCATGCCACTGGAGTCAAGCTATCCTGGCTGATGAGGGGTGAAACCCCGAAACCGGTCCTAGGATGCTCGTTTCCAGTCCAGGGAGGACCTGGCCTGGCAGTTTGGGCTGGACGGTTCCCATGAGGCACAGGGTCAAGACTGATTTGCATATGGCTGGGTTCAAACTGGAATGGCATGGTGAGCAAAACAACGATTTATTTAGGCACAGATCTCTGTACTAGGGTGAATGTAGGACATTGTTCTGCATTCTGTCTATCAATTGTTGTTTTTGCATTTGTGACCCCGGGGGGGGACGGGTATGCCCTGACGTGGGTCCCGTGTTCTCCATGCCACTGGAGTCAAGCTATCCTGGCTGATGAGGGGTGAAACCCCGTAACTGGTCCTAGGATGCTTGTTTCCAGTCCAGGGAGGACCTGGCCTGGCAGTTCGGGCTGGACTGTTCCCATTGGGCACAGGGTCAAGACTGATTTGCATATGGCTGGGTTCAAACTGGAAGGGCATGGTGAGCAAAAAAACGATGGGTTTAGGCCCAAATCTCTGTACTGGGGTGAATGTATGACATTGTTCTGCATTCTGTCCATCAATTGTTGTTTTTGCATTTGTCACCCCGAGTGGGACGGGTATGCCCAGACGTGGGTCCCGTACTCTCCAAGCCACTGGAGTCAAGCTATCCTGGCTGATGAGTGGTGAAACCCCGAAACTGGTCGTAGGATGCTTGTTTCCAGTCCAGGGAGGACCTGGCCTGGCAGTTCGGGCTGGACTGTTCCCATTGGGCACAGGGTCAAGACTGATTTGCATATGGCTGGGTTCAAACTGAAATGGCGAGCAAAAAACGATGGATTTAGGCCCAGATCTCTGTACTGGGTTGAATGTATGACATTGTTCTGCATTCTGCCCATCAATTGTTGTTTTTGCATTTGTCACCCCGAGTGGGACGGGTATGCTCAGACGTGGGTACCGTGCTCTCCATGCCACTGGAGTCAAGCTATCCTGGCTGATGAGGGGTGAAACCCCAAAACGTGTCCTAGGATGTTTGTTTCCAGTCCAGGGAGGACCTGGCCTGGCAGTTCGGGCTGGACTGTTCCCATTGGGCACAGGGTCAAGACTGATTTGCATATTGCTGGGTTCACACTGGAATGGCATGGTGAGCAAAAAAACGATGGATTTAGGCCCAGATCTCTCTACTGGGGTGAATGTATGACATTGTTCTGCATTCTGTTGTTTTTGTACTATAGGTTACCAGCACGTTGGTATGGGTGTTGTTATATGGGGATTGTCTTTCCTAAAGTCTATCACGTGGATAAGAGTCATGGAACCAATGAAAAGGGTAAGGGTGGACTAATACATAGTAAAAGGGGAATTAGTGCTGCAGATTATGAGAGATAATTTTGGAGCATTGATACCTTCAGTTAGGGTAATTCTAAATTCGCCCAAAATTTGAAAATTGTCCACAGTGGTTGATCATTTGTCAACAGACACTGCTGGGGTTTTTTGATGATTGATGCCAAAATGGTGGCTATGAGGTCTATGGTTTTGCAAAATAGACTTGCTCTTGATGTATTATTGGCAAAAGAAGGAGGAGTCTGTAGCATGTTGAAAATTCAACAATGCTGTACTTATATCCCTGACAAAAGTAAGAATCTAGAGGGATATATTACTAATATTATGCATTTACGGGAAGATTTAACTGAACTGAAGGTTGACGGTGCTTGGGAGAAACTTGGTAAGGGTTTCTCCTCTGTAGGAGACTGGTTTTTAACATTTGGTAATAGCTTGTTAGGGAGAATACTAACACCTATAATTGCTACTGCTACTGGAATACTAATGCTGTTTCTAATATATAAATGCTGCAAGTGTAAGGGTAAAACACTAGAGACAAAACGAAGAGCCAAGAAGAGAAAGAGAGAAGAAATATAAATGGAAGACAGGAAAAGAAATTATTATGAGGTAATGAAAGATATAGATGGGGTTCAGTTGGAGCAAATGAGAATGGCGATAATCTAGGCAAATCAGATTGTAATCAGATTTTTGGATTTATGATGGCTTAAGTAGATTGATGGAGCAGGATTTTCGCAAATTAAACCTGCTTGGTTTAAACCTCCTACTGTGTGAAAATTATTAACAAGAGTCGTGAAAGTAACAGAGAAAAATTAACATGGGGTATTTGGAAAGTGAATCGAGAAACGTGTAGGAAAATGACAAATGGTTCTTGAAGGCCGCAAACGATTTCTGCACAAAAGACAGCAGAGAAATAATGCTGAGAGGTTTGAGTTTTCATGTGCAACGTAAATGAAATGCGTTAACAAAGGAGTTTTACACAAGTGATATTAATTACATAGAATACTCGTTGAGAATGTTTGCATTTATATTATAATAATAGAAGACTAAAATGAAAAATGAAATAGAGTTTTTATATGAACAAATAACTGAATTTGTTTATTTCTCTTAGAGAAAACTGCACGCTTTCCTCAGAAGGCCACAAACCACTGCTATGATTAATTTGCTTTTTAAACGTAGGCTGCAGAAAAATGTATTTTGTCCTTCGTTATGATTGTTGTGTTCTTTTCTTGTCGACGGCAACATGGTTGGAATATCAACTGAATTACCTACTGCCCGAGGAAATGATTAGTTTTGTGGATAACTGCTCTAGTAAAATGTTGCAATTGTTTCAAAAATGTGCGCGAGCCTAGGAAGGAGAATATCATGATTTCCCCTGCTGAAGGACAATGATGACCGCATGGCTCTAAACAAAGAACTCTTGAGAGTAAAGTACGACTGAAGTGGTGTGACTGAACACCCTATGCGCCTGAACAAATGAAAACTGTGAATTGCTTGGACTTTGATGCTAAGTTGGAATGGACATTAACATTTAGGGTATAACTATTAGTGTTAGAATCTATTATTGGTGTGGGTTTGAGCTTAGGCAGGCGTGGCGAGGGTAAGCATTTTCATGTGAGCTGTTACTCTTGAGGAGAGAGCTGGTTCCTTAAGCTCTACTTTGGCTGCTGCTGTCAGATCCTGACTCTTTAACTTTGCTACTCATACGTTTGTGAGTTTGCCCCAGCTTTCCCTTCCGGCCGGAGGGTTAGCTCTTCAAACTATTAGCACGCTGTGCTATAGTTTCTTTAGGGTCAGATAATACTCCGTAATTGTATTGATCTTATTACAATGCTCTTTTGTCTCTTTACCTATCCACTCACTCATGCTCGTTAAATGAGGTGTTATTGTGAATTGCTTACTTTCTCTTGTGTGATGATTTGCAACTTGATGCTGTGTCTTTGAATTGACCATTTCATATGCTTCAATGAATAGATAAAGCTAAGTGAATAGTAAAACTGGGTCTGTCATTATTGATGATTACAATTAATGTGATTTGTACATTGTGATGTAAAGTTGGTTTGTAGAATATTCCCTTTGTTGTAGGTCCTCATAAGGGGAGCATTATCCGTCTTAACAATTGTCCCTGACAACTCTCAAACAGGTTCGTCGGAGGACCAGTTATAGGCATGGGCCAAATTTAGTTTCATAAGGAGGAAAGAGTAGTGGTTATTAAAATGGTTACGTGTGGTGAATATGTTACCCCATGGTTCTGCTGCATCATACCCAACAGGTGAAGTTAAGAATAGTACATCTATACTCCACAGGTGGAGTTAGGAATAGTAAATCTATGCTCAACAGGTCTGATTAGGGATAGTAAATCTATACTCAACAGGTGAAGTTAAAAATACTACATATATACTCCACAGATGGAGTTAGGAATAGTAAATCTATTCTCCACTGAAGGAGTTAGGCATAGTAAATCTATACTCAACAGGTGAAGTTAAGAATAGCACATCTATACTCTACAGGTGGAGTTAGGAGCAGTAACTCTATTCTCCACTGAAGGAGTTAGGAATAGTAAATCTATATTCCACAGGTGGAGTTAGGAATAGTAAATCTATACTCTACAGGTGGAGCTCAGAATAGTAAATTTATACATATCTTCATGCACTCACTGCCTCACTATTTTCATCCTCGGTATTTTTGCTAAAATAATGTGGTAAATAGGCATGCCCTGCGTGATATTTCGCATTTCTACCTTTTCTAAGCAATGTGCATTGTTTCTAGAGATGTATTTGCCAACATTGCTCGATCTGCGGTAGATTTTAAACAGCCCGTAGCCGAATAACATGTGCCTGTTGCGTTTCTGCACTTCCTGAATTGCACAGTGCCCCAGGACCTGTACGACAAAGACAGTAAGGGGAGTGACATAATTTGGTTACCGAATGCTGGAGTTAGCATCAGGTGTTGACAGCAAACCAATCGTTGCAAATAAAAAAGGGTAACTCAGTGTAAAATAACCTGACCTGTGAACTTGCAGCTGCCAAAGACCCCAAAAGGGGCAGATTTGTCCCTGGTGTGCGTGAACGGCGTAGAAAACTTTACAGTCACCTTCTGCTTCACACATTTGTTCTGAGAGGCAGTGAGGACTTGCTGAAAACAGCATTTAAAAAGTTGGCTTCGCGACAAAACAACATTGCTGGCTATGTCCTGATGATTACACATCCTTTACAACCGTAATTGTCTGCAGCCAATTATTTCAATGAACTTAATTAACGCCTCTATCGATTTTGCAAGGTGTGTGTTGTAATGCACGTTTAATGGATGCTATCAACAAAAGCCTGCATCAATTCCTGTCTAATCAGCTGGTGCATCATCAGAGATACTGCAGTACTTAATCACCATGTAAACTACTCGTGAATTCGTCATTTCCTGCCAGGAAAGTGGCTATTGACTGCAAGAGTAGTCCAAGGGCTAAACATGCCCTGGCAATCTCATCCTCTGCGAAATGAGTATAATTTCTACACATACTTTGATACTCAAAATGTAGAATGAGCTGTAATGGAGACTGTGTCTGGTTGATGCAGAAATAAAACCATTGACAAGATGTGTGACCGAGTGCAGAGTGACTACGGTGTGGATGGAAAGTGCAGGCCACATTCACAAATGATGGGATTCCAGCAACCATTGACCGACCTAGATGATCAGACAGAACCCCTTATGGCTCAGCCCAGAAGCAAATAGGGACACTATGAGCCTCAGTATGAATTTGGTGTGGGGATGCCAAGGGACGGAATGTTGATTTGGACCGATATCCCCCCACCAAATTATGACGATTACGGACTTTTCCATGAATGGTCAATGACTGCGGTGCTCCAGAGATACTGTGTCCTTTGCCGGAAAACTTTTGTCCAGTTCTGCTGAATGAAATATGCTAACATTTCCCGCCTGCTCTAAACAGGTGAAAGATGTAGTGGGAGGGCCGCGAAGAAGGAGGAGGGAAGGTGGGGGTGGGGTAGGCGGCCTGGACAGGTCCTGTTTCCCGGGGAGTATTGTCTGCTCCCCCTGTGCTGCTGCGTGCGCCTGGTGGGTACCGCGCTGTGCTACTTGTTACGTGTGGAACCGGGGGGGGGCCTCGCGGGCCGGGCGCGCTTGGCAGATGCGCAGCATAAATAATGGGACACCCACACACTGCTCGCGTTGGCGGCAGACTGCCTTGCCTGGTCACGCCCCGTTTATTTTTAGCTACGCGCTCCGCCTTCCGGCGCGAGCGCGGGGGCAGGAGGTTTCCGGCGCGTGCGTCAGCGTCAAAGGCTGGCACGCTAACTCACCACATCCCATCCCAACTCAGTCCTTGACTGGATTCCAAATGTCTCATAGTTCACTTACTTGGCAGGCAAAGTCTCTCAGGCGAGTGTTCGGCTGGAGGTTGCTCCTCAGAGCATACCTGTGCTGGCCACGGCTGGACCTGGGCTCCACGGCTGGTTTGCTGGGCGGGGTGGTGTCTCTGGGGGCCTTTGGGTTGCCTCTGGGGGTCTTGGCGGGGAGGCAGACTCTTGATGGTAGTCCTCTGCCTCTCCAGGCTCCTCTGATGTCGCCCTCAGCTCTCCAGGATCGCTTGTTGCCTCAGGATAGTGTTCTGGGTTGACCACCTGTTTGAACCATGAGATGTTGCAGGTTACAACTTCCCCTTCTTTGTCGACTGTCACCAAGGCTCCCTTCACGTCGGTCACAGTCCAGTAGCCCTATTCATAGCGGGTACGGAACTTTCCTCC
Source organism: Calotriton arnoldi (assembly GCA_963921515.1). Lineage (NCBI taxonomy): Eukaryota > Metazoa > Chordata > Amphibia > Caudata > Salamandridae > Calotriton > Calotriton arnoldi. The sequence goes on along the minus strand of CAWUFW010007656.1, from coordinate 321,633 downwards.
TGGCCTCCAGTCCCTCATGATGACGGTGTCTCCCCGTCGCAGCTGACGAGACACAGCTCTTCTGGTTTGGCTGGCCGTGACGTTGCGTTGTTTCCTCCTCTGGAGGGCGCCTTCTTCATCAAAGGGAGGGGGTGTCAACCCTGGGGCGATTGGAAGGCCATCGCGGCGGGAACCATTGAACATTAGCGCCCATGGTTCTTGGCGCGTGGAGCTTTGAGGGTTGCTTTGATATTCCCGCAGGAACCTCGGTAGGTGCTGTTCCGGGTCTGCGTGCTCGGCCACGGCGATGCGTAGGGCTTTGTTGATTGTCCTCATAAATCGTTCAATCTCGCCGTTGGCTTGGGGCCACTGTGGGGTGATGCGTCTGTGCCGGATGCCATGGCGTTGCATGAACTCTTGGAACTCATGCCCTTGGAACGGGGGCCCATTGTCACTTCGGAGTTCTTCCGGGCATCCAAGCATGGCGAATATTTTTTCCAGTACAGGGCCGACGTGGGAGAAGGCCATTGAGGGGACAACCTCTACGATTGGGTACTTCGAGTAGCTGTCGATCAGAGCTAGGGTAACTCTGCCATCCGGGAAGCTCCCGAAGTCCACGCTCAGCTTCTCCCAGGGGTTCTTCCCATGCTCTTCGGTGTGGATAGGCGCGGGTCTTTCGGGGCCACTTGTCACCTGGCAGGAGGGGCACCGCCGGACCGTCTCGACGACACGGGCATCCATACCCGGGAACCAGACTTTCTCCCGCATGCGGGCTTTCATCTTCTCCACCCCTTGGTGTCCTCCGTGGGCGAGTTGCGTCGCTCGTGACTGGAGTGATGCTGGCATCACAATCCGAGAGCCTCTCAGTAGGATTCCTTGTTGGGTAACGCTCAGCTCATTCCTGACTCTCCACATGTGTATCAGAATCTGCTTCTCTGGGCCCACCCATGAGTTGGCTGATTGTAGGAACTGATGCCAGTGCCCTCCTTGGACGGCTGCTCGGACCTTGGCAATGACTGGGTCTGCCTCTGCTGCAGATGCCACCTCCTCAAGGGTCAGCGCTCGAGGGCACGTGAGTGCCGAGATCATGTTCGGGTGGGTCTCCGTGGGGTCAGTGCTCAGTTCATCACATCTGTCTTCTGCTGGCCCTGGGTGTCTCAAGAGGAAATCGGCAGGGTTCTTGGCACCCGGCCCGTACGCCACGTCCATCTCGTACTGCTGGAGTCCAATGGCCCACCGTTCGATGTGTGGCGGGGGTGAGGCACCGATCCTTTAAACAGTGGTACTAGGGGATGTTTGTCCGTAATGATCTTGAACGGGTGCCCACATATGTACAAATGAAAATGCTGGCACGCCCATCGGATGGCTAGGGCTTCCCTCTCAATCTGGGCATATCGCTGCTCGGTCGCGGATAGTGCCTTGCTGGCATATGCTAGGGCAGCCCATCGCCCCGGCTCTTGCTCCTGGATAAGGACGGCCCCTAGGCCGACGGGAGTGGCGTCTACTAGTATTTCTGTCCATTTGGTGGGGTTGAAATACACCAGCGTGGAGTGATCGAGGAGAGCACTCTTGCATGCTTGAAATGTTGCTTCTTCTCCTGGGCCCCACTGCCACATGGCATCGGCTCGCGTGAGATTCCGGAGTGGCTCCGCGATGGTGGCTAGGTCCGTGATGAAGCGGCCACAGTAGGTGGCCATCCCGAGGAAACTGCAGACTTCAGCCACTGTGAGGGGTGCGGTTGCGTTTTTGATGGCCTGGGATTTCCGGGGGTCGACCTGGATTCCATCCTGCGTGAACGTGTAGCGAAAGAATTCTATTCGTTGTTGGAACAGCAGACACTTCTCCCGATGTAGTGTGACCCCCTGGTCCTGGAGCCTTTGCAGCGTGGCTCTCAGGTGTCGGTAGTGTTCCTCAGCCGTCTGTGAGTGGATGAGGATGTCGTCACTCACGTTTAGTATGCCCGGTAGTCCAACCAGGATCTCTTTGACTGCATTCTGGAAGATTTCGGCGGCTGAAGATATGCCAAAATTCAGGGGCTTGTACCTTCTGAGTCCTAGGTGCGTGCTGAAAGTGGTTATGTACCTGCTTTCTTTTGCCAGCAACAGCTGATGTTAGCCCGCATTCAGGTCTAATTTCGAAAACCACCTGGACCCATTCAGATCGGCCACAATGTCGTCCATAGTCGGCGTGATGTGGCGTTTGCGTCGAATGGTCTTGTTGGGAAGGCGCATGTCAATGCAAAGTCTTATTTTTCCTGGTTGGCGAGGCTTTTCAGCAATCACCATGGGGGACACCCATGGCGTGGGCCCCGAGACCTTTTCTATGACCCCTTGGTCTTCTAGCTTCTGCAGCTCTTCTTCCAACAGCAGTCGGAGGTGGAAGGGAATTCTCCTGTGCCTCAGGGCCGTCGGCACGACGGTTGGGTCTATGTGCAATCTGATTGGAGCTCCTTTTATCCGTCCCAGTCCCTCGAACAGATCCTTGAACTGACTGAGTAGTTCTTTGGTCTGGTCGTCTTGCACGCTTCTGGCAAACTTCTCTAGTCCCAGGTCTTCTGCCGCATGGCTGCTCAATAGTGTATCTGCCTCTTGGTTGATGACATGGATGTCAACTGTGATCTCGGTGTCTTCTGACCGCACAGGCACGGTCATTTTGCCTCGGAGCGGTAACGGCGAATCACTCCAATAGGCAAAGATTTTTGTCTTTGAGGGTTGCAGCTCTGGCTTGGGTTTCAGTTTGTTGTATTGTTGAATACCCATGACGGTGACGGACGCTCCCGTGCCTATCACTGCATTGACTTCTGACCCTGCTATCAGCACCATGCATCGGGGTTGGGGGCGTCTCTGCCTTTTCAGGGCTTGGGTGAAAGAGACTAGGTACGTCTCTCCTTCCTCATCTGATGAGGTGTCATCTGCTTGGTAGGCAGTTGCGCCCGTCGCCTTCCTTCCTGGCGAGGACGATAGCGAGACGCTCGATAGTTGGCGGACCATTCTCCACATAGGCTTGGGCCGCTTGCCCTCTTTTCCGCGGTGCTTTCTTTCTGCATACTGAGGCGAAGTGGTTCGCAATTCCACAGTTGGTGCATGTCTTCCCTTGTGCTGGACATGACTGCGGGGAATGTTCCTCGTAACCACAGTACCCACATTGGCTTCTCAGGGTTGGTGGTGGGCGATCTCTTGTCTTGTTGGTCCTGTCCCGCATCCTGACAGCGTCGGTACGTTCAGTCTTGACGGCGACTCCTTTTTCCGTGTTGCGCATGAACGCAAGGTCCATTTCTTCTGCAAGCGCGGCTGAAAGATCATGGGACCGTGCCAGCACCAGGATGTCATTCATTGGTATGTTCGGCTGCCTTAGGATGAGGCCTCGCAGGACTTTACTGTGGATTCCCAGAATCAGTTGTGCCCTGATTTCTTCTGCGGCCCTGTCCCCTACGAGGTGGGTACTAGCAAGCTCCCTCAGCCGTGCGTGAAGAGTCCACTGATTCTCCTTCCCTTTGTCTCGCTTGCCTCAACTTGAAATGTTCGAAATCAGGATTTAGTTGCGGGTCAAAATGTGCGTTCAATGCAGCTACCGCTGCTGCATAGTCCTCCGGTGGCGGGGAGGTGTTTGAAGAGCAGGTAGATTTCCTCTCCCGTGTAGTGGAGAAGTAGTGAGCGTTTGACGGCACCGTCCGTCTCCCTGGTGGCGATGAAATAATTCTCCAGGCGGCTGAGCCAGACCTGCCACCTCGGCGAGGCCATCGATGGGTCTGCCGATTCACTAAAAGGAGGTAGAGCTCCTGAGGGAAGGTGTTGTGTAGTGGCCCTCACTGGTGGTTGCGCCTCTTCTCCCTGGTCTCCCATAATGCTGGCTAATGGGGTTCCTGTATGTCAGAGCGAGGGAGTAGTGCCCAAAGGAATGGATCCGGCGTGTGGGCTAGAGGGACTGGTACCGCCAGAGTTTGCGTGGGCAGCTCCTGTGGGCGCAGCCTTGTGGCACGTGGGTGATCACTGCCATGTGGGAAGATGCCTGGGTGCCTCCCTTGCGCGTCGTGCGCAATTCCCCTCCGTTGGCGTGGGCATGTCGTGCTGCGCCCCTGTCAGGTACACCTTGAGGGCATGTGAGAGTCCTCCTACCTCATGGTGTCGTCTGTGGCGTCTGGCCTGGTTGATGGTGGTCCTCAGTGTGGACTGCACACTGTTGGGGACGTGTTGCAGCAACCCTCAGCAGGGTGCCTTGGAGCGTGGGTCCTTTCGCTCCTCGTCGCCAGTGTTACGTGTGGAACCGGGGGGGGCCTCGCGGGGCCGGGCGCGCTTGGCAGACGCGCAGCATAAATAATGGGACACCCACACACTGCTCGCGTTGGCGGCAGACTGCCTTGCCTGGTCACGCCCCGTTTATTTTTAGCTACGCGCTCCGCCTTCGGGTGCGAGCGCGGGGGCCGGATGTTTCCGGCGCGTGCGTCAGCGTCAAAGGCTGGCACGCTAACTCACCACATCACTGACGCAGTCCCTGCCCCTACAGCCGCAAAGTCAGGTCCAGTGTCTCCAATCCAGCCGCGGCCCGTGCAGGTAAGAGCGTTAGGGCAGTGGTGCCGGGTTGGGGGGGGATTCGACAGATGACCACGAGGGAAAATTAAATAAATAATTAATTTTCCCTTGTTGTCGTCTGTTGAAACTCCCCCCGCCCGGCTCTACCGCTCTTACCTGCACGGCCGCTGCTGCTTCAAACACTATTATCAGGAGTATCTACACCTGATAATCCTGGGCCCAGAGAGACGTCTAAGTCCGAGTTGTGGAATTTCACTCTGAGTGGTCACCCTGGGTAAAAAGCCACAACTCGTAGTGGTGTTCTTAGTGTGGGGTTGTTCTAAAGTGATACGTTTCTGGGGTGCGATTTATGACAGGCTAGAGTTGGTGACTGACAAAGGTTTTTTACCGCCACCATAGCTGCCATTTTTCCAGCTATTTTTCAGTAAGTTAGATGTATTAATACAGGGAAAAAGATAGCATTCTAGGGCAGTGTTACCAGTTAGTACATTTATTTATGGGGATGGAAACCAACTGTGGCATCAAAAGTTGACGTATGGATTACAGAAATGACATTATTACCTCGTTAAAAGAATATTGGGTTCTCCTGCCTTGATAGATTGTTTGTGAAGAAATGTTAATTTATTATGCACCTGGACCTTACTGTACATACAAATGTCCCTGTAGACACAGAATAGGTAAAATCCTGTCATATACATGGCCATTAGTGAATGATATCAACATCAATTGGTTTTTTCTTACAACAAGAGCACTGTGATAAGTTGTTTTGTGGTGTGTTTTTCCACTAATGTGTATGTATGTCTTTATGCCATACATGTAACACAGTGTTTAATTTGTGCAGGTCCTGGGCACCAGTAGGCATTTCTGGGCACTGGGAAATATTTTTTATTGTCAGGCTACGACCCTGAGAGTGAAAGGATAAAAAAGAAAAAGAAGGAGGAAGAGAAAGATGGAAAAATAGTGATAAAGGGAGGGATGAAATAGCAGTGCAAGAATGAGATAAGGCGGTATGAAGTGTAATCTGGTGGAAGGAAGAGGCACGAGCGAGGTCCGAAGAAAAACGTTGGGCCCCTGCACTTCCTTTCCTTTTTTTCCCTTTCAGATTAAGCACTGGTGTCTTGTATGGTGATGGAAGTAGCAGACCAGACAACTTCCTAATACAAGCATTTGCAATGCAGTAGGTCTCGCATTTTTTTAGAGTTCGAGCTATTGGTGTTGTAATGGAAATGTGTTTTACTTATGTGAGAAAGAGCGCAAGTGCAAAAGTGATAGAAAGGGAGAGCAAGATGGTATATAGAGATAGTTAGAGTTATTTGCGGATCTAAGTAAAAATTTGGGCGTTTTTCATCGATAACGCCCTCTCTATACTCTCCCAAGTTCAGGCCCTCGTGGGAACCTGTTTTTGCTTACTCCGTAAGCTGAAGAAATTCCTCCCGCTCCTCCCACCGGACTCCAGGAAGTCAGTGGTTCAGGCGCTGGTTACGTCTAGATTAGACTATGCCAATTTCCTTTACCTGGGTCTACCGGATTACCTCCTTCAGCACCTCCAGGTGGTGCAGAATTCAGCGGCTAGGGCGATTCTCAGATTGAAACCGAGGTCTCATATGGTCCCTCATCTCAAGGCCTTACACTGGCTTCCAGTGAGGGAGCGGATAAAATTTAAGGCCATGGTAATTTTCTTTAAAGCCCTCCATGGTAAAGGTGCCTCAGAAGGCGTGTTTGTCGCTACGCACCCACTAGAGCACTTAGATCATCCTCTGCCGATTTTGCCTGTGCCCCCAAGGAACGCTTGGTGCGCAGGGGCGGCAAATCTTTCAGTCTGCTGGGTGCTCAAGTATGAAACAAACTTCCGGCGGTTCTGAGAGCATCCACTGATCTGACTACCTTTAAGAAATAGCTGAAAACATGGCTTTTTAAGAGTTAAGTCGTCCTCAGCTGCAGTCATGTGTGAACCTCTAGTGCCAGGACACTCCTGTTGGAGTAGCTGTGCGCTTTACAAGTTTTGATCGTTCCGTCATTCATTCAGAGACAGAGTGAAGAGAGATAGAATGAGATAGAGAGTGAAAGAGAGTTAGAGAAAGGTAGAGTTACATGCTGGTGGCAGGGGACACTTGTAAAATGCATTGTCAGGGTGAAGCTGCTCCCAAAGCTACTGATTATATTCTGGCGTCACCCTGTGTTGTCATACTTTACAAATATACTATTGTGATGCAAAACAAAATGCTGTGGATGCATCATGGTGGCCAGTCGCACGCTCTCACCTGGTGCACAGTATCCACGGGCAGCTGCGTTGTCCTGAAGAGCTCACCCACATTGCTGTTCCATGCAGTGCTCCTTCCGCCTGCCCTCTCCGTCTAGCACCACCCGAACAGCATTGTAGGAGCTAAGCAGTAGCAGGAAGCTCAATGTGGAAGTATCATGGAGGCCAGCAGCACTTTATAACCTGATGCGGAGTGTCCGCAGGCAGCTGTGTTGCCCTGAAGAGCTTGGCCATCTTGTTGTTCCCAGCGATGGTCCCTCTTCCCGCCCTTTCCCTGTAGCACCGACCAAACAGCCGTTTAAAAAACAAATATAATTTTTAAAAAAAGAGTTTGTTAAGCTGTGCATACCAAAATTAAAGCGCACCACCACTGCTTAAAAAACAAACATAATATTAAAAAAAGAGTTTGTTGAGTTGCACATACCAAAAGTAAAACGCGCCACCGCTGCTACTAGAAAAACGCATAGAATTTTTTTTTAAAAAGAGTTTGGCGAGCCGCGCATACGAAAAAGGCGTGATGATGAAGATGAAGTTGCTTAAAAAACAATAACATGTACACGCCGTGGAGTGGGGAGGGAGCAAAGAAGGGAGTGTCTTAAAAGATAAAGCGTGGCGTCCATGATTGGGTGCCATGCAAAGCCAAGAAAACACATGGACTCTGCTTTGTGGAAGCTGGAGAGCGTGTTGTGCCTGTAACAGCAAGACATTAATTAACTAAATAGTGCTCACTAACTGTTAATCAAACCTCGAGAGTACGGACACATGTAAGAGGGGCTATCCTCATCAGCAATAACAACAGAAGAGAGAGAGGTACTAATGAGGGACTACTAAGCCTATTCATGAATCAAAAGCCACCATTTACAAAGGACAGTAAGAGGAGCCAATTGAAAAGATGGGCAGAAAATGGGCAGAGCTTAAAGTCCATACCTGATTATAACAGGTCTTAGAGAGACAGCACAATCGCTGCCTAGGCGAGAGCTAAAAACTCACTGTGTGAGACAGGGAACCAGGAGGGGGCGGGCCTAAGGAGGGGACCGGACCTGAAGTCCATCACCTCACGTATTCTGAAAGTGCTTCTGAGGAGGCGTGTTGATCAAGGTAAGGGGTGTGGCTTTGGGCAGGTCACTGTCTGTGAGCTGCTGTAACACCCCATAAAAACAATCAGAGGTTTCAAAGGCTGACACTAATGTCAGTGTAATTACTGTACAAATGTTTTTTTTAAAGTTTTTGTAGAAGAATGTCCTAAAAAACATTTTATGCATGAACATTCTCCCGTTATTAGTGGGTTTTTGAAGAATGTTTAATGCAAAACCTACTCTTGCAGAACTTTTCTCCCCTGATTTGTTTCTCAAATTTCACAACTTTTACTGAACTTGATGAATCCTGAAAGGTTTGGAAAAAGAAACTGACGAAGTTTGTAAAAGAAATCCTTAATCTTTGGAGATCATTAATCTCAAGTTGATCCTGTTAGAGTAATGGAGCCATATGGATCCAAACCAACCACTCAAATGGACTGTAACAATTGATACAGCCAATTGCAAATGTGATGCTGCCATATGGTAAAAAATACATTTTTTCTAAACTGCCACTGCAACATGTCTCTCCTTTCTCTTCACAGCCTTTCTGTCAAAATTTCAACTTCCGACCCCACCTCTGTTTTACAAACCACCCCTGTCCCTTCACCCAACCCCTACTTTTCTATACAAAGGAATTCCTCAGCACACGTCTGTTATGTCACAATATACATAAACATGCTTGATGTGAGCATAAGTAAAATACAAGTAGGTAAGTTCTTATTTCTTTTTTCCTTTTTATTTTCCGATGTTCAGACAGCCGACACGTGTTTCGTCGCTTACATGGGAATTAATCCCGCGACTTTATCAAGGCTATTGTCTTCCTGTGTATAACCTTTATTAGTGGTGTTAATTCCAACCCACACTGGGATTCAATATCTCGCGACGTCTCACTTCTCAATGTTAAATCCAAGGGATCCCTGTACGTCGCGAGATATTGAATCCCAGTGTGGGTTGGAATTAACACCACTAATAAAGGTTATACACAGGAAGACAATAGCCTTGATAAAGTCAGCGGATTAATTCCCATGTAAGCGTACGAAACACGTGTCGGCTGTCTGAACATCGGAAAATAAAAAGGAAAAAGAAATAAGAACTTACCTACTTGTATTTTACTTATGCTCACATCAAGCATGTTTATGTATATTGTGACATAACAGACGTGTGCTGAGGAATTCCTTTGTATATCTGTCAATTGGCCAAGGCCATTTTGTGTTTTGAGGAGGTCAGTGGTTCTCTTCACCTTGCAGCACCGTGATCAATACAGCAAGTAAATATCAAATATTTGTGTTATCTCTCCCGAGTGGCGCCTTCATTTACCCAACTAAATACCACTGCTCATTAGGTGCCCTACTTTTCTATGCTTCTATGCTTTCCTTCATTTGGAAAGAGGTTAATACTATGAAATTACTTTCAATGACAACAATATTTATTCTCTTTATCTTTTGAATGCAAAAGCCAAAAGGCTGATATGCTAAATTAAAACCTGAAACTAGTAAAAGCACTAGAAATAAGGCACAAAGGTATCGAACACATGGGACCTCACCTCAACTTGAACACAAAAAGATCTGTGGGGTGGGTCGTGCCACAGACATCAGAGATGTTCACCACCTTACAAGCCGGCTAAACCCAACTTTGCAAATGATAACGTAAATCAAGTACAGGTACAACACGCTTAATATTACCAGATAGTGCCTACCCTGCCATACATAATGCCCACTCGCCTTGCATTAACAATGCCACTCCCCCAAATACAAAACTGATGCTTTAACCTGAAGTCTCTGTGCCCTACTGCTAGAACATATTAATCTAGCACCTGTGGCACCTTAATCCTCGAAAAGCTTTTCATTGTAATGATTTCTAAGTAAATCTGACTATAAATTGAATTGGTTACCATCTATCTGGCAACAACATTCCAGTGTGTATCATTGCTAGCGCCCGCCGTGTAGTGCAATTGTTCTGTGCGCCACAGAAATATAGATTTTTCTTTTAATCCACATTTAATGTGGTTCTTATTGTAGCAAAGTTTGACAAATTCCTTGTTCTTGTATTTGTTTGGGTATTCTGGAAGAGAGTATTCATTTCCTTATTTCTTCACAATATACATCCTGGTGCTCTGCATTATGCAGTCCTGGTACTGACCTACGGTTTGCTCCTTTCAACTTTAAATTTCGACAGACACCAGCAGAATAATGAGACTTTGCCCACTCAATGGATATTTACATAAAATGTTTTTTCCTTGTTTATATTCCTCTCCCCACCTGCACATCTTGCATCATTGTGCTTCGTTACCATACCTCAATACATTTGCACAAATTCCTTTTGAGCACTGCGCTCATTGCATAACATATGTATCTATAAAACTATATATATACATATTTGCATTTATATATATGTACACACACACAGGTGTGTGTGTGTGTGTGTGTGTGTGTGTGTGTGTGTGTGTGTGTGTGTGTGTGCAAGGAACTCTGGGTTGTTCCTAAGTTTAGGCGGAGAGTTGCTCCTTTATATGGAGCACCCTCTAACACCAGCAATACTCTGAATCTGCTCACCTCTAATGCAGGTGTGGCCGACACAGGTAAGAGTGGTGGGGCGGCGGGGGTGGGGCAGTGGGGCGGCAGGACGGGGGCCAACTCAGCAATAGAGCTAGCACAAGATAAGTGGTTTTATTTATTTTTTATTTAATTATACCTATCCCATCGTCGTCAACTCACCCCTGCCTCGCCCCGCCTTTCTTACCTGTGCACCTGCTCAAATGTCTGTTTTTCTAGCACATTGTTAAGCATAGGATTAGCACAGTGCCATCCATGCCGAGCTAGAAAGGGACAAAGCCTTTTTGCCATTTTTACAGCAACGTCTTTAAGCATCGATTAGCCTGCTTTGACTGATCCGAAGACCAAGTTGCCAGTTACACTAGTGTCTCTTTTTACAGAATAGGTGTGTACAACAAGGTTTAATTCACAAATACATATTTAATTCGTGAAAACACGTTCTATATTGGAAATCCTTAGATGAACCACTGCTCTGTTACACATGTGCCTACCCAGGATGACTTCTGGTAATAGAGGAAGCCTGTGGTATTTGTTAGAACATCTCAATCTGTGGTGCCCAGAGAAGAGGCACTGTTGTGTCACTTCGACTGTATCAGGGAAGTAACTCAACAAACGTGCACATGAGTTTCACCAGGAATTTCATTCATTGTTACATGCCAACTAACTGATGCACTACAAGCGCGGATTGCGTTGTTTATGGACTAACATCTCGGGTAGTAGACCTGCTTGTTTGAGCCGATGTCTTTACCCGACGCATTAGGGAAGGATGCCGTGTGGAACATTGTAACATCATGTTAATTGTCAGGACTGAATCATACAATTTGATCAGGTGGGCCAGGCATAAGTAGAATGAAGAAGTCGCATCCACACAGCAAACAGCACTTCCAATGTACTGCTTTTCCTAACAATGTAAACAGGTAAAACATTCTTATAAAATGTGCCTTGGACTAATCATTTGTGGCCATCAGTACGGTGAACTGTGAAATCTGTGATGTGCCAGCAGCACCATCTAGTGGTTAAATACAAATATACCGCTTTGACCAATTATTTAAAAAACAGATGACCAAAGTGCATCAACGCAAGTGAGGGGTGAAATTCAATACACAGAAGCAGATGAAAGCATGGAGTAGCTGCTCATTAGAAACAGAATACTATTAATCCCACATCCCATGTAACATCTGAATAATCATCGGCTTCTAATCTGCATTCACCTGAAACATGCCAAGACTGGTCATGAGATGGGGCAGCCAAGCAGAAGGTGGAAGGGTTTTGGAAGGAATTGAACGCAGAGACCCAGGCCCTCGTTGGAGCTGACTTTCCTAAAAAAATCTGTGAGCTGGACAATTCGTTGAAGAAAAATGGCAAAATGGCGTACTGCCTTCACTAATCAGCTATATATCAAGGAAAAGAAAAACATTCCATACGGTTCCAAGATTCTAACGGCACCCTCACATAATCTGAGAGCAACTCTGAATATTACCTCCTACAAAAATGGCACAGTCCTTATCCAAGTAGCAAATAAGGACCTCGAGCTATTCGACGACTATTTTGCCACACTAAAAGACCTTGTATACAACAAATCATATCCTGCACACCTTCAAGACGTTTCCTCGCAATCTGACCCTCAATCCGATCATCACCTCGACACAATAGAATGTACAATCTCTCAGGAGCTGCAACAACCTACGCGTTCGACCAGAATCCCTGAAACTAGGGATAACAACTCCCTTCTCTTAGCTCCCAAATCACCCCCCATCTCCATTACCACCACGGCTCCCAGTCCCATCTCAAGGACCCCCGTCAATCTATCACGGTTACTAATGGGATTACACAATGACAGGCACCAGATAACAAAAAGGAAAAAACCTATACTCCCAATTCTACCCCTAATTCCACTGAACACTACTAATTCATCCACACAAAATGCTGTCATTTCGGTAACATCTAACACTGCCCAGGACAACAAAAGACTAAAACATAAATCGGTAATGAATCCCAAATCATACCCTTTCAAAAATCCAAAAAGGTCAGACGGAACTTCTACCAGACCCTCTCACACGGATATCGAACAATCTAGCATTCCTACCTCCAGACCTACCGGCAATCTGTTCCAACCATTCCCTTCGTCCTTAGAAGAACTAGAAACTCTCAGAAACCAAACTGATAGGATCTATCTAAATTTGCAAAACGCCATATCAGAACTTAAGAACCTTTTACTCATCTCAGAAAATTATCTCTCAAAAATCAACCATTTTCAAAAATCTACTCTCTCAAACCATAGCAACCCAAAAACTATTCCCATGCCTCTATCCTATCGCCATCTCCGTACCTGCAAACAACAACATCGATACCTGACAGACTTGGAAACGCCGTCCCTGTTACTATCTTATGAATCACCCCCCAATCCCCCCCACATGATGGTTGAACACACAATTAGCTCACTCCCAATCAATGCAAACAGAACAACTCGCCCAAACAACAGAAAAGTTAACCCTAATAACCTAAAAAAAAAGTAACACTTACCCCCGAAACACATGAATCTAACATGAGTAACTCATCGAAACCAATCTCCTGCCTCCTACTCAACTGCCGCTCAGCAATGAAACACGCTGCTGACATCGCTGACCTCATTTTGAGCCGAGAAGTTGATCTAACCATCCTGACGGAATCGTGGCTTACGGAATCTTCTTCCCCTTGCTTAGACCTTCTTGTGCCTCCCAACTACAACATTGTTAGGCTAGACAGACCACACAAAATGGGTGGAGGCATTGCCTGTATCCATCGAGCTGACATCTCTATTACTGTAATTCATTCCGACCCCCTTGAATCTTGTGAATACCTTGGGATCTCCTTAAAATCCACAGATAAGCAGAGCTGCAAACTACACGTATTTTACCACTCCCCAGGCAAAAACGCCCTATTCATTGACCAACTAATAGAAATCATTACAACAAACTCTGCCTCACATTCCAATGATATTTTCCTAGGGTATTTCAATCTTCATTGGGAAGACCCCTATGATATTCAAGTCAATGCTATCAAGGATTTCCTTACAGTCTAATCCCTAGTCCAAGCCTGCACCCGTCCTACCCACAACAAAGATGCAACACTAGAATGGATCATTTCCAAAGAAAAAATGATTAATACAATCCAAATCGACCCCTGCGATTGGTCAGACCATCATATTATAACCTTCCAAATACCCCCTACAAGAAAGAAACCGACCTCACAATCCACCAAACCTAAACAATGGGTTTGTGACACAAAAAACCTAAAGTTGGAATTACTAACAACTCAATACAAGAAAGAACTTCTCCCTCCCACCAATATGGAGAACGTCAATGAGCTCACGGAACACTACAATTCCACAATAACAAGAATTATTGATGATCTAGCCCCACCAAAACTCAAAAGGATACCGGACAAAGACAAAAACCCTTGGTTCAATAGTTCTCTCAACGAAGAAAGGCGCAAACTTAGACTAACTGAACGGCAATGGAGACAACATCCTTCATCCCCTCACTTAAGACTGCTAAGAAAGTCCAGAAACTCCTACAACAAAAGTATCCTGAACTCTAAAAAAGACTTCTTCAGGTCAGAACTAGACAACGCCAAAAACAGACCGAGGAAATTATTCAAAATACTAAAACAGCAATCAAACAAACTGGCCAAATCCGCACCCCTGACATCGAAATCTCATCTATGCAGCGAAGAATTCTCCTCCTTCTTTTCTGCTAAAGCCACCTCCCTGGAGAAGGAACTCATGACTGCCGCTGACAACCCCGCCTCCCCTAAAAATTCTCCAATCACTCATCCAACTCAACTTACTCTGTCAGGATCCAAAAATAAAGCCCACTGGTCCTCCTTCAAACTTTATGACCATAAAGACATCACCAAAATCCTATTGTCTATAAAACCTAACAACCACTACAACGACCCCCTCCCGTCGAGTTGTCTGACAGCTATCAACCATACTATCATCCTCATCTGGACCAAGATAATCAATGCATCGCTCTCTCAAGGATCCATCCTGGACTGCCTAAAAACCGGCCAAGTCATCCCCATCCTAAAAAAACCTACAGAGAACCCTTCGGACCCAAACAATTTCCGACCGATAACCAACATTCCTATGTTAGCCAAAGTAATAGAAAAATGTGTTTTCCAAAACAGCTTAACCAGCACATTATGGAATTCAAGCTGCTTGACACCTGCCAATCCGGCTTCAGACCCGGGCACAGCACCGAAACAGCTATCCTACATATTGTGGATGACGCCCTACTAGCATTAGACCGTAATGAATCATGTCTGCTTATACTACTTGACCTCTCATCTGCTTTTGACACTGTTAACCATGGCAAAATTCTCGAGAGACTTGAGAACAGGATGGGTTTATCTAGAACGGTCCTAAAATGGTTTAAATCCTTCTTAGACAATAGAACGCAAAGATTCCTGGTGAATCGAAATCTATCCACACCATCCCCTAACCAACTAGGAGTACCACAAGGCTCAACACTATCACCATCATTATTTAATCTCTATATCGAACCTTTAACTGTAATACTACAGCAGGCTAACATCTCATTCCACATGTATGCGGACAACACTCAGCTATATATCAAGATCACTTCCCTGGAAGAAATTAAGACGATGAACCAAGCACTAAAAAAGACCATCCACTGGCTAACAAACAATCACCTTAAACTAAACTCTCAAAAAACTGAATTCCTTCTAATCTCCCCCTCAAAAAACTCCTCAGCTAAGAAAGATTGGACTAAGCTAATCACTGCACTAAACTGTACTCCGACTCTGGTGGACTCCACCAAGTCGCTAGGAATCACTCTAGACAAGAACCTTAATATGCAATCACACATCAATCTGATGGCTAAAAATGCCCGTTTTCACCTCAGCTACCTTAGAAAAATGAAATCATACATCGAATCACTAGACCTCAAAACTGCTGTTCAGGCTTTAGTCATCTCCAGACTTGAATATGGATGTACCACTCTAACAGGACTACCCAAAATTTCAACAGCCCCGCTTAAAGCCTGTCTTAATGCAGCCGCGAGACTCTTAACTGGGTCTAAAAAATTTGACCACATCACCCCCCATCTGAAAGCTCTCAACTGGCTCCCTCATGAAGCAAGAATCCAACTAAAGATGGCCTGCATAACACATCAATCAATCAATCAATCACAGAATTTGTAAAGCGCACTACTTACCCGCGAGGGTCTCAAGGCGCTGGGGGAGAAAAAAAAGGGGGGGGGTGCTGCTACTGGTCGAACAACCAGGTCTTGAGTAGCCTCCTGAAGGTCAGCAGGTCTTGGGTCTGTCGTAGGCTTAGTGGAAGGGTGTTCCAGGTCTTGGCGGTGAGGTGGGAGAAGGATCTGCCGCAGGTGGTGGTTCTTCGAATGCGAGGGACGGTGGCGAGGGAGAGGTCGGCAGAGCGGAGTTGGCGGTTGGGGATGTAAAAGAGGAGTCGTCTGTTGAGGTAGGCTGGGCCAGTCTTGTGGAGTGCCTTGTGTGCGTGGATGAGGAGTTTGAAGGAGATTCTCCTGTCAACGGGGAGCCAGTGCAGGTTCCTCAGGTGGGGGGTGATGTGGCTGTGGCGTGGTACATCGAGGATCAGGCGTGCGGAGGCGTTTTGTATGCGTTGCAGTCGCTTGATGAGCTTGGCCGGGGCTCCCGCGTAGAGGGCGTTCCCATAGTCGAGTCTGCTGCTGACGAGGGCCTGGGTGACTGTTCTTCTCGTGTCTGTCGGGATCCACCTGTAGATCTTGCGAAGCATGCGGAGGGTGTTAAAGCAGGAGGATGAGACTGCGTTGACTTGCTTGGTCATGGAGAGCGTTGAGTCGAGGATGACTCCCAGGTTGCGTGCGTGGTCGGTGGGTGTCGGGGTTGCTCCCAGCGTCGTTGGCCACCAGGAGTCGTCCCAGGCTGAGGGGTTGGAGCCGAGGATGAGGACCTCTGTCTTCTCCGTGTTCAGTTTTAGATGGCTGATCTTCATCCATTCGGCGACGGCCTTCATCCCTTCATGGAGGTTGGATTTGGCGGCGAGGGGGTCCTTGGTGAGGGAGAGGATCAGTTGGGTGTCGTCGGCGTAGGAGATTATGTTGAGGTCGTGCTGTCTGGCGATGCGTGCGAGCGGGGCCATGTAGATGTTGAACAGTGTTGGGCTGAGGGACGATCCCTGGGGTACGCCGCAGATGATCTCGGAGGCTTCGGATCGGAATGGTGGGAGGCGGACTCTCTGGGTTCTGCCGGCGAGGAAGGAGGTGGCCCATTCCAGGGCCTTGTCTCGGATCCCTGCGTCGTGGAGGCGTGCGCGTAGAGTGCGGTGGCAGACAGTGTCGAAGGCGGCGGAGAGGTCCAGCAGGATGAGGGCTGCGGTCTCACCGTTGTCCAGCAGGATCCTGATGTCGTCGGTGGCGGCGATGAGGGCAGTCTCAGTGCTGTGGTTGCTGCGGAACCCCGATTGGGATGGGTCCAGGATGCTGTTTTCTTCGAGGTATCGGGTTAGCTGCTTGTTGACGATCTTCTCGATGACCTTGGCTGGGAACGGAAGCAGGGAGATGGGCCGGAAGTTCTTGAGGTCTCTCGGGTCCGCCTTGGGTTTTTTGAGTAGGGCGTTGATCTCTGCGTGTTTACAGCTCTCTGGGAAGGTCGCGGTCTCGAAGGAGAGATTGATGATGTTGCACAGGTGGGGTGCGATGGAGCTGCTGGCTTTGTTGAAGATGTGGTGCGGGAAAGGGTCTGACGGGGAGCCGGAGTGTATTGTGCTCATGGTCTTGATGGTGTCCTCGATGTTCACGCTGGCCCAGGCTGGCAGGGGATCGTGGTCGATGGTGTGCGGCGGGTCTGGTGCATCGATCTTAGTTGGGGCTGTCTGGGTGTTGGGGCTGTCTGGGTGTTGAAGCTGTCGTGGATGTCGGCGATCTTGCGGTGGAAGAAGTTGGCGAGGGAATCGCACAGGGGTTGCGACGGTGGGATGTCGTTGGTGTTGGAGCTGGGGTTGGAGAGTTCCTTCACGATGTTGAAAAGCTCCTTGCTGTTGTGTGCGTTGTTGTCGAGGCGGTCTTTGAAGGAGGTTCTCTTGGCGGACTTGATGAGGTGGTGGTAGTTACGGATGGCGTCTTGGTGGGCTGCGTGGCTGTCCGGTGTCTTATCACTGTGCCATTTCTTCTCTAGTTTCCGGCAGGTGCGCTTGGAAGCTAGGAGTTCCGAGGTGAACCAGCTGGCTCTTTTGGTGGTGTCAGCGTAGGTGGGGTTTTTCAGCGGGCGAGGGTGTTGGCACAGTCGTCCATCCATCTTCTGAGGTTGCAGGCAGCGTCGTCGGTGTTGGATGGGTCGGAGGGAGGGCTGAGAGCGAGGGTTGCCCGTAGTTGGTCTTCGGTGACTTTGCTCCAGCAGTGGCGTGGGATCTGTTGGGTGCGGTGGTGTGTGGTGGGTTTCTGGAAGGTGAAATGGATGCAGCGGTGGTCGGTCCAGAGGAGTTCCGTGGTGTGGCTGAAGGAGACGTGGGAGCTGGAGGAGAAGATGGGGTCGAGCGTGTGGCCGGCGGAATGGGTCGGTGTTGTGACGAGCTGGCTCAGACCGAGGTTGGCGAGGTTGTCGATCAGGGTGGTGGAATTGCTGTCGTTCTTGTTCTCCAGGTGAAAATTCAGGTCTCCGAGGAGGATGTAGTCGGTAGAGGTCAGGGCGTGCGTGCTGATGAAGTCGGCGATGGAGTCGCTGAACTGGGGTCGGGGCCCAGGGGGTCTGTAGACGAGGGTGCCTCTGAGGGTGGTGTTGGGGTCCGTGTGGATCTGGAAGTGCATGTGTTCGGCGGTGCTGAGAGTGTTGTCGGTGCTGGTCGAGACCCTGATGGTGTTCTTGTGGACAATGGCGATTCCTCCTCCTACTGCGTTGACGCGGTCTCTGCGGGTGATCTTATAGCCGTCTGGGATGGCTATGGCGATGTCGGGGGCGGAGGAGTCGTTCATCCAGGTCTCTGTCAGGAAGGCGACGTCTGGTGATGATGTGTCGAGCAGGTTCCAGAGCTCGACGGCGTGTTTGCGTGCGGAGCGGGTGTTCAGTAGGATGCATCGGAGGTGGTTGCGGTCCTTCTTGGCGGGTGCCTCGGTGGCTCTGAGGCTGGTGTAGCTGCAGTTCCGGCAGGTGAAGGGACCATGGATGCGTTTCGGGGTGGCCTTGATGCAGTTGTGCGTCCGTCCGGGGTTGAGAGCGTGGAGTGTGGTGGCATCGTATTGGCGTCGGTCCTCGAGGCTGGTGCCGGGGGCGCACGGCCCAGGGGTTCTGGCGCTGGGCGCGGTCCAGGCACGGACGGGCGCAGACGGGCTTGCCTTAGCGCGCCTTCGGCGCGCCAGCGGCGCGGCCGCGCAGCGGCCGCCATATATGGGGAGGTGGGAGGGAGGAGCAGCTGGGAGGCAGGGGCAGCGAATGGGCAGTCAGGGGGCGGGGCCGCAGGGACGCAGCGGCGGGATTGGAGAGAGGCAGCGAGGGGTACAGAAGGCAAGAAGGACACAGGGAAATGGGGGCAGCGAGGGAGACAGAAGAAAAAACGGGCACACAGCACTGGGGGCAGCGAGGGGAACAGTAGAGAAAACGGGCACACAGCAAAGGGGGCAGCGAGGGTACAGAAGGAAAAAATGGACACAGTACAGTGGGGGCAGCGAGGGGAGCAGAGATAAAACGGGCACACAGCAATGGGGGCAGCGAGGGTACAGAAGGAAAAAATGGACACAGTACAGTGGGGGCAGCGAGGGGAACAGAGAGAGAACGGGCACTCAGCAATGGGGGCAGCGAGGGTACAGAAGGAAAAAAATGAACACAGTACAGTGGGGGCAGCGAGGGAACAGAGAGAAAAACGGGCACACAGCAATGGGGGCAGCGAGGGTACAGAAGGGAAAAAAGGACACACTACAGTGGGGGCAGTGAGGGAAAAACAGACGAAAAACGGGCACACAGCATTGGGGGCAGCGAGGGTACAGAAGGAAAAAGGACACACTACAGTGGGGGCAGTGAGGGAAAAACAGACGAAAAACGGGCACCGAGGCCACAAGCAGAGGGCGAGCTTACCAGCAGCAGCAGCGGGCAGGACACCACAGGCGGAGCTGTGTGGCGGGGGAGCGACCTACCTGGTAAGGTCAAGGGTCGCTCTCCTCACCGCGCAGCGGCCGCCATATATGGGGAGGTGGGAGGGAGGAGCAGCTGGGAGGCAGGGGCAGCGAATGGGCAGTCAGGGGGGCGGGGCCGCAGGGGACGCAGCGGCGGGATTGGAGAGAGGCAGCGAGGGGTACAGAAGGCAAGAAGGACACAGGGAAATGGGGGCAGCGAGGGAGACAGAAGAAAAAAACGGGCACACAGCACTGGGGGCAGCGGGGGAACAGTAGAGAAAACGGGCACACAGCAAAGGGGGCAGCGAGGGTACAGAAGGAAAAAATGGACACAGTACAGTGGGGGCAGCGAGGGGAGCAGAGATAAAACGGGCACACAGCAATGGGGGCAGCGAGGGTACAGAAGGAAAAAATGGACACAGTACAGTGGGGGCAGCGAGGGGAACAGAGAGAGAACGGGCACACAGCAATGGGGGCAGCGAGGGTACAGAAGGAAAAAATGAACACAGTACAGTGGGGGCAGCGAGGGGAACAGAGAGAAAAACGGGCACACAGCAATGGGGGCAGCGAGGGTACAGAAGGAAAAAAAGGACACACTACAGTGGGGGCAGTGAGGGAAAAACAGACGAAAACGGGCACACAGCAATGGGGGCAGCGAGGGTACAGAAGGAAAAAGGACACACTACAGTGGGGGCAGTGAGGGAAAAACAGACGAAAAACGGGCACTGAGGCCACAAGCAGAGGGCGAGCTTACCAGCAGCAGCAGCGGGCAGGACACCACAGGCGGAGCTGTGTGGCGGGGGAGCGACCTACCTGGTAAGGTCAAGGGTCGCTCTCCTCACTGCGCAGCGGCCGCCATATATGGGGAGGTGGGAGGGAGGAGCAGCTGGGAGGCAGGAGCAGCAAATGGGCAGTCAGGGGGCGGGGCCGCAGGGACGCAGCGGCGGGATTGGAGAGAGGCAGCGAGGGGTACAGAAGGCAAGAAGGACACAGGGAAATGGGGGCAGCGAGGAGACAGAAGAAAAAAACGGGCACACAGCACTGGGGGCAGCGAGGGGAACAGTAGAGAAAACGGGCACACAGCAAAGGGGGCAGCAAGGGTACAGAAGGAAAAAATGGACACAGTACAGTGGGGGCAGCGAGGGGAGCAGAGATAAAACGGGCACACAGCAATGGGGGCAGCGAGGGTACAGAAGGAAAAAATGGACACAGTACAGTGGGGGCAGCGAGGGGAACAGAGAGAGAACGGGCACACAGCAATGGGGGCAGCGAGGGTACAGAAGGAAAAAAATGAACACAGTACAGTGGGGGCAGCGAGGGGAACAGAGAGAAAAACGGGCACACAGCAATGGGGGCAGCGAGGGTACAGAAGGAAAAAAAGGACACACTACAGTGGGGGCAGTGAGGGAAAAACAGACGAAAAACGGGCACACAGCAATGGGGGCAGCGAGGGTACAGAAGGAAAAAAGGACACACTACAGTGGGGGCAGTGAGGGAAAAACAGACGAAAAACGGGCACCGAGGCCACAAGCAGAGGGCGAGCTTATCAGCAGCAGCAGCGGGCAGGACACCACAGGCGGAGCTGTGTGGCGGGGGAGCAACCTACCTGGTAAGGTCACATAAGGCAATCTATCACAAAACCCCACTGTACCCCACTGTACCTAGCACAGAAAATCTCGATCTCTGGAGGAAGCAGACTCTCACGGAGCACTGACGCTCTTCTTCTAAAACCTCCACTCTTCTGTAAGAAAAGAACATACGACAGAGCATTCTCCGGAGCCGCACCTAGAATATGGAACTCACTCCCACCAGGCATCAGGAAAATCTCCTCTACTTTTACATTAAAAAAAGAAGCTAAGTCCTTCCTAATGAGCAAATTCCTCCCTTAATCCACAGTAACCCGCTCATTACATGTCCTAGAAGCATCATTCAGACAATCACTCTACCCACCCAAGCCGGGGGAGTACCTCTCTCTGTAAGCTCATCCATTACCAGACTCTAGTGAAGTTCCTCACTCTCTCACTAGGCACATCGTGATGGTCCGTACTCGCACAGAAACTTCTGCATGAAGACTGCTTCCCCTACTGTCACACTGAGAATACCCAGAACAATCCCAAATGTATGATAAGCTATAACCTACGCTACTCTTATTGTATTAATGATTGTACAAATGTTTCTCTCTATTTTCCTTTTTCTTTCTTTCTTTTCTTTCTCGATCTCCTCGCCTCTCTTGTCCATCGAGGCAACTACATCTATAGGTGTCTATTGCAATGTTCAAAATTTCAATGCTATATATATATATTTCTGATCCACTCTGGCACTGTTTTAATGCGACATTTCTATGTATATGTCAAGCGCTCTGATAAACTTTTCTGGGTCTTGTTCGCGCTATACAAAACACTAAATAAATAAAAATAAATAAATAAATGGGGATCGCAGGGTCGGATGATGAAAATGTGTGGATGTATTGTTTTGTATTTTGCTACTCCCCTTCTACCGTAACGGTGCCAGCAGAGTTTGAGGAGACTTTTGGATATCTGAATACTCCCCAAATAGGTTTCTATATGAATGTTCCTGTTTCAACATGTAAGTGGAATGTGCTAAATGTACGGCATTGTTAGTGAAGTACTACAACACATGCATGTGTGTCCTGGACTCATTTCAAAATCTAG
This sequence comes from Calotriton arnoldi, assembly GCA_963921515.1. NCBI lineage: Eukaryota > Metazoa > Chordata > Amphibia > Caudata > Salamandridae > Calotriton > Calotriton arnoldi. The sequence continues at coordinate 299,452 of CAWUFW010007656.1, read as the reverse complement.
ATTTAAATTTAGGCCATGGAAGAATTTTATTCGAAGCTCTCTTTCTTCCTGTACATAAATTCTATTTTGTGAATATTCTATGGAATTAACCTTGTTTTTCATGTGGTCTTAGAGTTTCCCTGCTTTGAATTTATTCTGCTTAATCTTTTTGGTAGGTTTCCTGATGTAAATAAATCCAGACTGGGGGCGAGCGGTGGGCAGGGGGTGGAGGGGGCAGTCCATTTACAAGGTCAGGTGACTCACAATTTTGCAACTGCAAACTTTGCGAAGAGGATTTTTTTTAAAGAGGGGACGCTGTAGAATCCATACATTGCAATTGGAAGCATTTCCCTCTGTCATTTACGACAGTAGTCCCCTGTCCTAAGGCCCTACACAAGCACAGTCTTAAAGCCTGCACCCACTCACTGCCTCCTGCCCAACTTTGGTTGCAGGTTCACTATATCACCACACATCCAAGAAGGAAGGAGAGGTACTAATCCTTTTCCATCCTCCCTATCATAAACTCAAATACCCACAAAAAAGAGGAAGAGGAGGAAGAGGCTGGTGTAAAGGAACACCCCTCTCTGGAAAAATGTAAGGTTCTTTAAAAAAATGCCCTCAGCCACTAGATAGTGGCATGCTTCATCATAGGGCTACTACAACATCCCTGCGCAGACCAACGCCTGGGATGGAGCAAGGGGAGGGGGAGGACAATACAAACATATATGTAGGGATCCATGCAGTAAACTACACATAGACAGACAATTATAGTGCAAGTGTAAAACTACCTCAGGAATACCCATCAAAGTCTTTAATCAATGGGTTCCCTGGATAGGATTAAAAATTGAAAAAATGGAGATGGTCTAGGGGGTAATTAAGACCCCTTTGTCTCTACTTACTGCTTTTGTGTTGACATGTTTCCGGCACTTTTACTGCCCAGTAAGAGTCGTCTGGCCTTCCTCAGGACTAGCGATCCCATTCTAATAAATCCCTTTTCAGGCAATATCCTGGTATTCAAAGAGATATATGTATTAAAAAAATATTTTTTTCATATATAATCATACCCCCCAGGATATTGCAGCATAGATTTTCAAATGTTGCGGCACAAAAATTGAAATTTAGTGGCATTATTGTGGCACTTCATTTTACTCATAATCATTCCTTTTCAGTCTTAAATCAATGGAAACTGTTTTAGCAGAGTATTCCACTTTCAAATAGGCATGTTTGAAGTGTCTGAGAGTATTTGTTTGCTATGCTAAGCCCTCTAGTCCTATAATGGCTGGCAGCAACATTTTCCCATGTTGCTGGCAGCCAATCAGAGAACTTGCGGGACTCTGACTTCCACAGGAGCAATATGGCCCAAGGGAAATAAAGATCCGAGGGCCAATCATAACTCTCTACTTTTAAATTGGCGTGCCCGCGAGAGTCTAAGACACTCTTGCAAGCCTAAATGCACCCCTGCTGTGTCCCGAAACAAGAAGCGAAGGGATGCGTTGGTGCCCAATGCTGCTCCCCACTTCTTGTTTACTCTCTCCCCAGAACAGGGTGCAGGCACCCCTACCCTGACCAGTGGCATCAACCCTTCCACTCTCCCGCACCGACTCTGCTTATAAGCCTACACCAGTGTTTGCTGTAATTCGATTCTCTCCCGGCAGCTCGTGCACTTAAAACTGCACAGTAAACAACAAGTTGCACACGTGATTATACTGACTGACCCCCTCTTGCCCCCACCTTCCACCTACCACCACCCCCTCCTCCAGGGCACAAGTCCTAAAAAAAAGAAGTGGGGGAACTAACCAAGTTAGGTAGTTTGCAAGTGACATCATGGCGCGTGCCACCATAGCACATGACGCCACGACACAAATAATTATTTTATCACTTTTTACACAAGTCTCCTCAGAGGAGGGAGTGAGGATTCAGGGAAGAGAAGCATGGGCTTGTGAAAGAGTGCACGATTACAGTAAATCCTACAAACTGTTCATGGAGGGAGGGGTGCTTAGACCTGAAATTATTAAAGGTCTTTTATGAAATCCATGTTGGATGGAGTCAGATGAACGGAGGGGCGATAAGTTTCCAAAGTATTGATGCAAAACCAGAACGGGGGGAAGCACAGTCTCTGCCAAGCACAAGGTATCCAGTTACACATGAAGTGTTCAAAGCTGCCACTGACCCCAACCACTGGGGAGGGCCTTGAGCAGTCTGTGCACTAACCACCCTGGTACCTTAGGCCCATACTTGTAGAGGGGAAAAGTGAAACTACCAGTCTCAGCATGTAGTGTGTCCTTGGCTGAAAAAACAGCACTGCCGGATGGTAACCTTAGTGGGTGGGGACTGCTGACCACCATGGTTCTCCCATTCTCATAGTTAAGGTGGCCATCCGTGGATGATGTCACAACGGAACTCAAAACCCAAGGTGACATTATCAAAGAAAGCAACATTATGGAAGGTGTTGAGTCGAGTTGGAAATGTCGACTTACACAAATATCGAGTTGGAAATATCGTGATTCAGAAATATCGACAGCAAGAATATTGTGGTCAAGAATATCGAATTTAAGGTAAGAAATATCGTTTTTAAAAATATAGAAGTTATTAATATTGTTTGCAAAAATATAGTTGTTTAAAATATCGATTTTTTAATTAGTGTTATGTATTTTAGTTTATATTTTAAATGTATGTGATGTATGTTTTTTTGTAGGAGTAATGCTTATGTTTTTTAATATATGTGTTAAATATTTAGTAGTTATCAATTTTATTTTAATTAAATTTTGCGTTTTTTAGTTCCATAGCGGGTTGTGGGTTTATAGGGGAAAAGGGTGGGAAGTAAGTTAATTAGAATAAATTAATGAATATTTTTTATTTATTTAATTTAGATTTTATAGTGTTACTTGTGGTAAGTAATTTATTTGTAATCAATTATTAATTGGTTGTTAATTAATATTAATTAATTGATTGAAAATTAATTGTGGAAATTGTGTAAATAATTTTAGGTGCGGGTTGTGGGGTTTATAGGGGTAAAGGGTGGGAAGTAATATATGTTTAATTAATTAATAATCAGTTGTTAATTTATAGTAACTAATTAATTGATAATTAATTATGGTAACTGTGTGATTTTTTTTTGGTGTAGGTTGTGGTTTTTAGGAGGTAAAGGGAGGGAAGTGATTTAATTGTAATTAATTAATAATTCGTTTTTAATTAATATTAATTAATTGATTGAAAATCACTGTCCAATGATGACGCATGACATCCTTCGGGGTGTGTGAGGGCACCAGGACACACTGTCCCCAGACACTACAGTTTGAGAACGACTTCAGCCTTTAACTTGCTATTATACTTCTCTCTTAGAGGAACTGTGACTCCGATGAGCAGCGACTCTAGTTTTCAGGAGCACGAGTCACTGGACCTATATCCTGCTCCTTGTCCCCCCTCCCTCTTCTTTGTGCTGATTATTCTGCATCACAAAGACAAAAAAAAGTTTTTAAAAACTGTTAAAAAAACAAAAAAGTTATTTTTAATACAGCATTTTATGGTTAAAAAAAGAAAAACTATCTGGGTGATTGTATTAGTTCATAAGTAGTGCATGGGTGATTGGATGAGTGTATGATTAGTGGCTGGTCATTGCATGAGTGTATGAGTAGTGCCTGACTGATTGTATGAGTGCATGAGTTGTGCCTGGGTGATTGGATGACTAGATGGGCACTGCTTCGATGATTGAATGACTGTATGAGTACTTCTTGGATGATTGGATGAGTCCATGAGTCATGCCAGAGTGCTTGGATGAGTGCATGGATAGTGCCTGACTGATTGGATGAGTGCATGGGTAGTGCCTGAGTGAATGGATGAGTGCAAGAGCAGTGACTGGACGATTGCATGAGTGCAAGTGCAGTGCCTGGGTGAGTGGATAAGCGCAAGTGCAGTGCCTGAGTGAATCAATGAGTGCAAGTGTAGTGCCAGGGTGATTGGATGATTGCATGTGTAGTGCCTGGTTGAATGTATGAGTGCATGAGTAGTGCCTGGGTGATTGCATAACTGCATGGGTAATGCCTGAGTGATTGGATTTGTGTATCAGTAGTGTCTGGTTGATTGTATGAGTGCATGGGTAGTGCCTGAGTGAATGGATGAGTGCATGGGTAGTGCCTGAGTGAATGGATGAGTGCAAGGGTAGTGCCTATGTGATTGCATATGTGTATGGGTAGTGCCTGGTTGATTGCATGAGTGCATGGGTAGTGCCTGACTGAATGACTGAGTGAATGGGTAGTGCCTGAGTGAATGAATGACTACAAGGGTAGTGTATGGGTGATTGGATGAGTGCATGGGTAGTGCCTGGTTGATTGGATGAGTGCATGGGTAGTGCGTGAGTGATTGGATGAGTGCATGGGTAGTGCCTTGGTGATTGGATGAGTGCATGGGTAGTGCCTGTGTGATTGGATGAGTGCATGGGTAGTGCCTGGCTGATTGGATAAGTGCATGGGTAGTGTCTGAGTGAATGAATGAGTGCAAGGGTAGTGCCAGGGTGATTGGATGAGTGCATGGGTAAGGCCTATTTGATTGCATGAGTGCATGGGTAATGCCTGAGTGAATGGATGAGTGGAGGGGTAGTGCCTGGGTGATTGGATGAGTGCATGGGTAGTGCCTGGGTGGTTGGATGAGTACATGGGTACTGCCTGGGTGATTGGATGAGTGCATGGGTAGTACCTGGTTGATTGCATGAGTGCATTGGTAATGCCTGAGTGAATGGATGACTGCAAGAGTAGTGCCTGGGTGATTGAATGAGTGCATGGGTAGTGCAGGGGTGATTGGATGAGTGCACAGGTAGTGCCTGGGTGATTGGAAGAGTACATGGGTAGTGCCTGGGTGATTGGATAAGTGCATGGGTAGTGCCTGGGTATTTGGATGAGTGCATGGATACTGCCTGGGTGATTGGATGAGTGCATGGGTAGTTTCTGAGTGAATGGATGAGTGCAAATGTAGTGCCTGAGTGATTGGATGAGTACATGGGTACTGCCAGGGTGATTGGATGAGTGCATGGGTAGTGCCTATTTGATTGCATGAGTGCATGGGTAATGCCTGAGTGAATGGATGAGTGGAGGGGTAGTGCCTGGGTGATTGGATGAGTGCATGGGTAGTGCCTGGGTGATTGAATGAGTGCATGGGTAGTTCCTGAGTGATTGGATGAGTGCAAGGGTACTGCCTGGGTCATTGGATAAGTACATAGATAGTGCCTGAGTGAATGCATGAGTGGAGGGGTAGTGCCTGAGTGAATGGATTAGTGCACGAGGAGTGCCTGGGTGACTGGATGAGGGCATGGGTAGTGCCTGGGGGAATGGATGAGTGCAAGGATAGTGCCTGGGGGATTGTATAAGTGTATGGATACTGCATGAGTAAATGGATGAGATTATGGATAGTGCCTGAGTGAATGTATGAGTGCATGAGTAGTGCTTGAGTGAGTGGATGAGTGCAACAGTACTGCCTGGGTTATTGGATAAGTGCATGTGTAGTGCCTGAGTGAATGGATTAGTGCATGACTAGTGCCTGACCGAATGGATGAGATTATGGGTAGTGCCTGAGTGAATGTATGAGTGTAAGAGTAGTGCCTGGGTGATTGGATAAGTTCATAAGTAGTGTATCAGTGAATGGATGAGCGCAAGGGTACTGCCTGGGCCATTGTATAAGTGCATGGGTAGTGCCTGAGTGAATGGATAAGCGCAAGTACAGTGCCTGGGTGATTGCATGGCTGCATGGGTAATGCCTGAGTGATGGAATGAGTGCAAGTACACTGCCTGGATGAATGGATAAGTGCAAGTGCAGTGCCTGGGCGAATTGATGAGTGCAAGTGTAGTGCCAGGGTGATTGTATGACTGCAGGGGTAGTCCCTGGTTGATTGCATGTTTTGTTATGTTATGTTATGTTAGTGTTATTTGCTATAGCGCACGTATCACCCGTGGGCATCTCGGCGCTGTTGCAGATCCTGACCAGAGGAGCAGACCAAATAAGATTAATATAGATAGGCTTTTAATTGTTTCCTGAATTTACTGTATGTGGGGGTCTCTCGGAGTGCTTTAGGTAGTTTGTTCCAGTACGGTGGGGCAAAATATGAAAAAGCCTTGCCCCCAGTGCGGGTTTGACGGATTCGAGGTACGCACAGAAGGGATTGGGTACTTGATCGAAGACTTCGGCCGGGGAAAGGTGGTTTTTTTTTTTTAAGATAGCGTGGACCTTTGCCTCTCAGTGCGTTATACGTGAGGCAACAGATTTTGAAATGGGAACGCTTCTTCACTGGGAGCCAGTGCAGTTCCCTCAGCAGAGGTGCAGAAGGGGTACCTGCAGGGCGGTTCAGAATTAGTCTTGCCGTGGTATTCTGGACCACCTGTAGCTTCGTGAGCAGGGTATCACCCACTTCAGGGTGCAGGGCATTCCCATAGTCCAGTCTACTGATCACCATAGCCTGGACCAGGGTTCTACGGGCGTTTGTGGGGAGGAGGGGAAATATTCTGCGAAGGAGACGCATATTGTAATAGCAGGAGCTTGTGGTGGCAGCAATATGGTCCTTCATTGTTAGGGCTTGATCAAATTTTATTCCTAGGTTTTTTACCTTTTCTTTGGGCACAGGGATGGCACCCAATTGGTGGAGCCACCAGTCATCCGACCAGATGGCTGGGGCTTTCCCAAGTAGCATAATCTCAATTTTTTCTGGATTAAGCTGGAGACAATTCTCAGTCATCCAGTTGGAGATTGCTATCATTCCGGCTGAGAAGCGCATGAGTGCAAAGGTAGTGCCTGGGTGATTGTATGACTGAATTAGTAGTGCCTAGGTGATTGTATGAGTGCATGAGTAGTGCCTGGGTGATTGGATGAGTGCATGAGTACTGCCTGAGTGATTGCATAACTGCATGGGTAATGCCTGAGTGATTGGATTTGTGTATCGGTAGTGCCTGGTTAATTGTATGAGTGCATGGGTAGTGCTTGAGTGAATGGATGAGTGCAAGGGTAGTGCCTGAGTGAATGGATGACTACAATGGTAGTGCATGGGTGATTGCATGAGTGCATGGGTAGTGCTTGGTGGATTGGATGAGTGCATGGGTAGTGCCTGAGTGATTAGATGAGTGCATGGGTAGTGCCTTGGTGATTGGATGAGTGCATGGGTAGTGCCTGGGTGATTGGATAAGTGCATGGGTAGTGCCTGGGTGATTGGATAAGTGCATGGGTAGTGTCTGAGTGAATGGATGAGTACAAGGGTAGTGCCTGAGTGATTGGATGAGTACATGGATACTGCCTGGGTGATTGGATGAGTGCATGGGTAGTACCTGGTTGATTGCATGAGTGCATCAGTAGTGCCTGAGTGAATGGATGACTGCAAGAGTAGTGCCTGGGTGATTGAATGAGTGCATGGGTATTGCCTGGTTGATTGGATGAGTGCATGGGTAGTGCCTGGGTGATTGCATGAGTGCACAAGTAGTGCCTGGGTGATTGGATGAGTGCATGGGTAGTGCCTGGGTGATTGGATGAGTGCATGGGTAGTGCCTGGGTATTTGGATGAGTGCATGGATAGTGCCTGGGTGATTGTATGAGTGCATGGGTAGTGTCTGAGTGAATGGATGAGTGCAAAGTTAGTGCCTGAGTGATTGGTTGAGTACATGGGTACTGCCTGGGTGATTGGATGAGTGCATGGGTAGTACCTGGTTGATTGCATGAGTGCATTGGTAGTGCCTGAGTGAATGGATGACTGCAAGAGTAGTGCCTGGGTGATTGAATGAGTGCATGGGTAGTGCAGGGGTGATTGGATGAGTGCACAGGTAGTGCCTGGGTGATTGGAAGAGTACATGGGTAGTGCCTGGGTGATTGGATAAGTGCATGGGTAGTGCCTGGGTATTTGGATGAGTGCATGGATACTGCCTGGGTGATTGGATGAGTGCATGGGTAGTTTCTGAGTGAATGGATGAGTGCAAATGTAGTGCCTGAGTGATTGGATGAGTACATGGGTACTGCCAGGGTGATTGGATGAGTGCATGGGTAGTGCCTATTTGATTGCATGAGTGCATGGGTAATGCCTGAGTGAATGGATGAGTGGAGGGGTAGTGCCTGGGTGATTGGATGAGTGCATGGGTAGTGCCTGGGTGATTGAATGAGTGCATGGGTAGTTCCTGAGTGATTGGATGAGTGCAAGGGTACTGCCTGGGTCATTGGATAAGTACATAGATAGTGCCTGAGTGAATGCATGAGTGGAGGGGTAGTGCCTGAGTGAATGGATTAGTGCACGAGGAGTGCCTGGGTGACTGGATGAGGGCATGGGTAGTGCCTGGGGGAATGGATGAGTGCAAGGATAGTGCCTGGGGGATTGTATAAGTGTATGGATACTGCATGAGTAAATGGATGAGATTATGGATAGTGCCTGAGTGAATGTATGAGTGCATGAGTAGTGCTTGAGTGAGTGGATGAGTGCAACAGTACTGCCTGGGTTATTGGATAAGTGCATGTGTAGTGCCTGAGTGAATGGATTAGTGCATGACTAGTGCCTGACCGAATGGATGAGATTATGGGTAGTGCCTGAGTGAATGTATGAGTGTATGAGTAGTGCCTGGGTGATTGGATAAGTTCATAAGTAGTGTATCAGTGAATGGATGAGCGCAAGGGTACTGCCTGGGCCATTGTATAAGTGCATGGGTGTTGCCTGAGTGAATGGATAAGCGCAAGTACAGTGCCTGGGTGATTGCATGGCTGCATGGGTAATGCCTGAGTGATGGAATGAGTGCAAGTACACTGCCTGGATGAATGGATAAGTGCAAGTGCAGTGCCTGGGCGAATTGATGAGTGCAAGTGTAGTGCCAGGGTGATTGTATGACTGCAGGGGTAGTGCCTGGTTGATTGCATGTTTTGTTATGTTATGTTATGTTATGTTATGTTAGTGTTATTTGTTATAGCGCACGTATCACCCGGGGGCATCTCGGCGCTGTTGCAGATCCTGACCAGAGGAGCAGACCAAATAAGATTAATATAGATAGGCTTTTAATTGTTTCCTGAATTTACTGTATGTGGGGGTCTCTCGGAGTGCTTTAGGTAGTTTGTTCCAGTACGGTGGGGCAAAATATGAAAAAGCCTTGCCCCCAGTGCGGGTTTGACGGATTCGAGGTATGCACAGAAGGGATTGGGTACTTGATCGAAGACTTCGGCCGGGGAAAGGTGGTGTTTTTTTTTAAGATAGCGTGGACCTTTGCCTCTCAGTGCGTTATACGTGAGGCAACAGATTTTGAAATGGGAACGCTTCTTCACTGGGAGCCAGTGCAGTTCCCTCAGCAGAGGTGCAGAAGGGGTACCTGCAGGGCGGTTCAGAATTAGTCTTGCCGTGGTATTCTGGACCACCTGTAGCTTCGTGAGCAGGGTATCACCCACTTCAGCGAGCAGGGCATTCCCATAGTCCAGTCTACTGATCACCATAGCCTGGACCAGGGTTCTACGGGCGTTTGTGGGGAGGAGGGGAAATATTCTGCGAAGGAGACGCATATTGTAATAGCAGGAGCTTGTGGTGGCAGCAATATGGTCCTTCATTGTTAGGGCTTGATCAAATTTTATTCCTAGGTTTTTTACCTTTTGTTTGGGCACAGGGATGGCACCCAATTGGTGGAGCCACCAGTCATCCGACCAGATGGCTGGGGCTTTCCCAAGTAGCATAATCTCCATTTTTTCTGGATTAAGCTGGAGACAATTCTCAGTCATCCAGTTGGAGATTGCTATCATTCCGGCTGAGAAGCGCATGAGTGCAAAGGTAGTGCCTGGGTGATTGTATGACTGAATTAGTAGTGCCTAGGTGATTGTATGAGTGCATGAGTAGTGCCTGGGTGATTGGATGAGTGCATGAGTACTGCCTGAGTGATTGCATAACTGCATGGGTAATGCCTGAGTGATTGGATTTGTGTATCGGTAGTGCCTGGTTAATTGTATGAGTGCATGGGTAGTGCTTGAGTGAATGGATGAGTGCAAGGGTAGTGCCTGAGTGAATGGATGACTACAATGGTAGTGCATGGGTGATTGCATGAGTGCATGGGTAGTGCTTGGTGGATTGGATGAGTGCATGGGTAGTGCCTGAGTGATTAGATGAGTGCATGGGTAGTGCCTTGGTGATTGGATGAGTGCATGGGTAGTGCCTGGGTGATTGGATAAGTGCATGGGTAGTGCCTGGGTGATTGCATGAGTGCACAAGTAGTGCCTGGGTGATTGGATGAGTGCACAAGTAGTGCCTGGGTGATTGGATGAGTGCATGGGTAGTGCCTGGGTATTTGGATGAGTGCATGGATAGTGCCTGGGTGATTGTATGAGTGCATGCGTAGTGTCTGAGTGAATGGATGAGTGCAAAGTTAGTGCCTGAGTGATTGGTTGAGTACATGGGTACTGCCTGGGTGATTGGATGAGTGCATGGGTAGTACCTGGTTGATTGCATGAGTGCATTGGTAGTGCCTGAGTGAATGGATGACTGCAAGAGTAGTGCCTGGGTGATTGAATGAGTGCATGGGTAGTGCAGGGGTGATTGGATGAGTGCACAGGTAGTGCCTGGGTGATTGGAAGAGTACATGGGTAGTGCCTGGGTGATTGGATAAGTGCATGGGTAGTGCCTGGGTATTTGGATGAGTGCATGGATACTGCCTGGGTGATTGGATGAGTGCATGGGTAGTTTCTGAGTGAATGGATGAGTGCAAATGTAGTGCCTGAGTGATTGGATGAGTACATGGGTACTGCCAGGGTGATTGGATGAGTGCATGGGTAGTGCCTATTTGATTGCATGAGTGCATGGGTAATGCCTGAGTGAATGGATGAGTGGAGGGGTAGTGCCTGGGTGATTGGATGAGTGCATGGGTAGTGCCTGGGTGATTGAATGAGTGCATGGGTAGTTCCTGAGTGATTGGATGAGTGCAAGGGTACTGCCTGGGTCATTGGATAAGTACATAGATAGTGCCTGAGTGAATGCATGAGTGGAGGGGTAGTGCCTGAGTGAATGGATTAGTGCACGAGGAGTGCCTGGGTGACTGGATGAGGGCATGGGTAGTGCCTGGGGGAATGGATGAGTGCAAGGATAGTGCCTGGGGGATTGTATAAGTGTATGGATACTGCATGAGTAAATGGATGAGATTATGGATAGTGCCTGAGTGAATGTATGAGTGCATGAGTAGTGCTTGAGTGAGTGGATGAGTGCAACAGTACTGCCTGGGTTATTGGATAAGTGCATGTGTAGTGCCTGAGTGAATGGATTAGTGCATGACTAGTGCCTGACCGAATGGATGAGATTATGGGTAGTGCCTGAGTGAATGTATGAGTGTATGAGTAGTGCCTGGGTGATTGGATAAGTTCATAAGTAGTGTATCAGTGAATGGATGAGCGCAAGGGTACTGCCTGGGCCATTGTATAAGTGCATGGGTAGTGCCTGAGTGAATGGATAAGCGCAAGTACAGTGCCTGGGTGATTGCATGGCTGCATGGGTAATGCCTGAGTGATGGAATGAGTGCAAGTACACTGCCTGGATGAATGGATAAGTGCAAGTGCAGTGCCTGGGCGAATTGATGAGTGCAAGTGTAGTGCCAGGGTGATTGTATGACTGCAGGGGTAGTGCCTGGTTGATTGCATGTTTTGTTATGTTATGTTATGTTATGTTAGTGTTATTTGCTATAGCGCACGTATCACCCGGGGGCATCTCGGCGCTGTTGCAGATCCTGACCAGAGGAGCAGACCAAATAAGATTAATATAGATAGGCTTTTAATTGTTTCCTGAATTTACTGTATGTGGGGGTCTCTCGGAGTGCTTTAGGTAGTTTGTTCCAGTACGGTGGGGCAAAATATGAAAAAGCCTTGCCCCCAGTGCGGGTTTGACGGATTCGAGGTATGCACAGAAGGGATTGGGTACTTGATCGAAGACTTCGGCCGGGGAAAGGTGGTGTTTTTTTTTAAGATAGCGTGGACCTTTGCCTCTCAGTGCGTTATACGTGAGGCAACAGATTTTGAAATGGGAACGCTTCTTCACTGGGAGCCAGTGCAGTTCCCTCAGCAGAGGTGCAGAAGGGGTACCTGCAGGGCGGTTCAGAATTAGTCTTGCCGTGGTATTCTGGACCACCTGTAGCTTCGTGAGCAGGGTATCACCCACTTCAGCGAGCAGGGCATTCCCATAGTCCAGTCTACTGATCACCATAGCCTGGACCAGGGTTCTACGGGCGTTTGTGGGGAGGAGGGGAAATATTCTGCGAAGGAGACGCATATTGTAATAGCAGGAGCTTGTGGTGGCAGCAATATGGTCCTTCATTGTTAGGGCTTGATCAAATTTTATTCCTAGGTTTTTTACCTTTTGTTTGGGCACAGGGATGGCACCCAATTGGTGGAGCCACCAGTCATCCGACCAGATGGCTGGGGCTTTCCCAAGTAGCATAATCTCCATTTTTTCTGGATTAAGCTGGAGACAATTCTCAGTCATCCAGTTGGAGATTGCTATCATTCCGGCTGAGAAGCGCATGAGTGCAAAGGTAGTGCCTGGGTGATTGTATGACTGAATTAGTAGTGCCTAGGTGATTGTATGAGTGCATGAGTAGTGCCTGGGTGATTGGATGAGTGTATGAGTACTGCCTGAGTGATTGCATAACTGCATGGGTAATGCCTGAGTGATTGGATTTGTGTATCGGTAGTGCCTGGTTAATTGTATGAGTGCATGGGTAGTGCTTGAGTGAATGGATGAGTGCAAGGGTAGTGCCTGAGTGAATGGATGACTACAATGGTAGTGCATGGGTGATTGCATGAGTGCATGGGTAGTGCTTGGTGGATTGGATGAGTGCATGGGTAGTGCCTGAGTGATTAGATGAGTGCATGGGTAGTGCCTTGGTGATTGGATGAGTGCATGGGTAGTGCCTGGGTGATTGGATAAGTGCATGGGTAGTGCCTGGGTGATTGGATAAGTGCATGGGTAGTGTCTGAGTGAATGGATGAGTACAAGGGTAGTGCCTGAGTGATTGGATGAGTGCATGGGTAGTACCTGGTTGATTGCATGAGTGCATCAGTAGTGCCTGAGTGAATGGATGACTGCAAGAGTAGTGCCTGGGTGATTGAATGAGTGCATGGGTATTGCCTGGTTGATTGGATGAGTGCATGGGTAGTGCCTGGGTGATTGCATGAGTGCACAAGTAGTGCCTGGGTGATTGGATGAGTGCATGGGTAGTGCCTGGGTGATTGGATGAGTGCATGGGTAGTGCCTGGGTATTTGGATGAGTGCATGGATAGTGCCTGGGTGATTGCATGAGTGCATGGGTAGTGTCTGAGTGAATGGATGAGTGCAAAGTTAGTGCCTGAGTGATTGGTTGAGTACATGGGTACTGCCAGGGTGATTGGATGAGTACATGGGTAGAGCCTGATTTATTGCATGAGTGCATGGGTAGTGCCTGAGTGAATGGATGAGTGCATGGGTAGTGCCTATTTGATTGCATGAGTGCATGGGTAATGCCTGAGGGAATGGATGAGTGGAAGGGTACTGTCTGGGTGATTGGATGAGTGCATGGGTAGTGCCTGGGTGATTGAATGAGTGCATGGGTAGTGCCTGAGTGATTGGATGAGTGCATGAGTAGTGCCTGGGTGATTGGATGAGTGCATGGGTAGTGCCTGAGGCAATGGATGAGTGCATGGGTAGTACCTGGGTGATTCTATAAGTGTATGATAGTGCCTAAGTGTATGGATGAGTGCATGAGTAGTGCTTGAGTGAGTGGATGAGTGCAACAGTACTGCCTGGGTTATTGGATAAGTGCATGTGTAGTGCCTGAGTGAATGGATTAGTGCATGACTAGTGCCTGAGCGAATGCATGAGATTATGGGTAGTGCCTGAGTGAATGTATGAGTGTATGAGTAGTGCCTGGATGCTTGGATAAGTTCATAAGTAGTGTATCAGTGAATGGATGAGTGCAAGGGTACTGCCTGGGTCATTGTATAAGTGCATGGGTAGTGCCTGAGTGAATGGATGAGTGCATCAGTAGGGCCTGAGTGAATGGATGAGTGTATGGGTAGTGGCTGGGTGATTGGATGAGTGCATGAGTAGTGGCTGGGTAGTTAGATGAGTGCATGGGTAGTGCGTGGATGATTTGATGTGGAGTGCCTGGGTGATTGGACGAGTGCATGAGTAGTGCATGAGTGAATGGATGAGTGCAAAGGTAGTTCCTGGGTCATTGGAAAAGTGCATGGGTAGTGCCTGAGTGAATGGATGAATGCATGGGTAGTGCCTGAGTGAATTGATGAGTACATGAGTGGTGTCTGAGTGAATGGGTGACTGCATGAGTAGTGCCTGAGTAAATGGTTGAAGGCATGGGTAGTGCCTGAGTGAATGGATTAGTGCATGAGTAGTGCCTGGGTGATTGGATGAGTGCATGGGTAGTGCGTGGATGATTGAATGTGTAGTGCCTGGGTGATTGGATGAGTGCATGAGTAGTGCCTGACTGAATGGATGAGTGCAAGGGTAGTTCCTGGGTCATTGGAAAAGTGATTGGGTAGTGCCTGAGTGAATGGATGAATGAATGGGTAGTGCCTGAGTGAATGGATTAGTACATGAGTGGCGTCTGAGTGAATGGGTGACTGCATGAGTAGTGCCTGAGTGAATGGATGAAGGCATGGGTAGTGCCTGAGTGAATGGATGAGCGCATGAGTAGTGCCTGGATGATTGGATGAGTGCATGGGTACACCACTCCAAACAAAGAAACTATAAAATGGCAACCTCTTCAACTTTCCACTCTATCATCATGAGAAAGGCAGCAAATGAAATCATGTCTTTCATTTTAGATTACTCCACCTCCACTCGTGAATGTTTAGCATCTGTTAATCCTTTACCTCTCTTTCAAAATGAAGTTCCTGTTGGCCCATTTTCGGGATGTATTCGCGATGATCGCGGAGAAATTGCAAATAAAACGGGAGTTCAAACTTATATCTAGCTTCATTTGTTTAAAATTTAAATACTACCCAACATTTTATTACATAGTACTGATTTAGAAATTAAAGCTTGCCGTTATTTAAATTGTGTAATCACTCCTCAACTTTTTGAAAACTGTTCTGTCTCGTTAACACCCTTCCCCTCCAATACACTCTTAGCTCAGTGTACCTAGCAACCCAGTGGAACTAGTAGGTCACAAGTTCACAGCACATTCTAGAAGGAACATGCTACTTCCAAATAAGATACTGCAGGTGTGCTTTACTCCACAGATTCAAAATCATATCCATGTCTGTATTACATTTCTTTTCTGAAACAACAGGCAATAATAAGACTTCTTCCTAAGGTATCCAACATACTACCTAATTTTATTCACTTTCATGCTGACAACGTCCAATGAAATATATCTTTTAAAAAAACAAACCTCCATTTTAACTGCTTTTCCTTTCAAAACTACCTAATTCAGCTTCAGCCTTCTCCTGACTACTATTGCTCCTTCACTTCAAAATGTTTAGAGTATGAATTGTGGGCCACAGCTATATCTATTGGGCTAAAGAGGCTGCAAAAGCGAGAGGTATTGACAGGGACTTGGGTTTGCCAAATGTGCAGATTACTTGGTTTGGCCAGAGAGGGTTAAAGTTTCATCAGTTACTGGCTTTGGTTAATTCCATTGTGGATTCCCAAGCTCCTCACCTCATGATTGTGCACTGAGGTGGCAATGACCTAGGCACATTGACTGGGGTAGGGCTGGAAATCCTAATGAAAGAAACCTTTGCAGAACTGATGTCGCTTTTCCCTCACACTGTCTTGATGTACTCTAATATATGCCAAAGACAGAAATGGAAGTTGTCAAATCAATTCTGTCCACAGATTGACAAAGCCTGGAAACATATTAATAAAACTGTTTCTGCATTCCTCAGAGACCATCACATGAGCTGTATCTATAACAACAATCTGGGTTTTGACATGCATGGAATTTACAGAAATGATGGAGTGCAATTTACGGATGAAGGCAATAGGGTGTTTCCAAGTAACCTCGAACTCAGCATCCGGTCTTATGTGTAGCATTCATATACACACAACCAACGCAACAGCTCTTGTCAGAGCCACCCTAGTACACGAAATATTGTAAAGTTTTATTCTAAAGGGGTTTTTTTCTTTAGTTTTTGGGGATCTTAGCGATGATGTCGCGATCCCCGCAGACACCTCTCAAAAACAAAAAACAAAAGCAGACATTCAATGGCCACCAACACATCCCAAAAAAATATGTAAAAAAAATCCATTCCGAATATTGCCCTACACATATTACTATATACATACTTCTTTGAAAGCATGTTTAAACTTATATTTTTCTACTAAGTTTCTTTATAATCCATCTTTCAGACCTATTTTCAGTTTTCGTGGTTATTCGGGACATCGCGATGACGTCGTTAACCGCGATGATCGTGCCTTTTCCATAAAGTGAAAACACATATATGCACACATATTACAGTATTTTACACAATAGTGGTTTATAACTGTACACTTCAAACTCATGTTTTTCTAGTGTATTTCTAGAACAACCATCTCTAAAACCTATTATCCATTTTCGCGATGAGACCGGAGATCGCGTTGACTTTGGTCTTCGTGATCCCGGCGGTTACGTCGCGAAGGCAGAAAGCAAAAGCAGCAATTCAATAGCCACCACCACATAAAAAAATTATGACTATATAATTAACTCTAACCATCACAGTTGATAGCTCACTATATAAATAACTCTATAAAACCATTTATCAATATCTCTATAACAATGCATACTAATGATTCATTGATATATTTTTTAATATTTTCACCAATATTCGCGATGACGTTGATAGTCGCGATGTCCCCGCAATGATACACGGGGGCTGCGCTGGCGGTCGCGGCGCCGTCGTGAATATTGCGCGCTAATAAAAAAATCCATTTTGGACATATAACTTCTGCCACTAATACATCCATTTTTCAACTATGGGGTCAGAGTATCTCCACCCTGACCCCTTATGTGGGCTTTCACACAGATTTCCAGTCCCGGGAACCATTCCCGATAGATAAAATGGTGACCCCAACTTTCTATTCAGGTTGCGTCCAGCCAATCAGAGCATTCCCGTTGGCGCGTGCATTCGCAATTCATCGCGAAACCACCGCAAAATATCCGCAGCCAGAAATATCACTATAATTTTAAACTTAAATTTATCAAAAACTACTGAGCAGATTTATACCAAATAAGCAAAAGACACTTCCTTGAACCGACATCTACCTCCCTGCCAAATTTGGTGTAAGTCCGTTAAGCGGTTAGAGGTGTAGAGGTGGCTAAGGTTCCTATGGGAATTGACATTACAAACGCAACCTTCTTTCACTCCCCAAATTCTCAGTCCCCACGGCATTGATCATCACCAAACTTTCCCAATCGATAGTATCCACAGTGACACTTTTTTGGCAAAATTTCATGCAGATTGGTCAAACGACGCCAAAGTTATAGCCAAGTCAAACAATGCTTTCTCTATGGAAACTAGGTCCTAACTATAACAACCTACTGGCAACATATATATGTATATGTATGTATATATATATATATATAGATGTATATATATATATTTCCAAGCCAAAATGTCATCGCCACCACACCACGCGTCCCGGGTGCTATACTTCAGCGGTGGTGAGCCGCTACACGAAAGTCAACAATGGCAACACAATCCAGGTCAGCCAAAAATGAGAGTATTCACGGAAATTATAAGCAAAGTGCATTTAATGTGCAGAACCTCCTGCGCTGGCAGACATGTTTCGGCACTACGCCTTTGTCGGCGTCTAACCACTCCTGTAATCCAAAATCTACTGAAGAAAACAGAAGGCTTCCTAAACAAAAAAAACACCAATAGAATTGACAACAATTACACACAGCATTGAGAAACAATCAAGATGTAAATATCAAAATACAAGAGAGAAGCAAAACCTCAAATGGGTTCAGGTAATTAGTAGAGAGAATAATAAAATGAGAAGCTTGTAAAATGTAATATTGCATGTGAGAGATATGAGAAGGGTTAGTGTGTCCCTAGTAACAAGTGTTGTAATTTCTTATAGGTTGCTCTGAGAGAAAAGATAATAAGAGGAGTCAATCCAGAGACAGAGTAGAAGCACCTGACGTAGAGGAGTCTCTCTTTATCCACTTCCCCTTTCCCCCCTATTGGAGCGGGAACAGATATTAGATAGTAGATGTGGGGACTGAGGACTATTCATCTGCTCCCGAAGAAATCAACATCAGGTATTCTGACACCTATATAACTCATCATCTGAGAGGCTTCGGTCTTTCCTAATCTTGAGTGAGTGCCTTGGTCCCTCCTGGATAGTATTCTAGTTCCAAAGAACATGCATGGGGGAGGTTCTATTCAACAGTCTATCAGCTTGGGTTCTACTTTTTTGTAGCTACCACCTCACCCACAGTATAGGGCGACATAGTGCTTTATTTAATGAGAACTTTTCTTTTGTCTCCTACAAGGGCTAGTCCGCTCTCTTTCTCCTGGATATATCATGAAATGTTCCCTCAGGCATTCACCTTTATCAGTACATTGCCTCACCATCCTTCTCCTTCTTCTGATGTAGAGGTCAGACTCACTTTCTAGATGTGGGTCAAAGAATGAGGGATTATTTTAAATGCACTGGTTCTTCTCCGACTCCCTATTTGTGACTTTTAGTTTGACTCATCCAGGTCAGAAACTCTTGAACTTCACAAGTGATATATGCTGCCTTATATATCTCTATCATGTGGGGCACAGGGGTCCATTTCGCTGGTTTACATTAGTGCTCATAGCATCCTGTCCACACCACTGACGTCTTGCTGTGTCCTCAAAGACAAGGACAGTCGTAAGGAATATGGATGAAGTGGGAATACTCCGATCACTTACCAGGAACCACAGCAAATCCATGGCCAGATTTACTAATATTTTAGGCAAAATGGTAGTAGATATTTACAAAGCCATGCAAGGGGCGATTTGCGCCGCCTTGTAAAGAAATGTAATGGAAGGTAGCTGCTTGAACTGTGTTGCGTTGCATTTTGTTCTGGGAGGCGTTCCATGAATGGAGCATGGATGTTCCCATGCATCCACCCATGGATTTCACTCAATCCAAGATTTATAAAGGTTTGTAAACCTGAGATTGCATGATATTGTTACGCCTCCCATGGGACAGCGTAACGAGGAGGAAAATCTTTTGTTCTCCTTATTTCTTCTTTCTACAAATGTGCTGCGTTCTGCAGTGCACACAGAAAGAGGAAAATCTCACAGAGGATTGTTTTTGTGCTGGAAAGTGCCCCTTCATGCACAAAACAACACAGGCACCCTTGCACCAGAGGGTGTCTGCATTGGCACTAAGACATGCCACATTTTTGCTCTCTCCCTTTCACACAACGTGGCGCAGCAAGTTGTCTTGCTGCACTGCATTGTGTGAAAGGTTAGTATATATGGCCTTCAGTTCTATTCTTCGTTTTGCGCTGCGTACTGGTGAATGTAGATGCCTGTGCAGATGCTCAATTTGTTGTTCAGGTGCCTGGCTACAGAGGATGATGTTGGGCTGACACTTCTACCGCCCCCTTTCTTGTCCTGGTGCTGGAGCCAGTATGCACACAGCAGGATTGCCCCAGGATCTCCTGGTGCGCATGGGTTTTGGAATCTTCTCCCTGTGCTCATGTAAACTTAGGTGGGGGCCTCTAGACAGGCACAGGTGGCTGGTTTTATATGAGTGGTAGTTACTGCAGAAATCTGCATGTGGTAAATACGCACAGTTGTATCGCATGACGATATACTGATACCATGTCACTTGATTGAGACATAAAACCAGATCTCTCAGGTGCCCTCCCTCCCTTTAAAACAAAAGGACAAGGCACATACAAATATCAGCGTTAACACATGCCATTATATTTTTTCTGTAGTTTTATAGTGTATATGTAATGAGCGCCCAAGTGGGTATTTTTCTTTTGAGAACTACATGCTGCTGCAATAGGAGAGAAAGCCTTTCATACTGTCAGTACTATCAACTGTGAAATCTGTGATGGGCCAGCAGCACCATCTAGTGGTTCAATACAAATATAACGCTGTCACCAATTATTTAAAAACAGATTTCCAAAGTGCATATTCAACACAAGCGAGAGGGGAAAATCAATACACTATATGCCGATGAAAGCATAGAGTAGCTGCTCATTAGAAACAGAATACTGTAGACATCTGTGCCATTTTATTATTGGGAAAGCAACTATTTTCAGTATTTTACTACCTCTCGTATCATAAAATAATTTTATTTGAGAATAATTGTGACAACACCTTTGAAAGGCACCCCAATATATGCTTGGATAGATCGTGTTAGGTTTTTTTTCAGTTTTAGATGTACTTATGTTTGAAAAGATTTATTTACAAATTGAAGTCTTTTCAAACATTTCTTTTAGGCAAATGCCTTGTTTTTGGTGGACATAGCCATGTTACGTTATAATTATTTATGCAGTGCATGCACACTGACGTTTCTTGGCGCTATTGATACACACATATGCACTTAGACTACTGCTGACACCTGTAATGTTGCTTAAGGAACATGAAAAACTTCAGATGTCGTCTGAATCGAAGCAATGATGGTTCGATACGTATGGACATAGGCAAAGAATTCCACATAGGTGCTGCTGCGCCCGAAAATCAGCAGTCACAGAACTTAATTGTCATTGTTCTGAGAATAATTAAAATAAATAGATCACCTGATATTAAGTTATGAGACTCTTATGCCATTTAAATTTGGCAGCCATCAAGTCAAGAAATTGTATTACAGACCACGAGATACAATTGCGATAGCTGTAACCCCTTAGCTGCTAGGCCTTTTCCCCTAGAATGCTAATCCTGTCTTTTTTTGGCTATTTGGGGCACTTTGTGCTCAGGCCTCCATAACTTTTTTCCACATAAGGTATTCATTACAAATTTGCGGACTTATTTTTCCAACATCCTGGCGATTCTAAAGGTACCCAGGGTTTATGGACCAATTTGAGTTTTTTGGGGGGAAAAAGTGCTCTGCAAAAAAGTGTTTTCTTACTAAAAATGGCATCAACAAAAGGTTTGCTGTGCCAAAGTCACCATCTTCCCAGCTTTTCAAAGAGGTAGTCCATTTTTTCCGAATTTTGTGCTTTTAACCTACTTACAGTTTGTGGGGGAAACTGGCATGAAACCCATGGGTGATCCGGAATTCTAGACAAAATTCTGAATTCAGCTAGGGGTCATTTGTGTAGACACCTCAAGGCTTACCCAAAGAAACTAACTGTTACATTTGAAAAAATATAGAAAATGAGTAGGAAAAAACATCCATTTGTGACGTTTTCATCTGTAACTGCTTGCCACGGTGAGTGGTTTACAAAAGCAATATACCGTTACACCCAGTAGACACGTCTAGTCATGGGGATATATAAGATTTGTAGGTTCGCCAAGAACCCGGGGTACCTAGAGCCAACAACTGAGCTGCACCGAACAATGGTTTTTCATTGTTTATCGACTATGCAGCAATTCATATGGTAAAAAATAAAGAGTGAAAAATGGGTATAAAGGAAACCTATGTGTTTCTGAAGTGTACACAAGATACTGAGTTTAGGAGCAATGGTTATTTGCACATCTCTGAATTTGTGAGTACCCACACAGGCATGAGATTCAGAGGGTATTTTTCAAAATGTCTTTTTTCTTACACACTGGCTTACATTTAGAAGGCTCAAATGTGGAGAAATACAATTGGTAATAACAAATGTTCTAATATTCTGTGTTCCCGCATGTCTCACCAGGTAATTTTACCCAGAAGCCATTGTAAATCTCAAACTTTGGCTATAACACATATTTCCTCACATATCTGTGAAGAAAACCTCTGGAATCTACAGGGAGACACAATTTCCTACCACACAGTGTTGCCCCAAGTTTCCCAATAAAAATGATACCTCACTTGTGTGGGTGGACCTAGCGCCTGTGACAGAAAAGGTCTCAAAACACAAGGTGGAGACATCAGCATTTCCTGTCACAAAATGATCTGATTTGGCAATGGCAGTATCTGCAGGTTTTGGGCCAGGGCTCAGCGGCCACCCAGGGAAATCTACCAAACCCAGAAATTTCTGAAAACTAGACAACAAGTGGAGACCAGGGTGGTTTGCCCTGCATGGATCCCACAAAGTTTTCTTACACAGAATACCATTTAAACCTTATTCTTTGCCTGAAATTGCACATTTGTCTTGTATTTCTATAGCTTAAACTTCCAGAATCAGCAGGAATGCACAAAATTCTCATCACCCTGTGTTCACCCACTTGTCCCGATAAAAACGTTGCCCCATTTGTATGGCTGGGCCTAGTGCCTGCAACAGGAACGGATCAAATCAAGATCAGTGAGAGTCCCTTTGCAAGGAACACATTGCACACGCAAAGCACAGACAAGAAAAACGAAAACATCCAACTAAAAACAGGAAAAAAAACGAAAAAAACAACCTTTTGGTAGGAGATGAACTATCAACTATGACTGCATACACAACAAGTATAACTAAACACATCATACTACTGACAACTAGGTATCTCAACAGAAAATATATAGCAATGCAGACTACAGTCAGTGCCCTTTTAATCTCAGGGTTGCTCCCAATACTTCAGTTGCATATGGTACAATTTAAAACATGTGGGCACACATGGGCCACGATTAGAAGGACTCTTGGGGCAGTATATATGACCCTCCTTTCGTACTCCTCTTCAGACACAGATGTTATATCTCCGACAAGGAAAGTCTTTTTTGGGTGTTGGAGGAATGTATTCAGCAAAGTGGTGATTTTTCAATTTAGTCACATCCTTCATGACTCCGATTCTAGGAACACTTGCCTGCAACAAGGCTGCCTGTTGAAGCATTGAAGGATGCCAAATGAAACAAATGTACAGCCAACATCTTGTACCAGGTGTATGACTTTCGAGCAGCATTATGAGGCTTCAATTTTTGATTTACTCTATCTATACTTCCCTTGTGCTTTTTGTAGGCTAAATCGTCATAGGCGAAGTGCTTTCATAGTGAACAGTTATGAGCATGTGGACATCTCTTCCTTGTGAAAATTTCAAAGCAAGAAGTTCATTACTATGCAAGGCACTGCTCTGTCCCCTTTCAAGTTTTTGACACACAAGCTCTTTAGGGTAACCTTTACGGCTAGAGCAAACTGTGCCACATGCCACAGTGCCCACTTTGAACAATTCCTTAAATAATTGCACACCTATGTAGAAATTGTCCACAAATAAACGCTGACCTTTATTAAAAGTCCTCTAGCAAGTTCCTGCACAATTTTTTCACTGACTACAAATGTGTGAAGGCAACTGGGGGAGGGGGGTCAATTGAAGAATCCCTACCAGTATACACCCAACAATCCCATCAAAATGGTAAACCCAAGAACTGGTTAATCTCATGGAGATTTCTGGGACTCCAGCGGGAAGTTCATTAGTGGGTCTTAAAAGTTGCACCGTTGTCCCTCAAAAACTGTTCTGAATACAAATCAGTCAATAAATAAACAGTTGGAAGTAACTGATAGGCAAAAAATTCCCTGTATTGACTCTACACTCTACACAACACCAAATGTAGGCTGCACCATGTTAGAGGCAATACAGGGTTCAGCATTTCCAGGGGGAAGCCTTCCAGCCCCTGGCTGCAATCCAGCTTTCTCTTGCTGCACTACCAACACATCTGTGTCCTTCCATAAACAAGGCACTTCATCAGCACTAATATGTATTCATCATCAGATGATTCCCCTTAGATAGAAAATTCACTGCCAGACTCATGAACTTGGTCCTCTGCCTCAGATGTAGAGTCAGTCTCAGAGCCACGTTCAGATGCAGATTCAAAAGCAAACCAACAACCTGCTGGATGGTCAGCCTGTGGGTAGCCATAGTGTTTTCTAATGCAATTATCACAACAAAAAAGACAACGTGTCAAATTGGAACTCAACAAACTGTGGCTGCATCAAATAGTAAATATAACTATTGACATATACTGATCTGGAAAAAACTATCAATACAAACCAAACAATGAACTTTATAATCCAAAAAGATACTCCTCACATGCCACAGACAGCTAGACTGAGGATCAGCTGCACCTACTGTGCACAGAAACAGCAAGCACAAAAGATATCCCACTAGAAAGGAAAAACAACTACATGCAGGACAACACACTACAGATCTTGCACAAATCCAAACATGAAATTTGAAACAGACAGTGGCGGCCGGCACAAACAAAAAAGTGGAGGGCAGGTGGAGGGGGCATGGTGGGGGCGCAGGAGTGGGGCATGGGGGGGAGTTTAATGATAATTAAAAAACAAAAAGGATGACTTACCTGAAGCTGCCGGTCACTTCCCGTGTCGTGCCTCAGTGTTCTTCTTCCTAGTCCCAGCAGACACTGGGACAGCATCACAGACTCCCTGTGCAATCCCCGCACTGCTCACATGCTATGAGCGCAGCGCAGGGATTGGCCTGAGTAGGCTGCTTTGATACTCCACTCAGGACAGGAAGTCTGTGCTGTTTCTCCAACTTGGCTGTTCAATACAGCTGGGTTCGAGAAACCTAAGTGCGCATGTGTTTTTGGCTGGCCTAAGATGGCCGGCCAAACACACATGCGCACTTAGAAGTGCACTAACCAGTCATCCTCCTCCCCCTCCCATGGTTCTGGCCCCACCCCGCCCCTACCTACACATGCTGGCTCAGCCAGCAGGTGAATAATAAAACGATGATAGAATATCGTTTTATTTTTCATCTGCTGGTTCTAAGCTAGTGGGGCGACGCTCTTCCGCCATTGCGGAGGAGCAGCCCCTGGAAACACAACAAAATGTGAGCTAAATATCCTACAATTATTACAACAGTTAAAAAAAATTCATGCAGGGTATTTATACTCATTTGAAGTAAACATTACAAAAACACATGCAACTACACAAACTGCAGATCTACCAATGCCGAAACTGCAAGCAGTAGTCGCTACCAAGGAAATCAAATGATTTGCACTACAATAAAAAGGAGAAATAAAACATTGCGTTCACAAATGCAAATGATGGCAAGAAATAAAACAGTTAACTTTATAAAACACAGTGAAGTCTGCCACAGGGCCAAATTGGCATCACAAATGTCCGATGTGCCCCAAGGGTGGCACAAAGCAAAGGCAAAATATTGGCACCCCAGATGGGAGTGACCCTTACCCCAGGGGCAGTTTCCCCCCACATACAGAAGCGTATTACCTGGTGTCTAGTGTTTTTTCGCCCCCACTCCCATGGGCAGATTGCCCTAACAAAGTCTGATCTACCCTTAGGGGGTCTGGAAAACAAAGGACATGTGTGGGCAATACTGGAGAGTGACCCTTGCCCAAGGGGCCACTCCTCAACATACATAAAACAAAAATACCCTTTGGGGCAGATCAGCCTGAAAAATGGCTGAACTGCAACCGGGGAGGGGCGGAAAGCAAAGGAAATGCCCATTTCAAAATGGAAAGTGACCCTTCCTCAGGGGAGCACTCCCAACATAAAAAAGTACAATTCCCTGGTGTCTAGTGGTTGTCCACCCCCTTGTGGGCAGATCGGCCTAAAAAATGGCTGATCTCACCGTGGGGGTGGAAAAAGCCCAAACATGAGCAAAGTGTTTTTGGGGAGCAACCCTTACCCAAGGGGCTGCTCCCCAATATCCATAAATAAACAAGTCCCTGTTGTTGAGTAGTCTTCCGCTCCCCTTGGGGGCAGATCAGCCTAAAAAATGTCTGAGGGCCCCGGGGGGGAGGGGGTAGTAAACAGGCAAAACATGTGCCAATATTTTCATGTAGTGATCCTTGACCAAATCCCAGGTGTCTAGTGGATTTTCAGCTCCTTGGGAGCTGATCGGCCTAAAAAATGGCCAATCTGCCCGATGGGGGCAGAAAACAGGCAAAACATTTGACAATATTTTTGGGGAGTGACCCTTTCTCCAGGGGCCATACCCCGGCATGCATAAATAAAAAAACCCTGGTGTCTAGTGTGTTTCTGCCCCCCACTCCTTTGGGGGTAGATCGGCCTGAAAATTGCATATCTGCTCCCGGCGGGACGGATAGTGGCCAAAACATGTGCCAATATATTTGAGGAACGACCCTTGCCCAAGGGGACACGCCCGACAACCATAAATAACAAATCTCTGGTGTCTAGTTGTTTTTCACCCCTCTTTGGGGCAAATTGGTCTAAAAAATGGCCGATCTGCCCCTGGGGTGCGGAAAACAGCCAACAATGTGCCAATATTTTAGGGGAGTGACCCTTTCCCAAGGGCACACTCTTCCCAGCATAAAAACATCCCTGGTGGCTAGTGGGTGCATTCCTGCAGTGCGATCACGGTCCCACCCGCCATCCCGCTACAGGAATACACTGAAAAGAGACACCAGGGGATAGGAAAAACTGTTCCCTTACCCCGGTGTCTCTCTTCCTACACGATTTCCCCCGAGCAGAGGACTTACCTTGTAAGATGTGCTCTTGCTGAACCGCACTGAAAGCAATGGCTACCAGTGCAGCCACCACACCTTTTGATAATGTAGGCACAGCGTGCTTGCTCCGACATCTTTGGATCACTGGGGGAGGGATGAGTGGGGGCAGTTGAAGAGATTCTCTTGCCACCCCCAGTGAAATGCCATTTGCGGGTCCTGCGGGGTGACAGCTGTGCAGAGAGTGTAGGGGGTTGTGTATGATTTTAAAGAAGTAAAAACAGGAGCTCACAGTTTTCCTTACATGAGAACCGAGTGATAAGGTAGAAGTCGGGTAAATCCCTAGATTGCGCACCCTAGATGAGTTCAAAGGAGAAGGGACCATTACAGATAGCCGATTAAGAGCATTAGGGGGGCATTGGTCCATCAGGCACAAACAGGAAAAATGTAACAAGAGAAAGGTCTGTGCCTGTCACCAATGGCCCATACATAGGGTGTGGAGCAGAGCCGAGATGGGTGCCGAACCCAGTTCAAAGCCAAAGATCAACTGGGTGTCATTGCTGTACATACAGAATTTTGCCCTGGTCCTAACAAGCAATACAGCCAGAGGGCACATGTAGATGTTGAAAACTGACAGTGAAAGAATGACCAGGAGGACACCGCAACTGAGAGCTTTAGTATTTGCCTTGTAAGGTGGAATCACTACAACTTGGTACCAGTCAGTAAGGTAGGAAGGGAACCAGTTCAGTTCAAAATGTGACACATTTATTTAAGACTAGAAATTAAAATGGTGTGGTCTATGGTGTCGAGCACAGTTGACAAGTCCATAACGACTACGTCTGCAAATGCACCATCATTCACCAATCGGCGAATGTTGTCTACCATAGACAGAGCTATTAACTCAGTACTACTGCCTGGTTAGAAACCAGCTTGAAAAGGTTCAAGGTGAGCATGAGAGTCAATAAATTTTGCAGCTGATTAAAAGCTAGTTTTTCCAACAATATAGACCAATATGGGAGAAGTGAAATTGGTCTAAAATTATTTAACCTACAAGGGTCTAGACCAGGCTTTCTTAAAAGTGGCATCACTGTAGCTATTTTCCACCGATTGTGGACAACACCGGATGATAACGACTGATTGAGTAATCTTGATAACTAATCTGTAGGAGAAGATTTAATACATCTGGTAAGGCAAAGATCTGCTTTGTAAAATAACTGTAGTCAAAACGTCCTATGAGATTGAATCAAAGTACTAAAGAAATGCACAACCAAATCTAACGAAGTAGAGAGGTTCGTATACAGGGTATAGGAGTACATTCCGTGGCTATATTTTCATAATGTTGGCACGTTTATCAGCCAAAAAAGAAGGCAAAATCTTCACAAAGGGCAGCTGAACCCAAAATATTATTAGATATTGTAGTGGCTGTTGAACTTTGCCCTTTCTGCAGGGTCATCCCCAAACATTTTACTTTTACCATCCTGTTTTCTGAACATGTTTTTGTTGGCTTTTGGTACCAGTACTTCAGTGCTTGTGCTCTCTCTCTTAAACATGGTAACATTGGCTTTCACCCAATTGGCACATTTAATTTACTTGTAGATCCCTAGTAATATGGTACTACATCTACGCAGGGCCTGTAAAATAAATACTACTAGTGGGCCAACAGCACTTATTTTGCGACCCACTTACGTAGCCATTTTAAACAGTCTCAGGCCTGCCATTGCTGCCTGTGTGTGCAGTTTTAAACTGCTATTTAGATTTTATTTTTTGTTTGTATTTCTTGACTTTTACACAGCTGGCACCAGGTATAAATAGTGGACCCTCAGACCCAACCCTTCAGTACACCTCTAGACCTGTGGAAGACTCAGAAGGACTGCTGTGCTGCTCAACTACATCCCCGACATTGCACTTCGAATCGCAAGCCCACGACGACACAGGACATCACTTTGCAGACGGCACCTCCTTGGAAACACTGCGACGCAACTCCCTTTGACAGCACTCGCAACGATGCCACTGGGCTTCACTTCGCAGCCCTGCAGCTCGTTGGAACAGCCACTGCACGACGCATCCTGAACGAGGGATCTCGCAATGCTCCACAACTAGGATTTGAGGTACCTGTATCTGGCCTGTGTTCCATCGCAGTCATCTGGAACTTGTGACTTTGTCACGGTCCGGCGTGGCCAGATAACCACAGTTGGTGCTTTGTGCTTTTAGGCACTATTTTCATCTAAATCTGTAAAATTGCATGTCTCTGGTTTGACTGCTTGGATTTTTGTTATTTTGGTCCTAAATAATTTATCAAATTCTACTCTATTCTTCTAAATTGTTGTGGGATTTTTCTTATGTTGTCTTTTCACTTTAATACTGTTTGAAGTGCTGCATAAATACTTTCACACACTCTCTAAGTTAAGCCTGACTGTGTTTATTGCCAAGCTAGTAGAGGATGCAGCACAGGTTAAATTGGGGTTTGCTTGTGAGTGAACCCTAACAAAAATTATCATTGCTGTTTGAGTAAGATTTCACCCCCCTCAACCAATAACCCAATGTCCTACAGAGGCCAACTGTAATTCAATAAGTAAATGGAAAAGGTCCTTAGCTATATTTGGGACATGGATATGAAATAGTAGTTGTAATAATGTGATTTAACATCTTTTATTGTTTATTTGTGTTTCTTGCCTTTTAAACAGTAAAGAACTTTGGATCCTAGCTATTTTTCCAATGCATTTCAGCTTGCCTGGTTTTTAATTTGAGTTTGACTAATTCTGGCGTAAGCTAGGGATATTTTCTAGGTTTTCTCGTAGCAGCATAGATTAGGTTTAGTAGTATCAGCAAAAATCTCTTACAGAGTCCGGCCCTTGTTCACAATTACTAATTCTAATTTTAAATCAGCACTAAGGGACAACTCCTGTAATTTAAATGGTGATTTAATGGTGCAATATGTCTTAGCAACTGAATCACTTCTGTACAAGATAAAATTCCCCCATTTAATTTTTTCTAAGCCCTTTCCTTCAGACCTAATAAGCCCTGGTTCAATAACGACTAACCATTAAAGAAACAAGCTTGCAGGCAAGTGGAGCACACTTTGGGGAGGCACATACAACCAAGCAGCAAATGGCTACAAAATGGAAAATGCTACCTATTATGTCCACAAGATTGGTAGTATGATGAAATATCAGCCACAAAAATGTTGTGGAACAAAAATATTATGAGAAAAACATGGACCACAAAAATATTGACTTTACATACTTATAATGTGAACAACAAAAATATTGTAGTCCAAAATATCATTACAATGGTAAGCATGTACATTTATTTATAATTAACATTACTGTAGTTTAAAATAAAAGTTGCATTACGTTTTATACAATTTATATATTTAAAAGATAAATATAACATTAAAATACATACATGTTATAAACTTTAACAAATAATGAAAATGAAGATAACTTTATAAAAACATTTATAATTAATAACAAAATTAAGTTTAACATTAGGGGCCTGATTTAGATCTCGGCGGACGGGTTATTCCATCACAACCTGTAGCGGCCCGTGGTGGGAGTGCTGCCGGTCGGTGACGTGGGGCGGGGGGTAGTAAAGTACGGAATACGGCCGTATAGAGGTAAGTAGACATATAAATAAATAAAACTAATTTCGTTGCGTGCGCTGATTCGCATTTGGCGATGCAGCGCGCGCAACGAAATTCGTTTTATTTATTTATATGTCTACTTACCTCTATACGGCCGTATTCCGTACTTTACTACTCCCCACCCTGCCCCTCCCCCGCCCCACATCACCGCCCGGCAGCACTCCCACCACGGGCCGCTACTGATCACAACCCGTCCGCCGCTATCTATATGCGACCCTAAGTAATAAATTACAATAAATGTATTATACACAAAAAGAATTAAATAAAATATATACATATATCTGAAAGAATAAAACACCACATAAACATATATTTATGAATCATTTTTTAAAATATTAAAACCTATTTTGCATTTATGCACCCATTTTGAACATCTTTAAAAATATATAACAAAATGAATCTTTTGGAAATAATAAAGAAATAAAAATATAGTAAATAATTAATTACAAAATATACATTATTTTAAAAAATGAGCAAATACAAAAATACAAATACTTTATTCTAACTAAACTCCAAAATTGGGGAAAATGCATATATGGAGGAGAGGGTCCAATTTATTCTTCTAACTTCAGTCTAACAGATGTGGTAAAAAGTACATACATTCATGGGTGGCAGATTTACTATTTTACCTACAATCTAGCAAACACTGGGAAAACTACATACATTGGGAGTGGGGAGATGACAGATTTACTATTGTTACTCCAGTCTAGCAAACATGGGCGAAGCGCATATATTTGTGGTCAGGGGTAAGAGTTACTTCTCTAACTCTAATCTAAAACACACGGAAAATTGTATACATTGAGGTGAGCCAGATTTTCCATTCTAATTCCAGTCTAAGAAAAAGTGGGAAGGGTGCATACATTAGAAGGGGGTTAAAATAAAACACACACAAATAAAATAAACATCAAAATAGTGTTATAGGTATACATAAATAATTTAAAGATCAATTAATAGATTAAACATTTTTAATAATAAAACAACTCTTATAAAATATTAAATGTATCAGAATCGCACACAATTATTTTTATTTTCACAAATAAATAAATACAAATTCAAATAAACCATATGTTAGAACCACTCCCAACATAATACACAAACATAAAAGTAATAAAATCTGTTATTATAAAAAAATGTGTACTTAATTATTATGTAGCTATTTGTAACTGAAAACACTGTTTACTGATTCACCCAATATGTCAAATACAAAAAAATATATAAAACAAATAGGCAGTCACATTCTTTAAAAACAAAGACAAAAATAATTGCATTAAAACAGTAGCATAGTAATACATTAATCAGTCATTATCTATTTAAATATATCTTACAAAAGCACTATCCATCATAAACCTCCAATGAACTCCACATCCCGAAATTAAAATGTATTAACTAATATAAAATGTGATTAAACATATAGACAAGTAAATAGCAATCAAAAATGATCAATTGACATAAATTATTAAATATTTGTTTTTTAAAAACACTGTCCACCCACACCCAAATAAGCATCATAACCCAAAATTAAAATGTATTAAACATATAAACAAATAAATACAAAACATATAATTAATAAATTAAAATTAACATATAATTTCAAAAAGAAGCACTGCCCTCCCAAACTGCCAATTATCTCAACTACCTGAAAAAAAATGATATATTACTATTATATTATGTATATATGAATTTAAATAAACTTCACATTAGCATAAATAAGGAAATAAAAACACAATACAATGCATGAAGTGTCATCAGGGTGGGACCACGTGCCCAGGAATTAGCAAAGTTACCCTGAGACATTTAAACCAGCCTTAATGTGTTAGGGGTAAGTTTGATATTTTCCTTGCTAGCAAGGCTCAGCATAGTTTCATCTTCTAATTCTGAGAAAGGCAGATTGTGGATCATATCTCCAATATGTGAAGGGCCAGCAGGAGGGTACCAGTTCACTAAAATTCAGTAAGGCTAGTCCGAGGCAATGTGACTAGCCTTAATATGGTAGAGACTACTGCAGGGCTCCGCATACTTGCATCTTCTAATTTTGAGAAAGGCAGGTAGCTGGTCATATCGCAGCAAAGTGAAGGGTCAGCAGGATGGGACCAAGCACCCAGGAATCAGCAAGGCTAGCCAATACATCACGACCAAGACATCAGCCAAGACTTAACAACCAGCCTTAAAGAAGCATGGGGTAGTCCATTTTTCCCCTGCAATATGCCTTTATGACCCGAGAATAACGCTCTTGAATGAACAAGGCAGGCAAAGGCTCTGATCTCCCAGAGCAAACCAAAGCTGCAATCTCCACTAGACTCAATCAACACAATATGCTGGCTGGGGCCAGCATTTAGAGGGGATGAATTAGGAGTGTCCAGGACAGGAAATTAGATATATTGGCTTCTACTGTTTTAGTTTGAAGGCCTCTTGGTAGAAGTGCGAGCAGAATTAATGGGTGGAGCATATATAAAAAGTGATTTTCATAAGGCTCACAGGTCAGAGAAGACCTGGGTTAATATTCAGCAAATTGAGAACTACCAAATCTTCCTTGTTGAAATAATGGAAGCACAGTCTCCTTTCACTACATTGTCTCTTTTGTACCCTGGAATGTCATTCACTGCTGATATTGAAAGTGGAAGTTGTTATGGGAGGGAATTCTAGAAGGTTAAGAGAATGCCTCATTATGTAAACTAGAAAGAACATGGGTATCTGGGATCCACAAAAAGTATTGGGCTTACATGGAGAGGTGAGAACAGCAGTGTAACACAAGGCAAGCCGATTTGCTCTTGCGCTGTTAAGGCATCAACCCCCAAGCGATTCGTCTCTTACCCTCGCACATGCAGGATGCCCCTCTAGCTGGGGACTGAGCTGGGACCCAACTAGGGCTCGCTCGACTAGTGTTTGTGTGCCTTTGAGAGCCTGAGACGGGCTTAGTGTGTGAACCACTGCTTAATTTTTGGTTTCCTTCATCCTAGGAGGAGTAGGCAGAATCTGGCCTTTTAAAGCTTGTGTAGTTTCTGCTCAGCATTGATTGCTCTTCCACATCCTTCATCCATCTTGGTCTGTTTTTATTTAGAAGCGAACAGTATTAAATAAAGTGGTGTATGACTACTATTTTTGTCTCCAATTCCCATTCTTGTTCTTTTGGGATCCTTTCAGTCATTCAAGAGTATTTCTGCCCAGCACATGCTGATGTGTGGATCACTGGACCTTCTCTGATTGCCCCTCCCCACACACACCTTTTTGTGTATCAGCACAGTTTCCCACTGTCCATGTGGCTAAGTTGGTTAATCCTTATTATAATTATAATTTGCATGTCTATCTCTCACATACCCTCATTCATCACACCACCTGGTGCTATGGTTATCAATGTAATTGCTTCTCCTAAATATAAAAACGTTGGCTGTCATTCCTCATCAGGAATTTTGAAATCAACTCTGACTTTTTTAAGACAAAATAGAGACGATCAGGATATCTTTTAACCTGGTCTCAGAACTGAAACTACACCTACTCCATCTGATACTATTCTTTTTCCCTGTTCAGATATCCCCTTGAATATTTTTCACTTTCACCACAGTGGCCATCCAAATTATGTATACTACATCCAGCTCTTCCCTATCTTCGGAGAGCTAGAAGGCTGCTCTTGTTGTTCCATTAAAAAAAAGAAGGGAGCAGATCCATCAATACCTTCTAACTGCACGCCTATAACTCTTTTAGCGTTTGCCACCAAGGTTTGGGATAGCCTGCTTAATGCTGAGCTCTCACACTTCTTGGAGTAAAATGGTTTTCATGACCCCTCTCAGTCATGCTTCACACTCGTTCACTTGACGGAATTGGAGTTTGTGTCTGTCCTTGACGATGTGCATCTGTGGGCAGACAAGGGTAAGCATCTGTCCTGATCCTTTATGATCTGATGGCTGCTTTTGACACTGTCTCCCACTCAATTTTTTTGTGTCACTTGCAGGAAGCAGGCTTGGGAGTCAGTGTCTTGCAGTGGTTTAGGTCATTCCATCAAGGCAGGACACGGTCTTTATCATTCAGCACCCTGAAATCTATCCCAAAAACATAGAAGAGTGGTATTGCATGGTCCATTTGCCTCAGTCTTTTCAGTCTTTACATGAAGCCACTTACAATTCTAATCCGGTCCTCTGGCTTCAGCTTTAGAGGCTACAACAACAACAACAACAAACCTGCTCGTGAAGCTAGATGGTGACATGGAACTCATCCAAGACAATTTTCAGAATTGCATGATTACAGTCTCAGACTGGATTAAAAAATTACGTCCATCAGAACACCTTGAGAACCGAAGTACTAGCAACAAGCCCAACTTTTGGTCACAACTATGGTGGCCTGCCAAACTTGGGCAAGCTCCGATTCCCTCTAATTTTGTCAAGAATTCAACTCAAAGTTGTTGTCTACCTTTCATGTTAATAAAATCGCCTCCACCTTCTTCATGGCACTTGAAACTGACGAAAATCTTTCTTCTCTTGCCAACAAATGTTCATAATATAGTGGTCTAGACAGAAGTTACCACCTACTTTGATTATGGTAATTTGATATATGTAGGACTTCCCAGGTTCTTGTTAGGTAGGTTTCAAACTGCTCACAACACATTCATTTTAGTTGCCCATTTAACACTACATGATTAATTGTAATAATGTTAAGCCAATACATCATGACCAGTTTTCATTATGCCCATTTAGTGCATCAAGACAGTTTTCATTATGCTCAATTACTATATCACAGCCTGTTTTGCACACACCCAGTTAGCTTCAGAGGATCAGTTCCCAGTATACTCACTTCCCATCATGACTAGTTCCCACTATGTTTAGTTGTACAAATGCCCAAGTTCCATTCTGACAAGCACATAACTGACAATTTCTATTGGAACCAGCCGATATGTCATAGACAGTTTCCATTACGCCGAGGTAAAGCATAATGATGGTGTTTATATTACGTAATGTTAGTACATTATGGTCAGTTTCCATTATGGATAGTTAGCACATCAAGACCAAATTCCTTTATGCCTTTGTTACCAGTGTGTCATAACCAGACACCACCAAACCCAGTTAACATATCATTTTCAGTTGCTATTACATCCAATTAGCACGTCATGGCCGGTTGCAATTAGCGACAGTTAACAAATCATGCGCATACACCCAGTTACCACAGCATTCCCAAATTACATAATGCTTAGTCAGCAAATTTCTATCAGTTTCTGGTATGTTCCCTTAGGGTACCATCACCAGCATCCATTATGGCCAATTTTCTAGGGTACCCAGTTAATACAGTAGAGTCAACTTCATTTAGACTCCATAGGCTTGCACGCATGGTAATTCAGGGCCTGTGCAGAACCATGGCGACATGTATTTTATAACACACTTTATTGATTTTGCTTTTGAACCATCGTATTCATGAATACATTTTATACAGCATTTTGTTGAGAAGCAAATTATCATACATTTGTTGATTACAATACTTTACAGTTGGCAATTTATACTGGGTTTGCATAGTTTAAGCCATGCATTCATATTCCTTAGTTTGGTTTAAGACAAACATTTAATAACAAGGTATATTGCATATGCGTTATATTAACAACCCAATCATCCCTCCCTCCGCCCCTCCTATTCTGGCTCTATCCGGTTTATTCGCTACTATGTTATTGTGTCTCGGTCACCTTTATGTTACATGTGTGGTATTATTGTGTTTACTATGTGGTTACACATCTGATCTGTGCCTGTGCTGGGCTCGACTATTCAGTGTTAAGCCTGTATACACCTTCTATGTTCCAGGGGCTATGGGTAAGGGATCAAGTTCTAGGGCTTTGAAAGCCTCTAACATGAGATCCCATTCCATAGAGATCTGGTTCTTTCGCAGTCTTCGAGCCTCTTCCTGCCAGATGGCTGCG
This sequence comes from Calotriton arnoldi, assembly GCA_963921515.1. Lineage (NCBI taxonomy): Eukaryota > Metazoa > Chordata > Amphibia > Caudata > Salamandridae > Calotriton > Calotriton arnoldi. The sequence goes on along the minus strand of CAWUFW010007656.1, from coordinate 263,557 downwards.
CTCTCTGCTCCGCCCCAGCGCACCACTTCACTGTGCCAATTGTACACTGTTGGAGGTTTAATTGATTTCCATCTCATTGTTATGGATCGTTTAGCTATAAGTAAAGGTAGATCTAAGAAACGGAGCTGTACTTTTTGTGACTTGGGGCGTTGATGGAGCCCTAATATGCACCTTTCCACTGTTTCACCAATTTGAAGATTTGTCACTGTTTCTATGTTGTGCCGTACTTCCGCCCAGTATACGCTAAGGTTTGGGCAGGACCATAACATGTGGACAATGTCGGCTCCTTCTACTTTACATCGGGGGCAGTGGTGCTGTGTGTTTGGGAACATATGCTGAAGGCGGTGTGGTGTGATGTAGGTCCTATGTAAAAATCATGTATTGTATAAATTAAAATTTTGCATTTCGTGACACTTTCTTGGGATATTCTATGATGCCAGCCCACTCCCTGTCAGAGAATTCCTTCTCTATGTCCCTGGCCCATTTGTTACGCAGTGGGATATCTCAGCATGTGCACGGGCTCCTTTATATAGCCATTTTATGAGATGGCGCCCTTCTCCCATTAAATACATTGTCTGCACTAATTAGTGTGTTGGGGGTTCTTCCCGAGCAGGAGCCCAGTGTCTCTTTACATACCAGAGTATAGCAGCATGTGTCATATATAAATTACCCGGGGCCCTGTTCTCCCTTGTGAAGTTATCATGGTCCATCAGGATGCTATTATTGAAGAGTGCCCCTACAGTATCAACCCCTTCCTCAGACCAAGTAAGGATGCTGCTTTTCCTGATCTGCCCGTTGGGCATTGAGAGTCCTATAAGGGGTGTTATTTGCATATGGGAGACGTTGGTTCGTGTATTGTATCGCTTTTTTCCAATATGCAAGTGCTATGCGTAATAGCGTCGGTGCATCTTGAGGGATCTTGCTTCGAGGCAGAAGTAGAGTGTGTAAAGTTCCTCGTTTAATATCATGTATAGTGTATCCTAGTTCCTGTAGGTTACAGTCAGTGACCCAATAGGAAAGCCACTGGAGTTGGCTCGCATAACAATATGCACGGAAGTCTGGTGCCCCCAACCCTCCCCTACTTGTCTCTAGCTATAGTTTATTGAGTCCCACCCTTCTTCGACCGGTACCCCAGATCAAGTCCGATAGTATTGTGTCAAGTGTTTTAAAGAGAGAGGTAGGGACCAGTACCGGTAGATTAGTAAAGAAATATAGGAGGCGTGGAAGAACCACCGTCTTGGATATGGCTATACGGCCCATCACTGATAGCGGCTGTGAGATCCAGAAGGTCACCTGGGAGCGGATCGCCCTGATCGCTCTGGTCAGGTTGCCCTCTATTAAGGGGTCGATTCCGATTCGGGCCGGAAAAAGCACCGACCGACTTGGAGCCGGAATTTATACCGACCGACACGTACCTGTGGCGCCCGACACGCCAAGTACGATGCAAAGCGTGCAAAATCCGACCGACACGTACCGAACCCAAGCCGAACGACCGAGCCGCACGGAAAACAGCAATCCGGCCGGAAAAACACGCGAATCGAACCGACCGACACGCACCCGGAACAAATCCGACCGAAAAGTACACGCGAACTCCAAACCGCAAAGTACGATGCAAGGCGCGAAAACCACGACCGAGTCGGACGGAGGACAAGCCGTACGACCGACACGCATACAAAACCGAGCCGAAGTAACACAAAACACCGCGACCGACGCGTACGCAGCATAGAAAACTGCACAAACACAGCGTGAACGAAACGGAGAACACCGTACGAGACAAATGCAGGGTCCGACTCGGTCACAAGAACGTTTCCAACATGCACAGACAGTACAAAGGAAAAATCACACAAAAAAAGGCCAAACAAGCAATTACAAAGCCAATAAATACTGGGGGGTGGGGACAGAGAACAAAGACACACCCACAACTCCACCCATATAAAGGACACAAATCCCAACCATGATCCTTTGCAAATGCCATTCCACTGCCAGCACCCAAGAGACAGCAACCACACACCCACAGCTCATCCCTCACACAAGCCACACACCATCAGCACACCAACAAATACCTACCTCACATACACCCAGCAAAACACACACTCACACACCCTCACCTGCACACCAACACACACATCACTCACCATCACCACCCATCACCATGCCCCCAAGAAGAATCACAAGTTCCTAGATTGTGAATTGGAAGTCATGGTAGACGAGATCCTCAGGGTAGAGCCACAGCTGTTTGGCACACTGGTCCAACAGACCCCCATCTCCCAGAAAACCAAGATGTGGGAGAGGATCATCAACAGGGTGAACGCACAATCACCATGTCTGCGCACAAAGACCGACATCCAGAACAGGTGGTATGACGTGCGCAGGAGGGTACGGGACCTGCTCAAGAAAGACTACCTCCTGAGCCAATACACCGGCAGTGGCCCTCCTGCCAAGCCAGTATACCTCAGGCCCTGGGAGGAGAAGGTGCGGGCCATCCTTCCGCCAGTGAGCGTATATGCACTAGAGAACATCCCAGAGCCTGGTGAGTACACAACAAATGTACACAATATTCTGCCACAATACACACACACATCACTGTCAAGGGAGAGTCAAACCATGCACTCATAGCAATTACACAGCAACCAGAACAGAATCATCCCAAAATGTGTATGTCAGTCAGATAAACACAACACATGCCATCAAAAAAGTTACATTCAACCGTGCCATCACATGTACAAACACAACTACAACTACAGCTAGGCAGTGGCACAAATAGAACTAACAAACACATCCAGACATGTAGCCACCACAACAACACCAACACACAGTGAAGTCCACTGAAAGGAAGGAATTCTGTGTATGCTGGCCAAGTCAGTGTAGCCAATAGCATCATGGGAGTCGTAGTCACACATATTGCCCCCCCAACTGTCCCATCAACACCACCATGAACCATGCGCACATCACAGGGAGTGGAGAAGGACTCACAAGATGGCTGACACTGGCAACTGCTGTGGGGAGCACAAGGCCCTGCTGGGAACTGTGCACCAACAAACAGCAGGACACCACTGACTGACATCCTGAGAGACAACTTCCACTCCCTGCAATGCAAGCACGTTCCATGGTGGGATATCTGGCTGGCTGGGTGGGAAGGAGGACTTGCAGCACTGACCATAGTCACAAGCACCTCCCCTCACCCCCCTCAACACAAACTCCACAGAACCCACCTGGTAGAATGCAATGCCTCCCATCCTAACTCAAGATCCCACAAAGAACCACCACCCTGGGTTATGTTGTGTGAAGCACAGGGACACTCTTGGGACTTTTAGCCAAACAACTGCCAGGACAACACTCCCAGCCATCCTGTCAGCACAGGCAGCCCACCCCACAGGGAAGCAGAGACAAAAGGAAGGAAGCATGGGCATGCTGGGAAGGGGGTTGGAGGCAATAGCATGATGGGAGTCGTAGTCACAGCTCTACATCCCCCACCACATGGCCCAGCAAGCTCACACTCACGCATGCACATCCCACAGAGAGTGGAAAGGCCCATCAAAGATGTCTGACACTGTTGCTGTGTCGTGGGGAGCACAAGGGCATGCTGGGAACTGCACACCAACCAACAGCAGGACACCACTGTCAGCCATCTTGCCATTGCTCTCACACCCACACACACTGAACTCCCCACAAAACCAAGTAAGAATGGGAATGCTGGGAAGTGGGGGGAGGCAATAGCATGATGGGAGTGGCAGTCACAGATATTGGTCACCCTCACAACTGTCCCATCAACACCACCCTGAACCATGCGCACATCACAGGGAGTGGAAAACAACTGACAAGATGGCTGACACTGTGCACTGCTGTGGGGAGCACTAGGCCCTGCTGGCAACTGTGCACCAACAAACAGCACAACACCACTGACTGACATCCTGAGAGACAACTTCCACTCCCTGCAATGCAAGCACGTTCCATGGTGGGATATCTGGCTGGCTGGGTGGGAAGGAGGACTTGCAGCACTGTCCATAGTCACAAGCACCTCCCCTCACCCCCCCAACACAAACTCCACAGAACCCACCTGGTAGAATGCAATGCCTCCCATCCTAACTCAAGATCCCACAAAGAACCACCACCCTGGGTTATGTTGTGTGTAGCACAGGGACACTCTTGGGACTTTTAGCCAAACAACTGCCAGGACAACACTCCCAGCCATCCTGTCAGCACAGCCAGCCCACCCCACAGGGAAGCAGAGTCAAAAGGAAGGAAGCATGGGCATGCTGGGAAGGGGGTGGAGGCAATAGCATGATGGGAGTGGTAGTCACAGATATTGCTCAGCCTCACAACTGGCCCATCAACACCACCCTAAACCATGCTCACATCACAGGGAGTGGAGAAGGACACACAAGATGGCTGACACTGGCTACTGCTGTGGGGAGCACAAGGGCATGCTGGGAACTGCACACCAACCAACAGCAGGACACCACTGTCAGCCATCTTGCCATTGCCCTCACACCCACACACACTGAACTCCCCACAAAAGCAAGTAAGTATGGGAATGCTGGGAAGTGGGGTGGAGGCAATAGCATGATGGGAGTCACAGTCACAGACATAGCTCACCCCCACAACTGTCCCATCAACACCACCCTGAACCATGCTCACATCACAGGTATTGGAGAAGGACTCACAAGATGGCTGACACTGGCTACTGCTGTGGGGAGCACAAGGCCCTGCTGGGAACTGTGCACCAACAAACAGCAGGACACCACTGACTGACATCCTGAGAGACAACTTCCACTCCCTGCAATGCAAGCACGTACCATGGTGGGATATCTGGCTGGCTGGGTGGGAAGGAGGACTTGCAGCACTGACCATAGTCACAAGCACCTCCCCTCACACCCCCCCTCAACACAAACTCCACAGAACCCACCTGGTAGAATGCAATGCCTCCCATCCTAACTCAAGATCCCACAAAGAACCACCACCCTGGGTTATGTTGTGTGAAGCACAGGGACACTCTTGGGACTTTTAGCCAAACAACTGCCAGGACAACACTCCCAGCCATCCTGTCAGCACAGCCAGCCCACCCCACAGGGAAGCAGAGTCAAAAGGAAGGAAGCATGGGCATGCTGGGAAGGGGGGTGGAGGCAATAGCATGATGGGAGTGGTAGTCACAGATATTGCTCAGCCTCACAACTGGCCCATCAACACCACCCTGAACCATGCTCACATCACAGGGAGTGGAGAAGGACTCACAAGATGGCTGACACTGGCTACTGCTGTGGGGAGCACAAGGCCCTGCTGGCAACTGTGCACCAACAAACAGCAGGACACCACTGACTGACATCCTGAGAGACAACTTCCACTCCCTGCAATGCAAGCACGTACCATGGTGGGATATCTGGCTGGCTGGGTGGGGAGGAGGACTTGCAGCACTGACCATACTCACAAGCACCTCCCCTCACACTCCCCCTCAACACAAACTCCACAGAACCCACCTGGTAGAATGCAATGCCTCCCATCCTAACTCAAGATCCCACAAAGAACCACCACCCTGGGTTATGTTGTGTGAAGCACAGGGACACTCTTGGGACTTTTAGCCAAACAACTGCCAGGACAACACTCCCAGCCATCCTGTCAGCACAGCCAGCCCACCCCACAGGAAGCAGAGTCAAAGGAAGGAAGCATGGGCATGCTGGGAAGGGGGTGGAGGCAATAGCATGATGGGAGTGGTAGTCACAGATATTGCTCAGCCTCACAACTGGCCCATCAACACCACCCTGAACCATGCTCACATCACAGGGAGTGGAGAAGGACTCACAAGATGGCTGACACTGGCTACTGCTGTGGGGATCACAAGGCCCTGCTGGCGACTGTGCACCAACAAACAGCAGGACACCACTGACTGACATCCTGAGAGACAACTTCCACTCCCTGCAATGCAAGCACAGTCCATGGTGGGATAACTGACTGGCTGGGTGGGAAGGAGGGCCGGCTGTCAACCAAATACAACCAATGCAGACCATGTTCACACCCCAACAAATACATAGAAATGCCCAAATAATGCAGGACAATGTGCCACACCAAAATCAACCCCTGACTGTGACGACTTAGGACAATGCAATGTACAGGCCCGCACCCAGAGGCACAGTCACAACTTTCAGGTGTGTCAACCATTGATGCCTGCAGAAACATAACATACATTGTGTGTGTCTCCCAAAAACAGGTGATGATGGGGACACAGCAGCAGACGCTGAGGAGTCCCAGTCCCAGGCTCAAGAGGATGCGGAGCTCACTGGTGTCGTACAGCCTCTGCCCTCCTCGGACGAAGTAGACCAACCTGGCACATCCGGTGCAAGTCTACATGCAGCACCAGCAGGACCACCAGCTGCACCCCCTGCACCCACCCCTCCAACGACTGTCACCACAAATACCATCCCTGCCGACATGGACAGAACAAGGAGCAACACCAGCACAGGGACCCTGGACCAACCTGGGGCCATGGACACCACCACCACCACCAACCCCCAAGGTGGACCAGGGTCATCTGTGCGTGCCACTGCATGCACTGCACATGTCAGCAGGGGTGGTGGGAGGGGTGGGAGACAGAGGTCGCTGCTTGCAGAGGTTGCTGGTGTGCATGATGACCCACAACTGGTACGCATAGCTGATGCGTACCAGTCCAGCACCGGAGATCTCAGCCAGGTAGTGGGGCTCCTCAGAGTCATGAAACAGCAGCAGGCTGCCCATCATGCCCGCTTGGACTCTCACATGTCCCACGTGGAGTCACACATGTCCCGCGTGGACTCACACATGTCCGCGTGGAGTCCAAGTGGGATGCACTGCATGAGATGACGGCGGTGCACAGGGACATTTTACAATGCCTCCGCCAGATGAACAGCAACCAGTCCACACCTCCCTGTGTGCCAACAACATCTGGTGCTGAACAAACTGCAACTGCCACAGGGTGGGAGGATGACTCTGGCGGAGAGTCCCCTGCACCGCAGCAGCCTGTACTTGAGGGCCCCCCCAAGAAGAGGGGTCGTCCGAGGAGGGGCAAGTGAGAGGCCGATGGCCAAGCGCAACTCCCAGGAAGCCTGAACCTGTTCTGGATGTTCACCTTTGTGCACAGACTGTTCACCCTGTTGACGGCAACACTACTCCCACACATTGCATGGGGAGTACAAGCTGGACCAATGTCGCAGACAACTGTGGCCCGATACTGGGGATTTTGTCTACCAGGACTTTCAATTCACCTAGGAACTTCTGATTGCAAGATTTATGTACAGCACTACCCATCCTATGCACTATTCACACAAATGTATCACAATAAACACACTAATACACCATACTTGCCTCTGTTGTGATTCCAACGTGGGTGCTGTTATGGGGATGATGAACTGCAAAATTACACTGTGTATGCGAACTGCAACAGCAAGTGCAACACAGGCATGTGAGTAAAGGCAACGTGACACATATGAGGGAGACACACCACCAGGGCTACACAACACATACACACCTAGGCCATCTGACTCATTGCCTACACTGATGTTGCCAGGGAAGACGGTGCAATGCACAGACACCACACCCATTCCCAGTTGTAGTCAAGTAGCCCCCAGGTGCAGTAAGCAAATGGCAGTCAAATGTGTGACCACAGACAACGCACATCACAAAGTGAAGAACAGGTTTATTACACAGTTGCAACATGTCGTAACCACTACAGATGCAAGGTAATCCCACCTGGCAGTGGGCACACAGTCAACAACTGTAGACGGAAGGAAGTCCATGGGTGTGGCGCACATCACCTGTAGGGACACAACAGCTACCACCCTGGAAGTGCAATCACGTCGTCGGTGGACACAGTTGACCAAACGAATCTGAAAGTACCCTGTGAAGGACAGAAATGACACACAGTCAAAAGCAATGGAGAACAGGACAGAACAGCAAAACTCATGCACAATACATGTTACAAGATACCCACCCAAAACCAAGTTAGCATGTCAACACTGTTGGGTGTACAGCCCACCTGTAAGCACACATCGCAACACACATCCAGTCAAGTAGCCCATGGACACACTCCAACAGCACCAGAGCACCACCCACACATATCATGCATACTCACATCATTGACCTGACATCTCTGGATACTCACATTCAGCTGAAGAAGTTGGTGATGAGCTGTGTGCGGACATCACCATCATCATCATCATCATCATCATCACTGGCATCGTGGTCCAGGCCAGGATCCTCCACAGGTGGCGGATGTTGGTCATTGTCATCCTGGATGAGAGGCAACTCCTTCCGCACTGCCAGGTTGTGGAGCATGCAGCAGACGATGATAATCTTGCACACTTTCACAGGGGCATATGGGAGGGACCCTCCGGTCTTGTCCAGGCAGCGGAAGCGGCTCTTCAGGAGTCCAAAGGTCCGCTCAATCACTCTCCTGGTCCGACCATGTGCCTCATTGTAGCGCATCTGGGCTGGTGTCACAGGGTTCCTGAGGGATGTCAGCAACCACGGCATGTTGGGGTATCCCGAGTCACCTACGGACAGACAAGTGCACATTAGCTGACTTGGAAAAGTGGGCGGAATACTACAGATCAGATCACACACAATGGCACAAAGTCAGTACACACCGACAAGCCAGGCACGCTGGTTCTGCATCTGTGCCATCATCCTGGGGATGCGACTACTCCTCATCACAAAGGCATCGTGTGCTGAACCAGGGAAACGGGCACACACGTGTGTGATGGTCATGTCTGCAAGACACACCACCAGTGCATTGACCGAGTGGTAGTGCTTGCGGTTCCTGTAGGCCTGCTCCTGGGCCTGTGGTGGTACCAAAGCCACATGTGTCCCATCAATGGAGCCAATTACATGCAGCATCCTCCCCAGGGCATAAAAGTCACTCTTCACGTCAGTGAGTCGTCGCAGTCTAGGGAAATAGATGTACCGGTTCAGGAAGAGCAACATTGCCGCCAAAACATCGCGGAGCACACGGCTGAACATGGTCTGTGACATCCCACCAGCAGTCGCCACAGAATGTTGGAAGGTACCAGTGGCAAAGAAGTGTAGGGCTGCCATCACCTTCACCTTGGGGGTCAGCGCTGTAGGATACGGCCGGCCAGGCTGCAAATGTGGGGACAACTGCACTGCCAAATCCTCAATCAGCTGCCTGGTGAAGCGGTACCATCGGATGCTGTCCCGTTCCACCATCGTTGCCAGGTCTGGGAATGGTCGATGGACAGCAGGAGCCCTGCAGTGCAGAGGAGAAGTAAGCAAGATTGTCAGTCAGCCCACATATGCGGCATTGAACACACTCAATATCCCAACATACATCATTATGAGGCACAACTACATGAAGTGTGCAGTTCCGTAAGGACATGTATGGGACATACATGGCCAACATCTGTCATCACGGTCCAACAAGTGGCATCAATAAGTCCCAGGTTGGCCCATTGGATATCATGAGGCCGTGTCACAGTTCCCATCTCCTGCTGCCGTGTCACAATCACCCCCACAGTGACATGTGAGGACAGATGTGCCCCAGGCATCACAGCTCAATGACAGGTACATTCCCAGGGACCCTGTATTGCCACATGGACACTGGCATTACATGGAGTATCATGTATACACCACAGCAAAACAACTATGACCCCCACAGGTAGTGGTCCCACTTGCCACTGCAGGACAGACATGGACGTCTGTGACACACACACGCACAACATCAAAGTCCATGCACACACAACGTGGATGTGGAGACTGCCTCCCATTGTGCACATGAAATAAGAGACATTGTAAACACTACATGCACACAGACTGTGGAGGACCATCACTATTGTGCCACTGGGACACCCTGGCTCAAACATACTGTCCCACATGGGACTCACGGGGTATGTGACATGACATACACATACACCACCGTGAAATGTGACCATGGCACATGCACAGATATGAACAGTTGCACATCACAGTGGTCATGTACACGTAACACCCAGGAACCTGTCCCCATGAACACGTGCACAGCCTGGGGGTTGCTGCCCCCAGGTGACACCCACAGGACAACATGTACACCAACATACACACAATAGGAAATGCAGCCTTACATGCCTTATCATACAGTTTGGACAGGCTGTCGTGTTGTAGGTGTGCCCCTCACTCCCTGGGAGCTATCTGTGGCTGGCATATGTCCATCTGAGACAGGCATGGTGACATATGCCAGTCACTTGTACAGGATGCGTTGAACAGCAATGGACCGATCAGTGCCCCCGGCCTGCCCATTGCATTCAATGTGTGCAGGTACGCGTTGTGCCCCTGTACGCGTTGTACTGCAATGGACCGATCGGTGCCCCCGGCCGGCCCATTGCATTCAATGTGTGCAGGTATGCGTTGTGCCCCTGTACGCGTTGGTACGCGTTGTGCCCCTGTATGCGTTGTACCGCAATGGACCGATCGGTGCCCCGGCCGGCCCATTGCATTCAATGTGTGCAGGTACGCGTTGTGCCCCTATGCAGCGTTGTACCGCAATGGACCGATCGGTGCCCCGGCCGGCCCATTGCATTCAATGTGCAGGTGCGCGTTGTGCCCCTGTACGCGTTGTACTGCAATGGACCGATCGGTGCCCCGGCCGGCCCATTGCATTCAATGTGTGCAGGTACGCGTTGTGCCCTGTACGCATTGGTACGCGTTGTGCCCCTGTACGCGTTGTACCGCAATGGACCGATCGGTGCCCCTGCCGGCCCATTGCATTCAATGTGTGCAGGTACGCGTTGTGCCCCTGTACGCGTTGTACCGCAATGGACCGATTGGTGCCCCGGCCGGCCCATTGCATTCAATGTGTGCAGGTACAGCGTTGTGCCCCTATGCGCGTTGGTGCACGCGTTGTGCCCCTGTACGCATTGGTACGCGTTGTGCCCCTGTACGCGTTGTACCGCAATGGACCGATCGGTGCCCCGGCCGGCCCATTGCATTCAATGTGTGCAGGTGCAGCGTTGTGCCCCTGTACGCGTTGTACCGCAATGGACCGATCGGTGCCCCCGGCCGGCCCATTGCATTCAATGTGTGCGGGTACGCGTTGTGCCCCTGTACGCGTTGTACCGCAATGGACCGATCGGTGCCCCGGCCGGCCCATTGCATTCAATGTGTCGGAGTACGCGTTGTGCCCCTGTACGCGTTGTGATACAAAAGGGGATGATGGACGGAACGTTTGAGCCAATCAAACACTCACCCCCAGTCAACTGATCTGGGTTTAATCCATCATCATTCTTTAGCTCACTCCACCACCCCAGTTCAGACATGGCCATATGCAAATCAGTCTGACCCTGTGCCTCATGGGAACAGTCCAGCCCGAACTGCCAAGCCATGTCTTCCCTGGACCGGAAACAAGCATCCTAGGACCGGTTTCTGGCATTCCAGCCGTCATCAGCCAGGCTTGCTTGAATCCAGTGGCAAAGTGAGCAAGGGACCCACGTCTGGGCATACCCCCGCCAACTTAGGGCGAACAAAGCGATACAAAAGGGGATGATGGACGGAACGTTTGAGCCAATCAAACACTCACCCCCAGTCAACTGATCTGGGTTTAATCCATCATCATTCTTTAGCTCACTCCACCACCCCAGTTCAGACATGGCCATATGCAAATCAGTCTGACCCTGTGCCTCATGGGAACAGTCCAGCCCGAACTGCCAAGCCATGTCTTCCCTGGACCGGAAACAAGCATCCTAGGACCGGTTTCTGGCATTCCAGCCGTCATCAGCCAGGCTTGCTTGAATCCAGTGGCAAAGTGAGCAAGGGACCCACGTCTGGGCATACCCCCGCCAACTTAGGGCGAACAAAGCGATACAAAAGGGGATGATGGACGGAACGTTTGAGCCAATCAAACACTCACCCCCAGTCAACTGATCTGGGTTTAATCCATCATCATTCTTTAGCTCACTCCACCACCCCAGTTCAGACATGGCCATATGCAAATCAGTCTGACCCTGTGCCTCATGGGAACAGTCCAGCCCGAACTGCCAAGCCATGTCTTCCCTGGACCGGAAACAAGCATCCTAGGACCGGTTTCTGGCATTCCAGCCGTCATCAGCCAGGCTTGCTTGAATCCAGTGGCAAAGTGAGCAAGGGACCCACGTCTGGGCATACCCCCGCCAACTTAGGGCGAACAAAGCGATATCAAAGGGGATGATGGACGGAACGTTTGAGCCAATCAAACACTCACCCCCAGTCAACTGATCTGGGTTTAATCCATCATCATTCTTTAGCTCACTCCACCACCCCAGTTCAGACATGGCCATATGCAAATCAGTCTGACCCTGTGCCTCATGGGAACAGTCCAGCCCGAACTGCCAAGCCATGTCTTCCCTGGACCGGAAACAAGCATCCTAGGACCGGTTTCTGGCATTCCAGCCGTCATCAGCCAGGCTTGCTTGAATCCAGTGGCAAAGTGAGCAAGGGACCCACGTCTGGGCATACCCCCGCCAACTTAGGGCGAACAAAGCGATACAAAAGGGGATGATGGACGGAACGTTTGAGCCAATCAAACACTCACCCCCAGTCAACTGATCTGGGTTTAATCCATCATCATTCTTTAGCTCACTCCACCACCCCAGTTCAGACATGGCCATATGCAAATCAGTCTGACCCTGTGCCTCATGGGAACAGTCCAGCCCGAACTGCGAAGCCATGTCTTCCCTGGACCGGAAACAAGCATCCTAGGACCGGTTTCTGGCATTCCAGCCGTCATCAGCCAGGCTTGCTTGAATCCAGTGGCAAAGTGAGCAAGGGACCCACGTCTGGGCATACCCCCGCGAACTTAGGGCGAACAAAGCGATACAAAGGGGATGATGGACGGAACGTTTGAGCCAATCAAACACTCACCCCCAGTCAACTGATCTGGGTTTAATCCATCATCATTCTTTAGCTCACTCCACCACCCCAGTTCAGACATGGCCATATGCAAATCAGTCTGACCCTGTGCCTCATGGGAACAGTCCAGCCCGAACTGCCAAGCCATGTCTTCCCTGGACCGGAAACAAGCATCCTAGGACCGGTTTCTGGCATTCCAGCCGTCATCAGCCAGGCTTGCTTGAATCCAGTGGCAAAGTGAGCAAGGGACCCACGTCTGGGCATACCCCCGCCAACTTAGGGCTGAACAAAGCGATACAAAAGGGGATGATGGACGGAACGTTTGAGCCAATCAAACACTCACCCCCAGTCAACTGATCTGGGTTTAATCCATCATCATTCTTTAGCTCACTCCACCACCCCAGTTCAGACATGGCCATATGCAAATCAGTCTGACCCTGTGCCTCATGGGAACAGTCCAGCCCGAACTGCCAAGCCATGTCTTCCCTGGACCGGAAACAAGCATCCTAGGACCGGTTTCTGGCATTCCAGCCGTCATCAGCCAGGCTTGCTTGAATCCAGTGGCAAAGTGAGCAAGGGACCCACGTCTGGGCATACCCCCGCCAACTTAGGGCGAACAAAGCTATACAAAAGGGGATGATGGACGGAACGTTTGAGCCAATCAAACACTCACCCCCAGTCAACTGATCTGGGTTTAATCCATCATCATTCTTTAGCTCACTCCACCACCCCAGTTCAGACATGGCCATATGCAAATCAGTCTGACCCTGTGCCTCATGGGAACAGTCCAGCCCGAACTGCCAAGCCATGTCTTCCCTGGACCGGAAACAAGCATCCTAGGACCGGTTTCTGGCATTCCAGCCGTCATCACATGCTTGCTTGAATCCAGTGGCAAAGTGAGCAAGGGACCCACGTCTGGGCATACCCCCGCCAACTTAGGGCGAACAAAGCGATACAAAAGGGGATGATGGACGGAACGTTTGAGCCAATCAAACACTCACCCCCAGTCAACTGATCTGGGTTTAATCCATCATCATTCTTTAGCTCACTCCACCACCCCAGTTCAGACATGGCCATATGCAAATCAGTCTGACCCTGTGCCTCATGGGAACAGTCCAGCCCGAACTGCCAAGCCATGTCTTCCCTGGACCGGAAACAAGCATCCTAGGACCGGTTTCTGGCATTCCAGCCGTCATCAGCCAGGCTTGCTTGAATCCAGTGGCAAAGTGAGCAAGGGACCCACGTCTGGGCATACCCCCGCCAACTTAGGGCGAACAAGCGATACAAAAGGGGATGATGGACGGAACGTTTGAGCCAATCAAACACTCACCCCCAGTCAACTGATCTGGGTTTAATCCATCATCATTCTTTAGCTCACTCCACCACCCCAGTTCAGACATGGCCATATGCAAATCAGTCTGACCCTGTGCCTCATGGGAACAGTCCAGCCCGAACTGCCAAGCCATGTCTTCCCTGGACCGGAAACAAGCATCCTAGGACCGGTTTCTGGCATTCCAGCCGTCATCAGCCAGGCTTGCTTGAATCCAGTGGCAAAGTGAGCAAGGGACCCACGTCTGGGCATACCCCCGCCAACTTAGGGCGAACAAAGCGATACAAAAGGGGATGATGGACGGAACGTTTGAGCCAATCAAACACTCACCCCCAGTCAACTGATCTGAATGTGTGCGGGTACGCGTTGTACCCCTGTACGCGTTGTACCGCAATGGACCGATCGGTGCGCACCCATTGACAATGGCCTTGCCTGGCAACGGACGCGTTTTCGAATTTCGAACGAGTCGATTGCTGGAAATTCAGTTGTTCACCCACAACAATGTTGCAAAATCATGTATGTCATGAAGTTGAAGATTTGAAGGATGCCGTGGGCGTGTATTGGTGCTGCTATTCCATGGATTGGCCAGATTCAGAAGATGCAAACGACTTGGACCTATCACTTTGGACACAAGGGACAGTATCTGCCTCTCCAGCACATATATATTGCTATCTGTTCCCCTGAGAGCTCACTTGCCTGCACTACATGCTCCAGGACGACATCTGCCACTGCACTGCTGCTGTCTCTGCCCCTCTGGACCCTGCAATGGCACGTACTGTGGAGAGAGCCCCAGCCTTCAGCCTTGAGGAGAACCAGGCCCTGCTGGACAGCCTACATCCACAGTACAGCAAGCTGTATGGGACACCAGGGGAGCAGGTGAGTGTTCTGTGCACTGCCTTTCTGAATGTGCATTTTGTCTGACTAGCAAGGCTGAAAGTCTGCACGCCACTGGCTAGCAGGCTCACTGAGTAGTTGTCACCCCCATAGTGTGTAGTGACATGCACTGGACAGGTATGGTGCAGTGACAGTGCATTTGAACAAGGTTTTACTTCCCATGCAATGATACCATGTAGTGACGTCTGGCAAAGTGTCCATGGGCAGCGTTGCACTGCCTGTGTACATCATGTGCCCCTGTGAATGAGACATGTATATACAACTGTGTCATGCACGGATATGTTGCATGTGTAGTAATGGCCTTTTCACTTTGTCATCCTGACAGGTTAATGCCCATCGGAAGCAGGAGATCTGGAAGGACATCGTCCGGGCTGTCCGGTCCGTGGGGGTCTACAAGCGCCGGATCCGCAACTGCCAGAAGAGGTGGCAGGACCTTCGGGGCTGGACCCGGAGGATTGCATGGGTCCAGCTGAAGCTGTCGCCTCCTCGCAGGAGGGGCGGAACACGGACCCTGACCCCCACATGCTCCAGATCCTGGCGGTGGTGTTTCCAGACCTGGATGGGCAGCTGAAGGCCAGACAGCAGCAAGGAGGGGGTGAGTCAAAGACTGCACTGTGAACTCTGTATTACATGCTTTGTGCCCTCCTCTGGCCTGGTTCAACTGCCACAGTGCAGCAGTCATGTTGTCCAGGAGCCATGTCCCTCTATTGTGCACTCCCCACTGCTCATCTGATACCCAGGTGTGGCCCTTACATTCAGGGAATTGTGTCACTTGGGACTGTGTCCTTGCAGTTTGCTTCACTAAAGGTGGGGGACAGCATCTGTTTCCCTAACTCTGTTGTGGGCATCATGGGTGGGTCCATTGTTCACACAACGCCTGTGTTCGGACATGTAATCTGCGTGTTGCTTTGATATGCGGTCCACTTGCTGAGCTGAGCCACCACATGTGCCTGGGGTATGTGGCACACGCCCATGCAGCGGGTGGAAACAATGTTTGGGCCCCAGGAGTGTGCAGATTACGTGTGTCACACATACATAGCCAGCTATCCACTGTCCAGGGCTCATCCCTCATTCATGTGGGGCAGGACAGTCATGCCTACTCCAGGCCATGCAATGCACTCTGTACTCCCACTCCCGTGTATCAGCTGACACATTGTGCGCAGTGATTTGACCCCTCAGGTGTCTGCCTCTGTGTCAGTGTGCTGTGGATTAGTTGCCAGGACTGCTGGGGTGTTTCTTGGTAGGGGCTCAGCATGCCACTGGAGATGTGACCATAGGAGACGATACTTGTGTGTCACATAGGTGTTTGATCAGCTGCCCGTGCAGACTGGGGTATGTGAATGTGAAGTTCAGGCAGCTGTTCCCCATTCACAGCAGATTGTGAGGGCTCAGGTTCAGAGGGTAGTGTCACAGGTCTCCCATATGTCCAATCGGTATGACCTGGACAGATGAGGGTTAAGATGATGTGTTGTGTGGGGGATGTACATGTGCACTTGTGCAGCTCCAGGACTTGCATTCCCCATGACCTACTATTGTGACACAGTGCAGAGTGTTGTTGTCTGGCTGCCAAGTCATACATCACTGAGACAGTGATGTATGACTTAGCAGTCATGCCTCCGCCATGGCATGTGTCTACTTATTGGTGATCCTGCAGGGGAGTGACATGTGCTACATGCACACCATTGTGGCGATGGCTATCAGGACATGGGTGCATCATGGTGTCTGTCGCTGGTATGCATCACATGCATATCCTATTTGACTCTGGGCGTCCCTTTCATCCGGAAACCTGTACTGACTCAGTGGCAAGAGTTGTGATGTGTGCATGTCCACATGCTACACCGTGTCCTCTGCACTGTCCAACTACTGTGTAGTTGGTGCATGTGTCCACACTGGGGTGTTGCTATCCAACAGACACCAGACAGATGGGTGCAAGGCCATGTGGGATGTGAGTGCCATGGTTGGCATCAGACTGACAATTGGCTTCTCCTGTTCAGTTAGGGCACTTTTAGCAATGTACAACTAATGATGCCAGGGCTTGCTCTGTAATGTGCTGTGCTCACAGTGGTGTGTGCGTTTGGTGCAGGTGACTGATGTCTGTCTGTTTCCCCATTGTTTGCAGATACATCCACGGCCACGGAAGGGGACAGCTCCACGGACCAGGAGGAGCCGGAGAGCCAGACTGGGTCAGCAGCCGAGGAGTGGTCGGAGGGACCCAGTGGCACGGAGGGCGAGGGGAACCACACCGAGGAGTCCTCAGCACCATCCACCTCAGCTGAGGACCAGAGCAACTCGGAGGATGACTCCCTTATGGAGGCGGGTGTCAGCAGCCACCACACCCCAGCTAGTGTTGCTGTCCCCGCCACCACCAGCACCACCACCGCCCTCCCATCGGCTCCCATTCCCCAGGTCCGTGGAGGCTCCCATGTTCGGGAGCGTGTCTCCTTTGGGCCAGGCACCGCACCCCTGCCCCTGTGTCCCCTGCTGCCCTGAGTGAGGAGTCTGTGTACCTCCTTCGCCAGCTCCATGTAGGGCAGACAGCCATGCTGAGTGTCCTCCATGCGCACACCGCTCTGTTGACTCAGCTGGTGTCGTTCATGGAGGGCATCTCATCGGGCATGTCTGACCTACAGAGGGGCAATAGGTCCATGGACTCCTCCCTGACGGCAGCAGTGTCCCTCCTCAGACAGTCCCTCACCCCTCCTGCCTCTGCTCCATCCACACTCCCCAGCACCTTACCCGTCCCAAGCACACACACACCGGCACAGGCACACACCAGAACACACACATCCAGCACACAGACACACACGCCACAAACAAAATGCACACGCACGCCCAGTCAGGGGACTGAAACCAGACTCACAGGGGATGGGGCCCTGGAACACACACACGCATCCACGAGCACTGCGCAGTCCTCAGTTGCCTCTCCCTCCAAAACACCCTCCCTTGCCTCACCTGCAACCCCAAAGACCCAGCGGCTCTTCCTCAGTGACCTCGGCCTCTTCCCCTCCGATCCAGCTGATACAGCATTCAGGGGAAGAGGAAGCCCACCCACACGGAGCAGAGTGCCCCTCACCCCCGGACACCCTCCCCCAGGCGCAGACAGACTGAGGCCCCCACCCGCAAGTCCCCCGGAGTCGTAAGAGCAAGACCCCGCCGCCGCCCTGCAGCTCAGGCACCAGGTCTCCTTCCTCCATCCCTCAGGCCCCCACTCCACAGGTGCCCCCACCACACCCTGCCCCAGGTTCCCCCACCCACAGATATACCATCCCCAAGAGGATCCGGCCTTCTCCCCTGCCACTTGCTCTCCCGGCACCACACCCCCCGCTGCGCTTGTCTGTGCCACTGATGTGGTGAGGGTGTCCTCCCCTCTGTCCAGCCCACCTTGCCTGTTCCCCATTCTCCTCCCCTGGTGGTAGGCACTGCAGTGGAGTCCACTTCCACCCTGTCTGACTTGGGCACTGCAGTGGCGGACCTGTCCACTCCATCTGCAGGGTCCACTGCAGTCGTGCCGGCACCCACAACATCTGAGTCATGCCCCCCAGTTGTGCCGGCACACACCATGTCAGACACCTCCACTGCAGTTGTCAGTGGCTCTCCAGCACCCACCACCCCTTCCCTGCTTCCTCCTGGTGAGCCCTGATCCTGTCCCTGCAGTGCCTGGCCTGCCCCCCGGTTGCCCCTCCTAGTGTATTGTCCCTGGTTTTGTGCAGGCATGCTTAGGGTGACATCTGCCACTGTCACCCAGTTTGGACTTTGACAATGGACTGGCCATTGGCCTTTGTGTTTTTCTGGACTTTGTTTTCATTCCACACATATGCTGAATAAAGCAACTTTCTGTTCTCTAGTGCTTATGCTTCTGATGTACATGTTGTTGATGATGCTAACCATGCCCTTGCTGCAGTGATGGTGATATTTGGTCTCATGATAATGAAGTGTTACTGTGCAGGAACCCATGTGGTCCAGGGGGAATGTGTCCTATCCTGTGGTGTATCCATGTCATCCATAGCAGCATCTGAGGGTGTCATGTGTTCAGTATTTGGCAATGGGATTTCCTACTTAGATTAGCTATTTCACATCTGTGGCTTCCACCCCTGCACATCTGTTGTGCCTGCCATTGTTCAATTCGTCTACTTCCCTGACCGTGTGGCCATCTCCACTGGACATGCAGGTTTGGGCATCAATGGGGAAGGACTCATCCGTGTAGTCAGTGCAACATTGCTATACAAGTGTGTTGGATCTGTGCTGATGATTCCGTTGGCACTTCCATGACCAGGCTGATGTGACGGGAGCCCTCATTTGGTGCTAATTGTTGATTGTGTGACCAAGTGCTCAGCTGACATGATGGGGCCCTACTGAGGCAACACATGGCACAGCTTTCCTCACACAGGAGTGGAGTCCCCTCATGGCAGTGTGTACTCCTGTGACATTGCCTGCGCCCAAGGTGTGTGTTGTATGTGCATGTCTGTGTGTTCACTTCCGTTTAGCTGTGCATGCTGTGATCCCTAGTGTTGTACCTGTTTGTGATGCTTGCTGAGTTGACCTATGTTCCCCCAAAGTCTTCTCCCTGGGTTCTCTGTGATGTGGGTGCATGGCACATTACTGGTCATCAGGGTGTCACCCATAGGTGTGTTTGCTGTCAGGGCTGAGTTTGTGTGCAGACGCAGATGGGTCACAGTCAGGTTTCCCCTTGGCACTTGTTGTTTGCCCCTGTCATGTGATTTCCAGTTTGTGTTATCTTTCAGTGATTGTGACACGTTGTGTGTGTGACTGCTGGCACTCCTCAGGGTCCGGGCTGCAATGTTGGTTGTTGTCTATGTGTGTTCTTTGTGGGTGACCTTGGCTTCTTCATTGGTGTGTGACTGTGGCTGGGATCCCATTGGTTGGTGTGGTATTGCCGTCATGTCCATGTACAGCGTAGTGTGCAGTGTGTCAGACATTCAGGAGTCTTGTTGAGTGGCCATGTGTGATGTGTTTCTGCACCTTGGTTCCCACCCACCACCCTGGAATAGTCATGGGTGCATGTGCAATGTCACCAGTGCATGTGTGCTTCACTGCTGCACATTGTTGGAGGTCGAGGGGTGTGGTGTTGAGTGTGTGCAGATGAGAGTTGTTGCCCGGCTAGGCCCCTGCCTCCATGTTGGCCTTGGCTTACTGGCCATGCTGATTGATTTGTGCTTGTGTAGGTGTGATGGTAGTTTGTTGCTCAGGACACATGACTGTGGTTCACAGTGTGAACGACATTTAGCTTTGTCATCACAGTGGGATTGTAATGCAGCCCAGGGTCACCACATTGTGGGGGCCCTGGGGGTAGTGCTGTGGTGTCTGTGTCTTGCTGTGTCAGTTGCTGTTCCTACGTGCCTGTGTGACATGTGTGATTTGTGCTCCCTCTCATCTGACAATGCCTGCTTGCCCACATAGGGGATTTGGATCCATGAGTTACCTTTGTGTGGCACTGTATGCACATCTGTATGATTGGTATTCAGGTCTCCTCATGTGTTGTGTGGTTGCCTGGGGACACTGGCACCCCCCTCACCTGTTGTGTATGATGTGCAGTGTGGGTCTGCCTGTTTGTGTTTGTGCATCTGCACCACTGCATTGGCATATCTTGGGTGTGCCATTGGCTGTATGTAGTTTGGTGGGTTTCCCCTGCTGTCCCTGGGACTCCTAGGTCATCGGTCAGCACAATGATCATGGTTTGTGTGTCCCATTGCTGCCATGGTATGGTATCTGTTCACCTCACATCTACAGTCTCCACAGGATATCTGCATTTGTGTGCCCATTGGTGCAAATATGTGGGTCTGCATTCTGATGGTCACTTCTGTCATTGTGTCATTGATGAATGTTGACAGTGTCAGCCCCCATGGGTGTTGTTTGTCTGCACATGGCCAAAGGTATGTCTTATTTGCACTGCAGTATTTGGCTCCCCCAATTTATGTTGCAATGGGACACATACACTACTTTGCCACTGATGTGTTTTTTGTTCTGTGACCAGGAATCATCCATGCAGTTTGGCAGTTGCAGCTCTTTCTTTGTCAACACTTACCTTTTGGTCACTGTGATGATGGGGGATTGGACCCCATTGCCACAATGTTCAAAATGTGCTTCAGCTATGGACCCCACACTTACATTTTGGTCACTGTGGTGATGGGGCGTCAGACCCCATTGCCACAATGTTCAGAATGTGCTTCAGCTATGGACCCCACACTTACCTTTTGGTCACTGTGATGATGGGGGTTTGGACCCCATTGCCACAATGGTCATGGCCTGCTTGCATTGTGGGGGCCACACACATATATGTGTTGCACATGTGCTAGGGGTCACATTGTATGTTCAAAGTCATGTTCAGTGTTGTAGGCATTTGACACAGTCTACACACGCTTGTCATGGTGTTGGGGGAAGTCTTTTTCTTGCATTCCCTAGGTTGTGGTGTGCTGGTTGTGTCATGCATTGTCCATCCTATGAGTGGGGGTGGTAGTAGTGGTAGGCATCCAGCCCCCCCTGGGTGAGGGTGGTAGTAGTGGTAGGCATCCAGCCCCCTCTGGCTAAGGGTGGTGGTAGGCATCCAGCCCCCCCTGGCTAAGGGTGGTAGTAGTGGTAGGCATCCAGCCCCCTGGGTGAGGGTGGTAGTAGTGGTAGGCATCCAGCCCCCCTGGGTGAGGGTGGTAGTAGTGGTAGGCATCCAGCCCCCTGGCTAAGAGTGGTAGTAGTGGTAGGCATCCAGCCCCCCTGGGTGAGGGTGGTAGTAGTGGTAGGCATCCAGCCCCCTGGGTGAGGGTGGTAGTAGTGGTAGGCATCCAGCCCCCCTGGCTAAGGGTGGTAGTAGTGGTAGGCATCCAGCCCCCCTGGGTGAGGGTGGTAGTAGTGGTAGGCATCCAGCCCCCCTGGGTGAGGGTGGTAGTAGTGGTAGGCATCCAGGCCCCCTGGCTAAGGGTGGTGGTAGGCATCCAGCCCCCTGGCTAAGGGTGGTAGTAGTGGTAGGCATCCAGCCCCCCTGGGTGAGGGTGGTAGTAGTGGTAGGCATCCAGCCCCCCTGGGTGAGGGTGGTAGTAGTGGTATGCATCCAGCCCCCTGGCTAAGGGTGGTAGTAGTGGTAGGCATCTGGCACCCCCCTGGCTAAGGGTGGTAGTAGTGGTAGGCATCCAGCCCCCCCTGGGTGAGGGTGGTAGTAGTGGTAGGCATCCAGCCCCCCTTGGGTGAGGGTGGTAGTAGTGGTAGGCATCCAGCGCCCCCTGGCTAAGGGTGGTAGTAGTGGTAGGCATCCAGCCCCCCTGGGTGAGGGTGGTAGTAGTGGTAGGCATCTGGCACCCCCCTGGCTAAGGGTGGTAGTAGTGGTAAGCATCCAGCCCCCCTGGGTCAGGGTGGTAGTAGTGGTAGGCATCCAGCCCCCCT
Organism: Calotriton arnoldi; assembly: GCA_963921515.1. Taxonomy (NCBI): domain Eukaryota; kingdom Metazoa; phylum Chordata; class Amphibia; order Caudata; family Salamandridae; genus Calotriton; species Calotriton arnoldi. Next base: position 241,104 of record CAWUFW010007656.1, on the reverse strand, counting down.
GGGTGAGGGTGGTAGTAGTGGTAGGCATCCAGCCCCCCTGGCTAAGGGTGGTAGTAGTGGTAGGCATCCAGCCCCCCTGGGTGAGGGTGGTAGTAGTGGTAGGCATCCATCCCCCCCTGGGTGAGTGTGGTAGTAGTGGTAGGCATCCAGCCCCCCCTGGTTGAGGGTGGTAGTAGTGGTAGGCATCCAGCCCCCCCTGGCTAAGGGTGGTAGTAGTGGTAGGCATCCAGCCCCCCCTGGGTGAGGGTGGTAGTAGTGGTAGGCATCCAGCCCCCCCTGGGTGAGGGTGGTAGTAGTGGTAGGCATCCAGCCTCCCCTGGGTGAGGGTGGTAGTAGTGGTAGGCATCTGGCACCCCCATGGCTAAGGGTGGTAGTGGTGGTGGGCATCTGGAACCACCCTGGCTAAGGGTGGTAGTAGTGGTAGGCATCCAGCCCCCCCTGGGTAGGGGTGGTGGTGCGCATTCAGGCCCCTGTGTGCATATGTGGCATTGGTGATGGGCATCCCGCCCCTATGGTGCTGCTGTTGCTGGTGTAAGTATATTCTGCATCCCTCTGTGTGTGTGTGATGTGTCGTGTACGTGTTGTATGTGTTTTGTGGTTGGTGTCTGACTTACCTTCTGCGCCGTACGCGTCCGTGCCTGTTCCGGTAGTAAATGTAGAATATTGGTATGATCGGAACGAAGGGATTCATGGGTTGGTTCGTGTCGTTCGTCCTTCTCGTTGCTTCGCGTCGTCCTCGTCGCTTCGCGTCGTCCTCGTCGCTGGCGTGTTCGTCTCGTAGCCGTGGATTGTGTTGTGGCGCGAATCGGAGCTTATGTGCGCCTCTCCCGGATGCTTTGACGTGCCGTGCGTAGCGACGGGTTCTGCGCGTACGGGAAGCGCATCGTACTTGGCCGGACGGAGCTGCATTTTCCCTTCCGTGCGACTCGATTCGGCGTTTCCGGATTCGCCTCGGTCGGAGTACAGGACCTGGATTGGGTGAGTACGGCTCGGCCGGATTCTGTGCTGTTGTGCGCATCGTACTTACTCGTTCGGTGTGCTGTACGGATCGGTCGGGAAACAGGCATTCGCATGGCTTTTTCCCGACCGAATGGTATTGGGTGCGCCTCCGACCGAGATCGGAATCGGCCCCTAAGTCTTGCTGGGATCTGTAAATTTGGATACCTAGGTACTTGAACGTGTGCTGCACTACTGATAGGGTATATTGTCCAAATCGAATCGCATCTGGACGGTCACATTCACGAAAAAAGAAAGTGTGCGACTTTGTCTCGTTTATGGCAAGTCCTGATATGTACTCAAATTGTGAGAAAGTACTTGGTATCGACTCCAGAGTGTCGCTCAGATCGTGGGCATATATTATTAAGTCATCTGCATATGCTGATAGCACGTGCATGGTGTTACCTCGTTGGATTCCCTTTTGTCCTGCCTCCTTTCTTAGTTTAATGGCTAACGACTCCAAGGCAAGCACAAATAATAGCTGCAACAGCTTCCATTTTTTCCGTAGCTTCCCCAACTCAGGATCCGTAAGATGGGATTCCTGTAGAAGCACTATCTGTGCCTTTCGCCTATTTAGTTGTGTGTGTATCCTGTGACGCTTATGCACGGAGCCCAACCCTCGCACGTTCTAGGTTACTATTTTGTATGTGCCCTGCATATGTTTTGGGTGTTGTGTTTATATTGTATGCCTAATATAGGTGCCGAGATCGGTAGCGTGGAACCTGTTATACAATATGAGCCAGATTTACATAACTCCCTTTTAACTTTGAATACTAGGTCCAGCCTCTTAACTGTGCTGGTCCAAACCATGAACACAACTGTGTTAACAATTGTACAATTATATGTTGCTTTCGCTATAAGGGGGGTGTCGCTTGTGCCTTGTATGTTAGTTTAGGCAATATATGGGCTCTGCAGTGTCCGGACCATGTACTTGTATTAATACATTACCCCTGCAGCTGGGGAAGGATTCTTGCACCATATGCAGCGGTTACCACTATTGTTGCTTCTAATGTCCATCAGGTAGGTCGAGGCCTCTCAATCAGGCGCCCCACTAGCCTAGGAAATGGTCCACAGTTTGAGGCGTTACTGTGGGAAACAAAGCAATACTGTTCTCTGAGTCCGAATGTATGGTGCTTTCTTCTGATGCAGCATTAAGATCGCAGTCTCAGAGTGTATTTGCTGCTGCCAGGGCCTCCTCTCTACCCCTCCGGGCCTTTTCAAGTGTAGGGCTGTTCACCTGTGATTTGTGAGGGATTTTCGTGTTGCGGCGTGATCTTCTTCCCGCTGTCCTCTTTGGGCTTTGCGGCATGCTCTGCGATGAGGCACCGGATATTGTGGGGGAGGGGGTACATGACCTCCAGCCATTCCTCTGCTTCCTCTGGACTTTTAAAAAAAATTGTTTTTTGGTCTTGGATGAGCTTCAGGCGGGCAGGGTATAAAAGTGCATACTTAAGGTCCAGGGCTCTGAGCTTCTTCTTGATTGGTTGGTATGAGGACCTGCGTCGTTGGACTAGGATTGTATAGTCTAGGTATAGCGGTATGCGTTGGTTCTCATACTGTATCGGAAATCTTTCCCTTGCCTTTTGTAGTAGGACGTCCCGATCACGGAAATTAAGAATCCGGGCTATCAGGGGCCGTGGTGGGGCTCCAGTAGTTGGTCTGCCGGTGGGGATTCTGTGAGCTCTTTCTACACAGAAGAAGTCTGACAGGCCCTCCGGGGCCACGTAGTCACAGAGCCACTGTTCGATAAATCTGGTGGCGTTGGGGCCCTCACAGCGCTCCGGAAGACCAATAATACGGACGTTATTCCTCCTCGTTCTTTCCTCAGCATCCTCGACTCTGTCTTGTAGACCCGATACTTGCCGTTGTAGTTGCGTTATTTGTGCCGCGTGCTCCTTGTGCTGAGGTTGTATCTCTGCTAGTGCTGATTTGTTGGCCTACACCGTAGCTGCCAGTTTGGTATGATCCACTTTTAGGAGAGTAAGTCCTGTAGTTAGTGTGCCTATTTGTTGTTCTATGGCCTTGCGAGATTCTCTGACCTCCTGCAGGATTAAGTCCAGCTTATCTGGTGTTGACTCCATGTGTGTGGGTGGAATGCAGCTCAGCGAGAGGGGTTGGTTGGAATGTTCTGTGTTCTCTGGTTGTTGCGTGCTGGTATTGGATGTATCCAGTGTCTTCCCTCTGGGGTGCCCCATGGCATATTGTATATGCACACAGCTGTGGGTTGTGCCCATAACCACTGGTTGTGTATATTGGGTTAGTGCAGGACGAGTTGTGGTTCTGGCAGCCTCTGCAGCACAGTTGTGTTGTAACCTTGAGGTTCTTAGTGTCTCCCCTCAGTGTTGCACAACCCTTTACCCCGGACGCGCTTTGAAGAGGTAGGGGGTTCTTAACGTAAGTACTTGTCCTCTGTGCTGTTTTGAGACTCAGCCCCTGCCCAGTTGTGGCTTCCTGTTGAGTTTGAGTGTTAACCTGGGTCCACGCACCCTCCCTCTCCCACTCCTCTGTCTGCGTCAGGGGATTGTTGACCTGATGGGGTTGTCCACGCAAATAACCAAAAAGGGTCCCTTCTGTATCAGAAAAGGAAAAAGCACCCCTTGCAGGAACTTCAGAGAAAGAAAACTTTTTCTTTCAGATAAGCCTCACCCACTCAGGTTTCCCCTTGGTGGCATGCTTCATCATAGGGTCCATCCCTGCCCTCTACGTACGGACAGGGGTGTGCTGCTACCAACGAATACGCACTTGCTAGAAAAAATAAGGGTGTCCCTATACACCTATACACCTATGTGGTGTTTAAATGAAGATGGAGTGGGTTTTTTAGATGTGAAAAAAAGTTAATAATACCAAATTAGTGGGACAAAAACAACTTTATTTCCTACCCCTAAAATGATATACTAAAATCTGGGGATAAGCGGGAAAAAAACTCTAGGCGTAATTACCTACTGTTTCCCTGGTAGGTCAACTAGTTTCAAGCCCTACCCCAAGGCTTTTCGTCAGGACCTTAAAGGAGAAATGATGCTCCCACTCCTGATGTTGCTGTAAACATAATAGTAGTAATGAACAAAAATACAAAAACAAATATACAGCACCTAATTGGTCTGTGTCAAATATCAAAAATCCTGCAGAGGTAGGAAGAGAAAGGAAAAGGTTACAAAATGCACAACCCTCGGGTCTACAATGGGTTAAAAATCAGTGGTGATTCAGTGGTTGTGGTGGTGGAAATACACCAAATCCATGCATCTAAAGTGCGAAAAGGCAGTGATAATGAGACTCACAAGACAATACAAACATGTAACTAATAATAGAGTTTGTCGGCACATCATCATGTTATCGTAGTGATTTTGAGGTTAATAATATACATAATCTGGGACCATCATTAGGCCCCTGAGTCCTTCGAGGAGTTGGAAGGGACGCCTGTAGTCCCACCCTAAAAATTATAGCCAAAGGATGAGAAAGCCCGGGAGTCAGAAACTACTATACAAAATGCTGCCAAAAAAGTGAGCAATCGCTATCAGAATGCAGGGCAATGCGCATTTACTTACTCCGTCAAGACTACTCCCTCTCGGTAAACTTGACTGTACTCGCTTGAGGCTCCGACGTTACTGGAGCCGGGGTTGTCACCACTTATTGTATGGTTCTACAGTTGGTGCACTGTCCTGTGTGCCTTATCATAGAGCGGAGCTTCAGTCTCTGGGGACTGCTTTAATTTAGTGCCTTGCTGTCAGCCAGTGCACTCTGCTTGTGGGCCTGCTGCAGTGTGGTCGGCTACAAGTCCCTCTGGTAGGTGTTTCCTCCCCAGTTCTATGGACCTTGCTTATTTAATGGTGTCTGGTTGGCTGCTATTTCCTTTGGCTTATTCGGGGAGCTGCGCTGGTTTCTAATTATTTTGGGCCTCGCTCTCTGTCACTGGCTTCAGCAGATCAGGGGGAGATGGAGGGTCCTTTCGCCCTGCAGATCGCGTTTCACGGCAGTGTTACTGTGAAGTCCCCGCCTGGGCATTCCGCTGGTTTTTCAACCCCCCTACGAGGTCACCGCCGCTGCCAGTGGCCCCACCAGTGTTGTGTTTAGCTGCAGTGGGCAGCCTCGCACGCGCCGCGAGTCCCGGCACACCGGGCAGCCCCTCCTTCGCCCAGGCCACTACTGCAGGGCTGGCCGCACGGGTCGCGTTTCCTGGCGGTATTTTGTTCAACCCCCGCTGGGGTGTTACACTTGATTTCGGCCCCCCCTCGGGATCCTTGCTGTCGCCAACTGCCTCGCTTGTGTTACACTCTATTATAATGGGCTGCTTAGCGTGCGCCGCAGGCCTCGGCTCGCCACACAGCCCCACCTCCGCACAGGCTACGGATGTAATCCAGGCCGCCCAGGGCCTACGGATGTAATCCAGGCCGCCCAGGGCCTGCGACCTCATCGCACAGCAGGCCCACTCACCGTCCGTTACTTGAGTGCCTCCCAGAGGGCCCCGGCAGGCAAAGGGCCCTCCTGTGTCACATCCGAAGGGGGCGGGAGGATGCACGGAGGCCGGCGCCGACCACGGTTCGGAGGCCTTGGTCCGCTCACCGGCCCGTGTCTGAGCCTCCAGCCGCGTCCGCAACTCCCCGCTCCAGCCACAGAGATGAGAGTCGAGCCGGGGGGAGAGGGAGGCACACAGCACTCGCCCTTGGCCTCACAGCCGTGCCCCGCTGGGAGAGGCCGCGTCCGTCTCACTTCGATGGAGGCTCCTCCGCTGCAATCCGCAGGCTCCTCACCGCGCAGGCCTCTTTGCTGGATCCGGACCTCGGTGAGTGGTTCACTGTCGCTGAAGTGGCCAAACTGTATATTTTGTTACCGCTGCCTGGTGGGATGCATTTTTTGCTGCGATGGGCCCCATCTCCCGGTGATTTAACAGGATCGAATGGTCCGGGCCTGGAGCTCCGCTAAATTGCGACCACCATTTTGGTGGTTAGCCACGCCCCCGCCATGGCGACATGTATGGGATACCCAGGGCAACTGCACACAAAGATCAACGCTTCTGCACAGTCCCAAGTACTCCCACAAACAGATCAGAAGTCTGTTTGTGCACAAACCTTATGTGTGGATGCTAACATAACGTTTGGGTATATGCAGACCACATGTCTGTATGCATGCCCACAAATTATTCCGTAAAAAATGATAAACAAACATGAAACACACGTAGATCCCTCTCATTCTACAAACACCCTATCTGGCAACAAACTACTACAGTAAAAGTAACTCAAGACATGCATGTCAGGGAAGGAACTGCAAAAGTACTTTGTGGGAATCAATTTAGGTTGGATAATCACAGCAATCAACAAGATTGATTTTATTTAAAATTGGACTTTAGGTAGTGCCAGTGATGGCTGGTGATTGTGTACAGGATGAGTAGCAATGGAACATTACAGTACTTCCTGGTCTGCTGAGGAAGCCTCTTTCTTTGAGGGGCTGTTATGGTTACAAGTCTTCACTTCCTTACGAAAGTGCTGAAATGAAAAGGAACCAAGTAAGTCATTTCAGAGCAGTTTTCCCGTACCAGGCTTCTTTTTTTTTTTTTAATATTTTTAAATGTCAAACTGATCAGAAAAACAAACAAAGAAAAATCGATTTCCAAAATACAAATAAGTTAAGTATAGTACATACGTATATCACCAAGCTATACAATCATAAGAGCACTTATTCTATCAAAAAATAAATATAAGCCATTACAAAAACCATTAGATAATTGGCAACGACAGTTATAACTCAAGATATCTCAAAATACATCGTTATAGTCCTTATTTCGTTATAGGGTAAGTGAAATAAAGCAATCAAGCTACTTCATATAGAGACCCCTCAGTTGCATCCCAATTAAGCCACCCCATGTTTGGTCAAATTTTTTCATAGAGCGTAATCCCCTGACTCTAGATAAAGCAGATTCCCTCTCATATACTCCCCGAAAGATTACCCACCATTCTGCTGCTCTGGGGGGTGTTGTCGAGATCCAGGCTCTAGCTATGCACAGCCTGGCTGAAGCAGTTATAATACACAGAAGACTTTTTAGTCCTAAATCTCCTACACCATTATATCCCAACATAATCATTTTATTTGTTAATTGCAGCTCTAAACCAAGGTCAAACCTGATATAATTACTCACATCCTCCCAACACTTCCTCAGTTCTGAGCAAGTAACAAACATATGTAACAAATTAGCAGCCTTCAGTCCGCATTTAGGGCACTTTCTTTTCTCCCTCTATCGCCCTCATTATTGCCTGCCCATTTAGCTATTCTATCAGGCATGTAGTATAACATACAGATTGTTCTAAATTGTTGTCGTTTTAAGTTCACGGAGTGAGCTGATCTCTCCATCGTATCTAATGCCGCAGTTATTTCTAAAGGGGTAATGTTTTCTGATAGGAGATTGCTCCATTTCAATGCAAGCTTCAGGCTGTCACTAACTCTTTTATGGCAAAAAATCTGGTAAAAGGTTCGTATTAGTGATTTCCTGGGTGCCTGGTAAAAATCTCCTATCAGATCAGAATGCTCCAACATTTTTATACCCCGGCGTACCAGCAAAAAATCCCTAATTTGCAAATATTTTTAAAAAAAAGCCAATGAGGGAGAGCATACGAGCTTTGCAGATTTTCAAATGTACAGAACCCATTAACACTGTATAGCTGTCCCAGGCGCTTGATGCCATAGTTTGACCAAATTTTGCAAGAAGAATCGTGAAACACATCAGGAAGCATCGGATTTTCCCACGTAGGGAGATACTCATGGAAAAGTGGTAGAGAATATTTAACGGAGATTTCCCGCCAAATATAAACTATATCTTTTATAGTCTTAAATCTTATTATTTTAAAGTAATTGGGATCATTAATCCGATGTAGAAAAAATCTACTATCTGAGCCAAGCACAAACCTATAAAAGAAATCATAGTTGTCTCCGGCCAATAGTTTGCTGAGATGACCGGCAAATGCTGCCCAATAGTATATCTTGAAATCCGGGAGCTGTAGCCCACCCTGAGTATATGGAAACTTAATGTACCGGATTGCACGCCGTGCTGTCTTGTACCCCCAAATAAAGCTCCCGAGAGCCCCATCAAGTTTCTTAAAGAAAAGATTTGGCACCCGAAGGGGTATTGTACGGAAAAGATATAGAAATTTGGGTAGGATATTCAATTTAAAGATGTTGCACCTATCAATGATGCTGATTGGTAGCTTATGCCAGCTTCTAAAGTTTTGAACCACGCGCTGTAATAAAGTCTCATAATTCAAGGCAATGATCCGTTCAATTTGAGAGGATATCTGCACCACCAGATATAAGACTGATGAATAGACATCTGGGACTGGTCTAGTGGATGGAAAATTAGGAAGAACCTGAGTTTTACTGGCATTTAATTTATATCCTGAGAAAGTGCCAAATATATTAGCTTCATCTTTAATATATTCAAGTGCAGATACTGGATCAGATGAATATACAGCCACATCATCAGCATATGCAGTATCTTTCAGCTCGCGTGCTCCTACTCTGACTGGTAAGATATTATTATTCTTGCATAGCGAACGTAAAAATGGCTCAAAATATAAGGCAAATAAAAGAGGGGACAACGGGCACCCCTGCCGAGTTCCACGCTGTATCCTAAAAGGAGAGGATACCAGCCCCCCGTATGTCAGCTGGGCCCAAGGATTTTTATATAAAGCCTTTACCCAATTACAGTAATGACCACTCAGTCCATAAGCCGCGAGAGTGGACCAGAGACAATACCAGACTAACGGATCAAAGGCCTTTTCGGCGTCCAATAGTATCATCCCCATATTCATATTTAATTTATTTGCCACATCGAAAGTCACAATTGCCGTATTAACGTGGGCTGCAGTATCCCTACCCAGTATAAAGCCATGCTACTGGCTTGATACAAATCCTGACATAAGAGGAGCCAATCGGGCAGCCAAAATGCATCCGCGTTTATAAGGGAGATAGGTCGATAGGACCCACATTCCTCTGGGGCTTTTCCCTTTTTTGAGAAAAACGCAATATTTGTCAAGTTCCATGTGGTAGGTAGATCCCCACTATCCCCTTTGGCTCGTACAACATCTTTTAATAGAGGTACAATGTAATCCTTAAAAACTTTATAAAATTCTACGGGTATTGAATCATCGCCTGCTGCTTTACCACTGGGCAATGCAGCCAATGCCTCTAATATTTCTTCGCTATTAATTTCATTTTGAAGAATTTCCACTTGTTCAATGCTAATCCTTGGTAGGTTGCACGCAGATTAGTATTGGCTAAACCCCGGTGCATCAAACCCATTACCTTGGCAGTGTAATTTCTGGTAAAATCCACCAGATTGTTCTAATATTGCCTGTGTGTGTGTGTAGGGCACCACCCTCCCCTTTAATCGCCTTAATCTGACTCTTTGCCCTTTTGGCAGCTAGTTGGTGCGCGAGTACTTTCCCTACCTGCTCACCATATTCATATTGAATAGAGCGATATTTATGGTAGCTGGCCACTACCTTCTCCCTCAATATGTATCCCAACTGTAGTCGCTTCTCGGTCAAGGAGAAATATATATCCTGTTGATCTCGTCTCCTCTGTTTGATTGCACCGGCATGTGAGATTTCTAATTGTATTACAGCCTGTTGAGTTGCCCTCATATAGAGTTCCTTTTATTGTTTTGCTGGTATATATACTGCTGGGTAATACCTCTTATAAAAGCCTTCATAGTGTCCCATGCAATCTCTGGAGATGCAGATCCTACATTATTCTCCATAAACGCCGATAGTTCTTTTTGCACCCTGCTTAAATATTCCTTTTCCGTGAGTAAATGACGAGGGAAAGAAAAGGAACGTCTCTGGCTTTTTACAACCTGGCTACAAAAAGATAATAGAATAGGGTTGTGATCCGATGTTACTCTAGGGCAGATTTCCATCTCTAGAATTGTATTGTTAGCAAAAGCCAAATCAATCCTAGAGTACTGCTTTTGGGGTGAAGAGTAGCACGTATAACCAGGCGACATTGGGTATAATGACCTCCATACATCCCTGAGACAATGTAAGCGAGCTAATTCAAGAATGGAAGCCCTAACCTTCCTCATTCTTAAAGAGGTACGCTGATTAGTTGAATCCTTAAGATAATCCATGGTACAATTAAAATCACCAACAACTAGAAGTTCTCCCTGCCATTCCACTAATTCTAAAGTTAGCATGTCAAAAATAGCGGGCTCATCTAGGTTGGGCCCATATAATACACACAGAACATATTTAATACCATCCATTACTAGTTGCACAATTGCCCCACTCCCCCTTGGATCAGCTGATGCCCTCAGAAGATTATATTCCATTCTTCTATCTACTAGAATAGCGAACCCCCTAATAGAAACCGTCTGAGATGTACAAACAATAGTATCAAAGCCCAGCTGTTTCAATAAAAACCTGTCCTTATGATCCAAGTGAGTTTCAGTGAGACATACTATATGGGGTTTATACATTTTCAGTTCTTCATGCACTAACTGACGTTTACTGGAGCTGTTTAACCTGGAGACATTCCGTCATATACAGCGCGTTAAACCCATTTCAAATCAGTTTTTACTTGGCTTAGCCTGGTCCCTATCATAAACATAAAAGGATAAATACACCTCACACCACACATTGAGTTCTTCACCATAAAAAAGCTTTTATCCTTAGGTATCCCAAAAAATATCCTTGACCAGTTTGACTATTGACCCCATTTACACCCACCTCCTTCCTCTGAACCCCCCATGATGCCAGCCACCCCTCCCTTACTCTAGCTAGAGGAGTCACCCCAATCCCTGGACTGTCTACTCGACAGCCCGAGAGCTCCAACCCACCGTGTTCCCTACCTTCCGCGCCACCCGACCATGACCTGTCCCTTCCACAAAAGAAAAAGCGAGGGACAAAGAAAAAGAGAAAAAAAGAAAATAATTCACACCCTACGAAGGAAAGAAAAGATAGGAAAGGGACAGACTAAAAGCCCGCCATAGAGAGTTAATAATCAAGTCAGAAAGAGAAAAAAAAGGGAAGTTCGTATAGCTTATGTACCACAGCCCCCTCTTATTTCAGACAAAATCTGTGCTGCCTCCTGTTCCGTATTACAGAACCATCTTTGACCCTCTTTGACAATTACCCGTACCAGGCTTCATAAAGTAAAAAACATCTCATGTTACTTTTCCCTGCCACTTCCTTGGATTTCTCCACCCTATTCTTTCTGGGTAAAGTCTCAGTCATATAACATGAATTGGAGTCGGCAGAGTGAATGTGTGGCAACTAACACTGACACTACAATCCCGGTATCTAAACAGCGGATCTATCCCTCTCGTTAGAAGGAACGTAGCACAGATCATGGACGTCCTTCACAGACCATGCAGTAAATACCACTGTAAGAAACCCCCTCTGCCTGCAGGGACGTGGTCACATAAAACGAGCAAATCAACATGATCTATTTCTGAATATCGGTTGAATAATTTGGAAAATGTGATGATGTTATCCCAAAATATCTATTTGCCGTTTCTGAAAATATAGCAGTTTTGTCCTCAAATTTCGGCTTCTCCGTTTTCTGAAAATAAACCAGTTTTGTTTTCAAACTAAACAAGCGCTTACGACCTCCTGGAAAAAATAACGAATTGTCCCCAAATACCAGCATTTGTTTTAGCAAATAAATATACGCCAACTATGTCCCCATGTATCCCACATATATGACAGTTGCTCCCATCATGTGCACAGGTATCTCATTACAAGACAGCTAATGCAAGTTTTTGCACAAGCATGTTCCATCATGTGCTAAATAACGCCATCTTGTGCCTGGATTTCTATTATATGCCAGTTAATGTCACTATGTGCCCAGCCCTGAGTCATTCTATACCATCTAATGCACGCTGCCCAGTATCCCTGTCGTATGCCAGTCAATAACATGTGTCTAGGTATCGCCCTCTATATGCCAAGGAAAGAGATGTGGCTGGTTATGTCCCATGATATGCCAGCCAATGTCGTCTCGCTCCCAAGTATCAACTACATGCCAGACAGTGCATCATGTCCCTAGTTATGCCCCATCGTTTCCCAGTTAGTACATTTGCCCAAGTATCCCCATATACCAGAAAAGAAAAGTGCCCAACTGTGCCCGTGAATTACACCACGCGCCCAGGTGTATTTTATAAGCCAAGAAGATTAGCAGCTGTGAATCCACAGACGCTGATTGACAGTCCCACATCAAGAGTGAGGTAAGTGGGAGTGAGGATAAGTCACTTAACATGAGTGCATGTGTGCTTGCTCATGGGTGCGTGCATGTGTATGTGCATGTTTGTAGAAGTATGTGCGGCTGTATATATGTCTGTGCATGTGTATGAGAGAAAGAGCGCGAGAGAGAGTTAGTGTGTGCTGTACAAATGAGTGGCTTACATATTATGACTGGGACAAACTCAGGCACCAATGATATGGTTTGTCTGCATTAAGCATAGGATGGCAAAGGAACATTTGGGTACATATTGTTATAGGCTTGCTTATGTGGAGATGCCAAGGGTATCACACGGTAGTGATGAGCTTGTAGTGGGATACCTGGGGCACATCATGGTAGTAGTGAATTGCTGATAGGTTGAGCGCATGGCCAACAATGGCACTTACTGGCCTAGCGGGGCATCTGGGGTACATTATGGCATTGACCTTCACATAGGTCCCAGGATGCTTGTTTCCGGTCCAGGGAGGACCTGGCCTGGCAGTTCGGTCTGGACTGTTCCCATGGGGCACAGGGTCAAGACTGATTTGCATATGGCTGGGTCCAAACTGGGGTGGCGTAGTGGGCAAAAGAACGATGGATTTAACCCAGATCTTTTGACTGGCGGAGAATGTTTGCATTGTCAGCATTCCGTCCATCATTTGTTTGCTGTAACACTTTTCGCCCTAAGTGGGATGGGTATGCCCAGACGTGGGTCCCTTGCTCACTGTGCCACTGGATTCAAGCTAGCCTGGCTGAAGAAGGGTGACATACCCTGAAACCGGTCCCAGGATGCTTGTTTCCGGTCCAGGGAGGACCTGGCCTGGCAGTTCGGTCTGGACTGTTCCCATGGGGCACAGGGTCAAGACTGATTTGCATATGGCTGGGTCCAAACTGGGGTGGCGTAGTGGGCAAAAGAACGATGGATTTAACCCAGATCTTTTGACTGGCGGAGAATGTTTGCATTGTCAGCATTCCGTCCATCATTTGTTTGCTGTAACACTTTTCGCCCTAAGTGGGATGGGTATGCCCAGACGTGGGTCCCTTGCTCACTGTGCCACTGGATTCAAGCTAGCCTGGCAGAAGAAGGGTGACATACCCTGAAACCGGTCCCAGGATGCTTGTTTCCGGTCCAGGGAGGACCTGGCCTGGCAGTTCGGTCTGGACTGTTCCCATGCGGCACAGGGTCAAGACTGATTTGCATATGGCTGGGTCCAAACTGGGGTGGCGTAGTGGGCAAAAGAACGATGGATTTAACCCAGATCTTTTGACTGGCGGAGAATGTTTGCATTGTCAGCATTCCGTCCATCATTTGTTTGCTGTAACACTTTTCGCCCTAAGTGGGATGGGTATGCCCATACGTGGGTCCCTTGCTCACTGTGCCACTGGATTCAAGCTAGCCTGGCTGAAGAAGGGTGACATACCCTGAAACAGGTCCCAGGATGCTTGTTTCCGGTCCAGGGAGGACCTGGCCTGGCAGTTCGGTCTGGACTGTTCCCATGGGGCACAGGGTCAAGACTGATTTACATATGACTGGGTCCAAACTGGGGTGGCGTAGTGGGCAAAAGAACGATGGATTTAACCCAGATCTTTTGACTGGCGGAGAATGTTTGCATTGTCAGCATTCCGTCCATCATTTGTTTGCTGTAACACTTTTCGCCCTAAGTGGGATGGGTATGCCCAGACGTGGGTCCCTTGCTCACTGTGCCACTGGATTCAAGCTAGCCTGGCTGAAGAAGGGTGACATACCCTGAAACCGGTCCCAGGATGCTTGTTTCCGGTCCAGGGAGGACCTGGCCTGGCAGTTCGGTCTGGACTGTTCCCATGGGGCACAGGGTCAAGACTGATTTGCATATGGCTGGGTCCAAACTGGGGTGGCGTAGTGGGCAAAAGAACGATGGATTTAACCCAGATCTTTTGACTGGCGGAGAATGTTTGCATTGTCAGCATTCCGTCCATCATTTGTTTGCTGTAACACTTTTCGCCCTAAGAGGGATGGGTATGCCCAGACGTGGGTCCCTTGCTCACTGTGCCACTGGATTCAAGCTAGCCTGGCTGAAGAAGGGTGACATACCCTGAAACCGGTCCCAGGATGCTTGTTTCCGGTCCAGGGAGGACCTGGCCTGGCAGTTCGGTCTGGACTGTTCCCATGGGGCACAGGGTCAAGACTGATTTGCATATGGCTGGGTCCAAACTGGGGTGGCGTAGTGGGCAAAAGAACGATGGATTTAACCCAGATCTTTTGACTGGCGAAGAATGTTTGCATTGTCAGCATTCCGTCCATCATTTGTTTGCTGTAACACTTTTCGCCCTAAGTGGGATGGGTATGCCCAGACGTGGGTCCCTTGCTCACTGTGCCACTGGATTCAAGCTAGCCTGGCTGAAGAAGGGTGACATACCCTGAAACCGGTCCCAGGATGCTTGTTTCCGGTCCAGGGAGGACCTGGCTTGGCAGTTCGGTCTGGACTGTTCCCATGGGGCACAGGGTCACGACTGATTTGCATATGGCTGGGTCCAAACTGGGGTGGCGTAGTGGGCAAAAGAACGATGGATTTAACCCAGATCTTTTGACTGGTGGAGAATGTTTGCATTGTCAGCATTCCGTCCATCATTTGTTTGCTGTAACACTTTTCGCCCTAAGTGGGATGGGTATGCCCAGACGTGGGTCCCTTGCTCACTGTGCCACTGGATTCAAGCTAGCCTGGCTGAAGAAGGGTGACATACCCTGAAACCGGTCCCAGGATGATTGTTTCCGGTCCAGGGAGGACCTGGCCTGGCAGTTCGGTCTGGACTGTTCCCATGTGGCACAGGGTCAAGACTGATTTGCAAATGCCTGTGTCCAAACTGGGGTGGCGTAGTGGGCAAAAGAACGATGGATTTAACCCAGATCTTTTGACTGGCGGAGAATATTTGCATTGTCAGCATTCCGTCCATCATTTGTTTGCTGTAACACTTTTCGCCCTAAGTGGGATGGGTATGCCCAGACGTGGGTCCCTTGCTCACTGTGCCACTGGATTCAAGCTAGCCTGGCTGAAGAAGGGTGACATACCCTGAAACCGGTCCCAGGATGCTTGTTTCCGGTCCAGGGAGGACCTGGCCTGGCAGTTCGGTCTGGACTGTTCCCATGGGGCACAGGGTCAAGACTGATTTGCATATGGCTGGGTCCAAACTGGGGTGGCGTAGTGGGCAAAAGAACGATGGATTTAACCCAGATCTTTTGACTGGCGGAGAATGTTTGCATTGTCAGCATTCCGTCCATCATTTGTTTGCTGTAACACTTTTCGCCCTAAGTGGGATGGGTATGCCCAGACGTGGGTCCCTTGCTCACTGTGCCACTGGATTCAAGCTAGCCTGGCTGAAGAAGGGTGACATACCCTGAAACCGGTCCCAGGATGCTTGTTTCCGGTCCAGGGAGGACCTGGCCTGGCAGTTCGGTCTGGACTGTTCCCATGGGGCACAGGGTCAAGACTGATTTGCATATGCCTGTGTCCAAACTGGGGTGGCGTAGTGGGCAAAAGAACGATGGATTTAACCCAGATCTTTTGACTGGCGGAGAATGTTTGCATTGTCAGCATTCCGTCCATCATTTGTTTGCTGTAACACTTTTTGCCCTAAGTGGGATGGGTATGCCCAGACTTGGGTCCCTTGCTCACTGTGCCACTGGATTCAAGCTAGCCTGGCTGAAGAAGGGTGACATACCCTGAAACCGGTCCCAGGATGCTTGTTTCCGGTCCAGGGAGGACCTGGCCTGGCAGTTCGGTCTGGACTGTTCCCATGGGGCACAGGGTCAAGACTGATTTACATATGGCTGGGTCCAAACTGGGGTGGCGTAGTGGGCAAAAGAACGATGGATTTAAACCAGATCTTTTGACTGGCGGAGAATGTTTGCATTGTCAGCATTCCGTCCATCATTTGTTTGCTGTAACACTTTTCGCCCTAAGTGGGATGGGTATGCCCAGAAGTGGGTCCCTTGCTCACTGTTCCACTGGATTCAAGCTAGCCTGGCTGAAGAAGGGTGACATACCCTGAAACCGGTCCCAGGATGCTTGTTTCTGGTCCAGGGAGGACCTGGCCTGGCAGTTCGGTCTGGACTGTTCTCATGGGGCACAGGGTCAAGACTGATTTGCATATGGCTGGGTCCAAACTCGGGTGGCGTAGTGGGCAAAAGAACGATGGATTTAACCCAGATCTTTTGACTGGCGGAGAATGTTTGCATTGTCAGCATTCCGTCCATCATTTGTTTGCTGTAACACTTTTCGCCCTAAGTGGGATGGGTATGCCCAGACGTGGGTCCCTTGCTCACTGTGCCACTGGATTCAAGCTAGCCTGACTGAAGAAGGGTGACATACCCTGAAACCGGTCCCAGGATGCTTGTTTCCGGTCCAGGGAGGACCTGGCCTGGCAGTTCGGTCTGGACTGTTCCCATGGGGCACAGGGTCAAGACTGATTTGCATATGGCTGGGTCCAAACTGGGGTGGCGTAGTGGGCAAAAGAACGATGGATTTAACCCAGATCTTTTGACTGGCGGAGAATGTTTGCATTGTCAGCATTCCGTCCATCATTTGTTTGCTGTAACACTTTTCGCCCTAAGTGGGATGGGTATGCCCAGACGTGGGTCCCTCGCTCACTGTGCCACTGGATTCAAGCTAGCCTGGCTGAAGAAGGGTGACATACCCTGAAACCGGTCCCAGGATGCTTGTTTCTGGTCCAGAGAGGACCTGGCCTGGCAGTTCGGTCTGGACTGTTCCCATGGGGCACAGGGTCAAGACTGATTTGCATATGGCTGGGTCCAAACTGGGGAGGCGTAGTGGGCAAAAGAACGATGGATTTAACCCAGATCTTTTGACTGGCGGAGAATGTTTGCATTGTCAGCATTCCGTCCATCATTTGTTTGCTGTAACACTTTTCGCCCTAAGTGGGATGGGTATGCCCAGACGTGGGTCCCTTGCTCACTGTGCCACTGGATTCAAGCTAGCCTGGCTGAAGAAGGGTGACATACCCTGAAACCGGTCCCAGGATGCTTGTTTCCGGTCCAGGGAGGACCTGGCCTGGCAGTTCGGTCTGGACTGTTCCCATGGGGCACAGGGTCAAGACTGATTTGCATATGGCTGGGTCCAAACTGGGGTGGCGTAGTGGGCAAAAGAACGATGGATTTAACCCAGATCTTTTGACTGGCGGAGAATGTTTGCATTGTCAGCGTTCCGTCCATCATTTGTTTCCTGTAACACTTTTCGCCCTAAGTGGGATGGGTATGCCCAGACGTGGGTCCCTTGCTCACTGTACCACTGGATTCAAGCTAGCCTGGCTGAAGAAGGGTGACATACCCTGAAACCGGTCCCAGGATGCTTGTTTCCGGTCCAGGGAGGACCTGGCCTGGCAGTTCGGTCTGGACTGTTCCCATGGGGCACAGGGTCAAGACTGATTTGCATATGGCTGGGTCCAAACTGGGGTGGCGTAGTGGGCAAAAGAACGATGGATTTAACCCAGATCTTTTGACTGGCGGAGAATGTTTGCATTGTCAGCATTCCGTCCATCATTTGTTTGCTGTAACACTTTTCGCCCTAAGTGGGATGGGTATGCCCAGACGTGGGTCCCTTGCTCACTGTGCCACTGGATTCAAGCTAGCCTGGCTGAAGAAGGGTGACATACCCTGAAACCGGTCCCAGGATGCTTGTTTCCGGTCCAGGGAGGACCTGGCCTGGCAGTTCGGTCTGGACTGTTCCCATGGGGCACAGGGTCAAGACTGATTTGCATATGGCTGGGTCCAAACTGGGGTGGCGTAGTGGGCAAAAGAACGATGGATTTAACCCAGATCTTTTGACTGGCGGAGAATGTTTGCATTGTCAGCATTCCGTCCATCATTTGTTTGCTGTAACACTTTTCGCCCTAAGTGGGATGGGTATGCCCAGACGTGGGTCCCTTGCTCACTGTGCCACTGGATTCAAGCTAGCCTGGCTGAAGAAGGGTGACATACCCTGAAACCGGTCCCAGGATGCTTGTTTCCGGTCCAGGGAGGACCTGGCCTGGCAGTTCGGTCTGGACTGTTCCCATGGGGCACAGGGTCAAGACTGATTTGCATATGGCTGGGTCCAAACTGGGGTGGCGTAGTGGGCAAAAGAACGATGGATTTAACCCAGATCTTTTGACTGGCGGAGAATGTTTGCATTGTCAGCATTCCGTCCATCATTTGTTTGCTGTAACACTTTTCGCCCTAAGTGGGATGGGTATGCCCAGACGTGGGTCCCTTGCTCACTGTGCCACTGGATTCAAGCTAGCCTGGCTGAAGAAGGGTGACATACCCTGAAACCGGTCCCAGGATGCTTGTTTCCGGTCCAGGGAGGACCTGGCCTGGCAGTTCGGTCTGGACTGTTCCCATGGGGCACAGGGTCAAGACTGATTTGCATATGGCTGGGTCCAAACTGGGGTGGCGTAGTGGGCAAAAGAACGATGGATTTAACCCAGATCTTTTGACTGGCGGAGAATGTTTGCATTGTCAGCATTCCGTCCATCATTTGTTTGCTGTAACACTTTTCGCCCTAAGTGGGATGGGTATGCCCAGACGTGGGTCCCTTGCTCACTGTGCCACTGGATTCAAGCTAGCCTGGCTGAAGAAGGGTGACATACCCTGAAACCGGTCCCAGGATGCTTGTTTCCGGTCCAGGGAGGACCTGGCCTGGCAGTTCGGTCTGGACTGTTCCCATGGGGCACAGGGTCAAGACTGATTTGCATATGGCTGGGTCCAAACTGGGGTGGCGTAGTGGGCAAAAGAACGATGGATTTAACCCAGATCTTTTGACTGGCGGAGAATGTTTGCATTGTCAGCATTCCGTCCATCATTTGTTTGCTGTAACACTTTTCGCCCTAAGTGGGATGGGTATGCCCAGACGTGGGTCCCTTGCTCACTGTGCCACTGGATTCAAGCTAGCCTGGCTGAAGAAGGGTGACATACCCTGAAACCGGTCCCAGGATGCTTGTTTCCGGTCCAGGGAGGACCTGGCCTGGCAGTTCGGTCTGGACTGTTCCCATGGGGCACAGGGTCAAGACTGATTTGCATATGGCTGGGTCCAAACTGGGGTGGCGTAGTGGGCAAAAGAACGATGGATTTAACCCAGATCTTTTGACTGGCGGAGAATGTTTGCATTGTCAGCATTCCGTCCATCATTTGTTTGCTGTAACACTTTTCGCCCTAAGTGGGATGGGTATGCCCAGACGTGGGTCCCTTGCTCACTGTGCCACTGGATTCAAGCTAGCCTGGCTGAAGAAGGGTGACATACCCTGAAACCGGTCCCAGGATGCTTGTTTCCGGTCCAGGGAGGACCTGGCCTGGCAGTTCGGTCTGGACTGTTCCCATGGGGCACAGGGTCAAGACTGATTTGCATATGGCTGGGTCCAAACTGGGGTGGCGTAGTGGGCAAAAGAACGATGGATTTAACCCAGATCTTTTGACTGGCGGAGAATGTTTGCATTGTCAGCATTCCGTCCATCATTTGTTTGCTGTAACACTTTTCGCCCTAAGTGGGATGGGTATGCCCAGACGTGGGTCCCTTGCTCACTGTGCCACTGGATTCAAGCTAGCCTGGCTGAAGAAGGGTGACATACCCTGAAACCGGTCCCAGGATGCTTGTTTCCGGTCCAGGGAGGACCTGGCCTGGCAGTTCGGTCTGGACTGTTCCCATGGGGCACAGGGTCAAGACTGATTTGCATATGGCTGGGTCCAAACTGGGGTGGCGTAGTGGGCAAAAGAACGATGGATTTAACCCAGATCTTTTGACTGGCGGAGAATGTTTGCATTGTCAGCATTCCGTCCATCATTTGTTTGCTGTAACACTTTTCGCCCTAAGTGGGATGGGTATGCCCAGACGTGGGTCCCTTGCTCACTGTGCCACTGGATTCAAGCTAGCCTGGCTGAAGAAGGGTGACATACCCTGAAACCGGTCCCAGGATGCTTGTTTCCGGTCCAGGGAGGACCTGGCCTGGCAGTTCGGTCTGGACTGTTCCCATGGGGCACAGGGTCAAGACTGATTTGCATATGGCTGGGTCCAAACTGGGGTGGCGTAGTGGGCAAAAGAACGATGGATTTAACCCAGATCTTTTGACTGGCGGAGAATGTTTGCATTGTCAGCATTCCGTCCATCATTTGTTTGCTGTAACACTTTTCGCCCTAAGTGGGATGGGTATGCCCAGACGTGGGTCCCTTGCTCACTGTGCCACTGGATTCAAGCTAGCCTGGCTGAAGAAGGGTGACATACCCTGAAACCGGTCCCAGGATGCTTGTTTCCGGTCCAGGGAGGACCTGGCCTGGCAGTTCGGTCTGGACTGTTCCCATGGGGCACAGGGTCAAGACTGATTTGCATATGGCTGGGTCCAAACTGGGGTGGCGTAGTGGGCAAAAGAACGATGGATTTAACCCAGATCTTTTGACTGGCGGAGAATGTTTGCATTGTCAGCATTCCGTCCATCATTTGTTTGCTGTAACACTTTTCGCCCTAAGTGGGATGGGTATGCCCAGACGTGGGTCCCTTGCTCACTGTGCCACTGGATTCAAGCTAGCCTGGCTGAAGAAGGGTGACATACCCTGAAACCGGTCCCAGGATGCTTGTTTCCGGTCCAGGGAGGACCTGGCCTGGCAGTTCGGTCTGGACTGTTCCCATGGGGCACAGGGTCAAGACTGATTTGCATATGGCTGGGTCCAAACTGGGGTGGCGTAGTGGGCAAAAGAACGATGGATTTAACCCAGATCTTTTGACTGGCGGAGAATGTTTGCATTGTCAGCATTCCGTCCATCATTTGTTTGCTGTAACACTTTTCGCCCTAAGTGGGATGGGTATGCCCAGACGTGGGTCCCTTGCTCACTGTGCCACTGGATTCAAGCTAGCCTGGCTGAAGAAGGGTGACATACCCTGAAACCGGTCCCAGGATGCTTGTTTCCGGTCCAGGGAGGACCTGGCCTGGCAGTTCGGTCTGGACTGTTCCCATGGGGCACAGGGTCAAGACTGATTTGCATATGGCTGGGTCCAAACTGGGGTGGCGTAGTGGGCAAAAGAACGATGGATTTAACCCAGATCTTTTGACTGGCGGAGAATGTTTGCATTGTCAGCATTCCGTCCATCATTTGTTTGCTGTAACACTTTTCGCCCTAAGTGGGATGGGTATGCCCAGACGTGGGTCCCTTGCTCACTGTGCCACTGGATTCAAGCTAGCCTGGCTGAAGAAGGGTGACATACCCTGAAACCGGTCCCAGGATGCTTGTTTCCGGTCCAGGGAGGACCTGGCCTGGCAGTTCGGTCTGGACTGTTCCCATGGGGCACAGGGTCAAGACTGATTTGCATATGGCTGGGTCCAAACTGGGGTGGCGTAGTGGGCAAAAGAACGATGGATTTAACCCAGATCTTTTGACTGGCGGAGAATGTTTGCATTGTCAGCATTCCGTCCATCATTTGTTTGCTGTAACACTTTTCGCCCTAAGTGGGATGGGTATGCCCAGACGTGGGTCCCTTGCTCACTGTGCCACTGGATTCAAGCTAGCCTGGCTGAAGAAGGGTGACATACCCTGAAACCGGTCCCAGGATGCTTGTTTCCGGTCCAGGGAGGACCTGGCCTGGCAGTTCGGTCTGGACTGTTCCCATGGGGCACAGGGTCAAGACTGATTTGCATATGGCTGGGTCCAAACTGGGGTGGCGTAGTGGGCAAAAGAACGATGGATTTAACCCAGATCTTTTGACTGGCGGAGAATGTTTGCATTGTCAGCATTCCGTCCATCATTTGTTTGCTGTAACACTTTTCGCCCTAAGTGGGATGGGTATGCCCAGACGTGGGTCCCTTGCTCACTGTGCCACTGGATTCAAGCTAGCCTGGCTGAAGAAGGGTGACATACCCTGAAACCGGTCCCAGGATGCTTGTTTCCGGTCCAGGGAGGACCTGGCCTGGCAGTTCGGTCTGGACTGTTCCCATGGGGCACAGGGTCAAGACTGATTTGCATATGGCTGGGTCCAAACTGGGGTGGCGTAGTGGGCAAAAGAACGATGGATTTAACCCAGATCTTTTGACTGGCGGAGAATGTTTGCATTGTCAGCATTCCGTCCATCATTTGTTTGCTGTAACACTTTTCGCCCTAAGTGGGATGGGTATGCCCAGACGTGGGTCCCTTGCTCACTGTGCCACTGGATTCAAGCTAGCCTGGCTGAAGAAGGGTGACATACCCTGAAACCGGTCCCAGGATGCTTGTTTCCGGTCCAGGGAGGACCTGGCCTGGCAGTTCGGTCTGGACTGTTCCCATGGGGCACAGGGTCAAGACTGATTTGCATATGGCTGGGTCCAAACTGGGGTGGCGTAGTGGGCAAAAGAACGATGGATTTAACCCAGATCTTTTGACTGGCGGAGAATGTTTGCATTGTCAGCATTCCGTCCATCATTTGTTTGCTGTAACACTTTTCGCCCTAAGTGGGATGGGTATGCCCAGACGTGGGTCCCTTGCTCACTGTGCCACTGGATTCAAGCTAGCCTGGCTGAAGAAGGGTGACATACCCTGAAACCGGTCCCAGGATGCTTGTTTCCGGTCCAGGGAGGACCTGGCCTGGCAGTTCGGTCTGGACTGTTCCCATGGGGCACAGGGTCAAGACTGATTTGCATATGGCTGGGTCCAAACTGGGGTGGCGTAGTGGGCAAAAGAACGATGGATTTAACCCAGATCTTTTGACTGGCGGAGAATGTTTGCATTGTCAGCATTCCGTCCATCATTTGTTTGCTGTAACACTTTTCGCCCTAAGTGGGATGGGTATGCCCAGACGTGGGTCCCTTGCTCACTGTGCCACTGGATTCAAGCTAGCCTGGCTGAAGAAGGGTGACATACCCTGAAACCGGTCCCAGGATGCTTGTTTCCGGTCCAGGGAGGACCTGGCCTGGCAGTTCGGTCTGGACTGTTCCCATGGGGCACAGGGTCAAGACTGATTTGCATATGGCTGGGTCCAAACTGGGGTGGCGTAGTGGGCAAAAGAACGATGGATTTAACCCAGATCTTTTGACTGGCGGAGAATGTTTGCATTGTCAGCATTCCGTCCATCATTTGTTTGCTGTAACACTTTTCGCCCTAAGTGGGATGGGTATGCCCAGACGTGGGTCCCTTGCTCACTGTGCCACTGGATTCAAGCTAGCCTGGCTGAAGAAGGGTGACATACCCTGAAACCGGTCCCAGGATGCTTGTTTCCGGTCCAGGGAGGACCTGGCCTGGCAGTTCGGTCTGGACTGTTCCCATGGGGCACAGGGTCAAGACTGATTTGCATATGGCTGGGTCCAAACTGGGGTGGCGTAGTGGGCAAAAGAACGATGGATTTAACCCAGATCTTTTGACTGGCGGAGAATGTTTGCATTGTCAGCATTCCGTCCATCATTTGTTTGCTGTAACACTTTTCGCCCTAAGTGGGATGGGTATGCCCAGACGTGGGTCCCTTGCTCACTGTGCCACTGGATTCAAGCTAGCCTGGCTGAAGAAGGGTGACATACCCTGAAACCGGTCCCAGGATGCTTGTTTCCGGTCCAGGGAGGACCTGGCCTGGCAGTTCGGTCTGGACTGTTCCCATGGGGCACAGGGTCAAGACTGATTTGCATATGGCTGGGTCCAAACTGGGGTGGCGTAGTGGGCAAAAGAACGATGGATTTAACCCAGATCTTTTGACTGGCGGAGAATGTTTGCATTGTCAGCATTCCGTCCATCATTTGTTTGCTGTAACACTTTTCGCCCTAAGTGGGATGGGTATGCCCAGACGTGGGTCCCTTGCTCACTGTGCCACTGGATTCAAGCTAGCCTGGCTGAAGAAGGGTGACATACCCTGAAACCGGTCCCAGGATGCTTGTTTCCGGTCCAGGGAGGACCTGGCCTGGCAGTTCGGTCTGGACTGTTCCCATGGGGCACAGGGTCAAGACTGATTTGCATATGGCTGGGTCCAAACTGGGGTGGCGTAGTGGGCAAAAGAACGATGGATTTAACCCAGATCTTTTGACTGGCGGAGAATGTTTGCATTGTCAGCATTCCGTCCATCATTTGTTTGCTGTAACACTTTTCGCCCTAAGTGGGATGGGTATGCCCAGACGTGGGTCCCTTGCTCACTGTGCCACTGGATTCAAGCTAGCCTGGCTGAAGAAGGGTGACATACCCTGAAACCGGTCCCAGGATGCTTGTTTCCGGTCCAGGGAGGACCTGGCCTGGCAGTTCGGTCTGGACTGTTCCCATGGGGCACAGGGTCAAGACTGATTTGCATATGGCTGGGTCCAAACTGGGGTGGCGTAGTGGGCAAAAGAACGATGGATTTAACCCAGATCTTTTGACTGGCGGAGAATGTTTGCATTGTCAGCATTCCGTCCATCATTTGTTTGCTGTAACACTTTTCGCCCTAAGTGGGATGGGTATGCCCAGACGTGGGTCCCTTGCTCACTGTGCCACTGGATTCAAGCTAGCCTGGCTGAAGAAGGGTGACATACCCTGAAACCGGTCCCAGGATGCTTGTTTCCGGTCCAGGGAGGACCTGGCCTGGCAGTTCGGTCTGGACTGTTCCCATGGGGCACAGGGTCAAGACTGATTTGCATATGGCTGGGTCCAAACTGGGGTGGCGTAGTGGGCAAAAGAACGATGGATTTAACCCAGATCTTTTGACTGGCGGAGAATGTTTGCATTGTCAGCATTCCGTCCATCATTTGTTTGCTGTAACACTTTTCGCCCTAAGTGGGATGGGTATGCCCAGACGTGGGTCCCTTGCTCACTGTGCCACTGGATTCAAGCTAGCCTGGCTGAAGAAGGGTGACATACCCTGAAACCGGTCCCAGGATGCTTGTTTCCGGTCCAGGGAGGACCTGGCCTGGCAGTTCGGTCTGGACTGTTCCCATGGGGCACAGGGTCAAGACTGATTTGCATATGGCTGGGTCCAAACTGGGGTGGCGTAGTGGGCAAAAGAACGATGGATTTAACCCAGATCTTTTGACTGGCGGAGAATGTTTGCATTGTCAGCATTCCGTCCATCATTTGTTTGCTGTAACACTTTTCGCCCTAAGTGGGATGGGTATGCCCAGACGTGGGTCCCTTGCTCACTGTGCCACTGGATTCAAGCTAGCCTGGCTGAAGAAGGGTGACATACCCTGAAACCGGTCCCAGGATGCTTGTTTCCGGTCCAGGGAGGACCTGGCCTGGCAGTTCGGTCTGGACTGTTCCCATGGGGCACAGGGTCAAGACTGATTTGCATATGGCTGGGTCCAAACTGGGGTGGCGTAGTGGGCAAAAGAACGATGGATTTAACCCAGATCTTTTGACTGGCGGAGAATGTTTGCATTGTCAGCATTCCGTCCATCATTTGTTTGCTGTAACACTTTTCGCCCTAAGTGGGATGGGTATGCCCAGACGTGGGTCCCTTGCTCACTGTGCCACTGGATTCAAGCTAGCCTGGCTGAAGAAGGGTGACATACCCTGAAACCGGTCCCAGGATGCTTGTTTCCGGTCCAGGGAGGACCTGGCCTGGCAGTTCGGTCTGGACTGTTCCCATGGGGCACAGGGTCAAGACTGATTTGCATATGGCTGGGTCCAAACTGGGGTGGCGTAGTGGGCAAAAGAACGATGGATTTAACCCAGATCTTTTGACTGGCGGAGAATGTTTGCATTGTCAGCATTCCGTCCATCATTTGTTTGCTGTAACACTTTTCGCCCTAAGTGGGATGGGTATGCCCAGACGTGGGTCCCTTGCTCACTGTGCCACTGGATTCAAGCTAGCCTGGCTGAAGAAGGGTGACATACCCTGAAACCGGTCCCAGGATGCTTGTTTCCGGTCCAGGGAGGACCTGGCCTGGCAGTTCGGTCTGGACTGTTCCCATGGGGCACAGGGTCAAGACTGATTTGCATATGGCTGGGTCCAAACTGGGGTGGCGTAGTGGGCAAAAGAACGATGGATTTAACCCAGATCTTTTGACTGGCGGAGAATGTTTGCATTGTCAGCATTCCGTCCATCATTTGTTTGCTGTAACACTTTTCGCCCTAAGTGGGATGGGTATGCCCAGACGTGGGTCCCTTGCTCACTGTGCCACTGGATTCAAGCTAGCCTGGCTGAAGAAGGGTGACATACCCTGAAACCGGTCCCAGGATGCTTGTTTCCGGTCCAGGGAGGACCTGGCCTGGCAGTTCGGTCTGGACTGTTCCCATGGGGCACAGGGTCAAGACTGATTTGCATATGGCTGGGTCCAAACTGGGGTGGCGTAGTGGGCAAAAGAACGATGGATTTAACCCAGATCTTTTGACTGGCGGAGAATGTTTGCATTGTCAGCATTCCGTCCATCATTTGTTTGCTGTAACACTTTTCGCCCTAAGTGGGATGGGTATGCCCAGACGTGGGTCCCTTGCTCACTGTGCCACTGGATTCAAGCTAGCCTGGCTGAAGAAGGGTGACATACCCTGAAACCGGTCCCAGGATGCTTGTTTCCGGTCCAGGGAGGACCTGGCCTGGCAGTTCGGTCTGGACTGTTCCCATGGGGCACAGGGTCAAGACTGATTTGCATATGGCTGGGTCCAAACTGGGGTGGCGTAGTGGGCAAAAGAACGATGGATTTAACCCAGATCTTTTGACTGGCGGAGAATGTTTGCATTGTCAGCATTCCGTCCATCATTTGTTTGCTGTAACACTTTTCGCCCTAAGTGGGATGGGTATGCCCAGACGTGGGTCCCTTGCTCACTGTGCCACTGGATTCAAGCTAGCCTGGCTGAAGAAGGGTGACATACCCTGAAACCGGTCCCAGGATGCTTGTTTCCGGTCCAGGGAGGACCTGGCCTGGCAGTTCGGTCTGGACTGTTCCCATGGGGCACAGGGTCAAGACTGATTTGCATATGGCTGGGTCCAAACTGGGGTGGCGTAGTGGGCAAAAGAACGATGGATTTAACCCAGATCTTTTGACTGGCGGAGAATGTTTGCATTGTCAGCATTCCGTCCATCATTTGTTTGCTGTAACACTTTTCGCCCTAAGTGGGATGGGTATGCCCAGACGTGGGTCCCTTGCTCACTGTGCCACTGGATTCAAGCTAGCCTGGCTGAAGAAGGGTGACATACCCTGAAACCGGTCCCAGGATGCTTGTTTCCGGTCCAGGGAGGACCTGGCCTGGCAGTTCGGTCTGGACTGTTCCCATGGGGCACAGGGTCAAGACTGATTTGCATATGGCTGGGTCCAAACTGGGGTGGCGTAGTGGGCAAAAGAACGATGGATTTAACCCAGATCTTTTGACTGGCGGAGAATGTTTGCATTGTCAGCATTCCGTCCATCATTTGTTTGCTGTAACACTTTTCGCCCTAAGTGGGATGGGTATGCCCAGACGTGGGTCCCTTGCTCACTGTGCCACTGGATTCAAGCTAGCCTGGCTGAAGAAGGGTGACATACCCTGAAACCGGTCCCAGGATGCTTGTTTCCGGTCCAGGGAGGACCTGGCCTGGCAGTTCGGTCTGGACTGTTCCCATGGGGCACAGGGTCAAGACTGATTTGCATATGGCTGGGTCCAAACTGGGGTGGCGTAGTGGGCAAAAGAACGATGGATTTAACCCAGATCTTTTGACTGGCGGAGAATGTTTGCATTGTCAGCATTCCGTCCATCATTTGTTTGCTGTAACACTTTTCGCCCTAAGTGGGATGGGTATGCCCAGACGTGGGTCCCTTGCTCACTGTGCCACTGGATTCAAGCTAGCCTGGCTGAAGAAGGGTGACATACCCTGAAACCGGTCCCAGGATGCTTGTTTCCGGTCCAGGGAGGACCTGGCCTGGCAGTTCGGTCTGGACTGTTCCCATGGGGCACAGGGTCAAGACTGATTTGCATATGGCTGGGTCCAAACTGGGGTGGCGTAGTGGGCAAAAGAACGATGGATTTAACCCAGATCTTTTGACTGGCGGAGAATGTTTGCATTGTCAGCATTCCGTCCATCATTTGTTTGCTGTAACACTTTTCGCCCTAAGTGGGATGGGTATGCCCAGACGTGGGTCCCTTGCTCACTGTGCCACTGGATTCAAGCTAGCCTGGCTGAAGAAGGGTGACATACCCTGAAACCGGTCCCAGGATGCTTGTTTCCGGTCCAGGGAGGACCTGGCCTGGCAGTTCGGTCTGGACTGTTCCCATGGGGCACAGGGTCAAGACTGATTTGCATATGGCTGGGTCCAAACTGGGGTGGCGTAGTGGGCAAAAGAACGATGGATTTAACCCAGATCTTTTGACTGGCGGAGAATGTTTGCATTGTCAGCATTCCGTCCATCATTTGTTTGCTGTAACACTTTTCGCCCTAAGTGGGATGGGTATGCCCAGACGTGGGTCCCTTGCTCACTGTGCCACTGGATTCAAGCTAGCCTGGCTGAAGAAGGGTGACATACCCTGAAACCGGTCCCAGGATGCTTGTTTCCGGTCCAGGGAGGACCTGGCCTGGCAGTTCGGTCTGGACTGTTCCCATGGGGCACAGGGTCAAGACTGATTTGCATATGGCTGGGTCCAAACTGGGGTGGCGTAGTGGGCAAAAGAACGATGGATTTAACCCAGATCTTTTGACTGGCGGAGAATGTTTGCATTGTCAGCATTCCGTCCATCATTTGTTTGCTGTAACACTTTTCGCCCTAAGTGGGATGGGTATGCCCAGACGTGGGTCCCTTGCTCACTGTGCCACTGGATTCAAGCTAGCCTGGCTGAAGAAGGGTGACATACCCTGAAACCGGTCCCAGGATGCTTGTTTCCGGTCCAGGGAGGACCTGGCCTGGCAGTTCGGTCTGGACTGTTCCCATGGGGCACAGGGTCAAGACTGATTTGCATATGGCTGGGTCCAAACTGGGGTGGCGTAGTGGGCAAAAGAACGATGGATTTAACCCAGATCTTTTGACTGGCGGAGAATGTTTGCATTGTCAGCATTCCGTCCATCATTTGTTTGCTGTAACACTTTTCGCCCTAAGTGGGATGGGTATGCCCAGACGTGGGTCCCTTGCTCACTGTGCCACTGGATTCAAGCTAGCCTGGCTGAAGAAGGGTGACATACCCTGAAACCGGTCCCAGGATGCTTGTTTCCGGTCCAGGGAGGACCTGGCCTGGCAGTTCGGTCTGGACTGTTCCCATGGGGCACAGGGTCAAGACTGATTTGCATATGGCTGGGTCCAAACTGGGGTGGCGTAGTGGGCAAAAGAACGATGGATTTAACCCAGATCTTTTGACTGGCGGAGAATGTTTGCATTGTCAGCATTCCGTCCATCATTTGTTTGCTGTAACACTTTTCGCCCTAAGTGGGATGGGTATGCCCAGACGTGGGTCCCTTGCTCACTGTGCCACTGGATTCAAGCTAGCCTGGCTGAAGAAGGGTGACATACCCTGAAACCGGTCCCAGGATGCTTGTTTCCGGTCCAGGGAGGACCTGGCCTGGCAGTTCGGTCTGGACTGTTCCCATGGGGCACAGGGTCAAGACTGATTTGCATATGGCTGGGTCCAAACTGGGGTGGCGTAGTGGGCAAAAGAACGATGGATTTAACCCAGATCTTTTGACTGGCGGAGAATGTTTGCATTGTCAGCATTCCGTCCATCATTTGTTTGCTGTAACACTTTTCGCCCTAAGTGGGATGGGTATGCCCAGACGTGGGTCCCTTGCTCACTGTGCCACTGGATTCAAGCTAGCCTGGCTGAAGAAGGGTGACATACCCTGAAACCGGTCCCAGGATGCTTGTTTCCGGTCCAGGGAGGACCTGGCCTGGCAGTTCGGTCTGGACTGTTCCCATGGGGCACAGGGTCAAGACTGATTTGCATATGGCTGGGTCCAAACTGGGGTGGCGTAGTGGGCAAAAGAACGATGGATTTAACCCAGATCTTTTGACTGGCGGAGAATGTTTGCATTGTCAGCATTCCGTCCATCATTTGTTTGCTGTAACACTTTTCGCCCTAAGTGGGATGGGTATGCCCAGACGTGGGTCCCTTGCTCACTGTGCCACTGGATTCAAGCTAGCCTGGCTGAAGAAGGGTGACATACCCTGAAACCGGTCCCAGGATGCTTGTTTCCGGTCCAGGGAGGACCTGGCCTGGCAGTTCGGTCTGGACTGTTCCCATGGGGCACAGGGTCAAGACTGATTTGCATATGGCTGGGTCCAAACTGGGGTGGCGTAGTGGGCAAAAGAACGATGGATTTAACCCAGATCTTTTGACTGGCGGAGAATGTTTGCATTGTCAGCATTCCGTCCATCATTTGTTTGCTGTAACACTTTTCGCCCTAAGTGGGATGGGTATGCCCAGACGTGGGTCCCTTGCTCACTGTGCCACTGGATTCAAGCTAGCCTGGCTGAAGAAGGGTGACATACCCTGAAACCGGTCCCAGGATGCTTGTTTCCGGTCCAGGGAGGACCTGGCCTGGCAGTTCGGTCTGGACTGTTCCCATGGGGCACAGGGTCAAGACTGATTTGCATATGGCTGGGTCCAAACTGGGGTGGCGTAGTGGGCAAAAGAACGATGGATTTAACCCAGATCTTTTGACTGGCGGAGAATGTTTGCATTGTCAGCATTCCGTCCATCATTTGTTTGCTGTAACACTTTTCGCCCTAAGTGGGATGGGTATGCCCAGACGTGGGTCCCTTGCTCACTGTGCCACTGGATTCAAGCTAGCCTGGCTGAAGAAGGGTGACATACCCTGAAACCGGTCCCAGGATGCTTGTTTCCGGTCCAGGGAGGACCTGGCCTGGCAGTTCGGTCTGGACTGTTCCCATGGGGCACAGGGTCAAGACTGATTTGCATATGGCTGGGTCCAAACTGGGGTGGCGTAGTGGGCAAAAGAACGATGGATTTAACCCAGATCTTTTGACTGGCGGAGAATGTTTGCATTGTCAGCATTCCGTCCATCATTTGTTTGCTGTAACACTTTTCGCCCTAAGTGGGATGGGTATGCCCAGACGTGGGTCCCTTGCTCACTGTGCCACTGGATTCAAGCTAGCCTGGCTGAAGAAGGGTGACATACCCTGAAACCGGTCCCAGGATGCTTGTTTCCGGTCCAGGGAGGACCTGGCCTGGCAGTTCGGTCTGGACTGTTCCCATGGGGCACAGGGTCAAGACTGATTTGCATATGGCTGGGTCCAAACTGGGGTGGCGTAGTGGGCAAAAGAACGATGGATTTAACCCAGATCTTTTGACTGGCGGAGAATGTTTGCATTGTCAGCATTCCGTCCATCATTTGTTTGCTGTAACACTTTTCGCCCTAAGTGGGATGGGTATGCCCAGACGTGGGTCCCTTGCTCACTGTGCCACTGGATTCAAGCTAGCCTGGCTGAAGAAGGGTGACATACCCTGAAACCGGTCCCAGGATGCTTGTTTCCGGTCCAGGGAGGACCTGGCCTGGCAGTTCGGTCTGGACTGTTCCCATGGGGCACAGGGTCAAGACTGATTTGCATATGGCTGGGTCCAAACTGGGGTGGCGTAGTGGGCAAAAGAACGATGGATTTAACCCAGATCTTTTGACTGGCGGAGAATGTTTGCATTGTCAGCATTCCGTCCATCATTTGTTTGCTGTAACACTTTTCGCCCTAAGTGGGATGGGTATGCCCAGACGTGGGTCCCTTGCTCACTGTGCCACTGGATTCAAGCTAGCCTGGCTGAAGAAGGGTGACATACCCTGAAACCGGTCCCAGGATGCTTGTTTCCGGTCCAGGGAGGACCTGGCCTGGCAGTTCGGTCTGGACTGTTCCCATGGGGCACAGGGTCAAGACTGATTTGCATATGGCTGGGTCCAAACTGGGGTGGCGTAGTGGGCAAAAGAACGATGGATTTAACCCAGATCTTTTGACTGGCGGAGAATGTTTGCATTGTCAGCATTCCGTCCATCATTTGTTTGCTGTAACACTTTTCGCCCTAAGTGGGATGGGTATGCCCAGACGTGGGTCCCTTGCTCACTGTGCCACTGGATTCAAGCTAGCCTGGCTGAAGAAGGGTGACATACCCTGAAACCGGTCCCAGGATGCTTGTTTCCGGTCCAGGGAGGACCTGGCCTGGCAGTTCGGTCTGGACTGTTCCCATGGGGCACAGGGTCAAGACTGATTTGCATATGGCTGGGTCCAAACTGGGGTGGCGTAGTGGGCAAAAGAACGATGGATTTAACCCAGATCTTTTGACTGGCGGAGAATGTTTGCATTGTCAGCATTCCGTCCATCATTTGTTTGCTGTAACACTTTTCGCCCTAAGTGGGATGGGTATGCCCAGACGTGGGTCCCTTGCTCACTGTGCCACTGGATTCAAGCTAGCCTGGCTGAAGAAGGGTGACATACCCTGAAACCGGTCCCAGGATGCTTGTTTCCGGTCCAGGGAGGACCTGGCCTGGCAGTTCGGTCTGGACTGTTCCCATGGGGCACAGGGTCAAGACTGATTTGCATATGGCTGGGTCCAAACTGGGGTGGCGTAGTGGGCAAAAGAACGATGGATTTAACCCAGATCTTTTGACTGGCGGAGAATGTTTGCATTGTCAGCATTCCGTCCATCATTTGTTTGCTGTAACACTTTTCGCCCTAAGTGGGATGGGTATGCCCAGACGTGGGTCCCTTGCTCACTGTGCCACTGGATTCAAGCTAGCCTGGCTGAAGAAGGGTGACATACCCTGAAACCGGTCCCAGGATGCTTGTTTCCGGTCCAGGGAGGACCTGGCCTGGCAGTTCGGTCTGGACTGTTCCCATGGGGCACAGGGTCAAGACTGATTTGCATATGGCTGGGTCCAAACTGGGGTGGCGTAGTGGGCAAAAGAACGATGGATTTAACCCAGATCTTTTGACTGGCGGAGAATGTTTGCATTGTCAGCATTCCGTCCATCATTTGTTTGCTGTAACACTTTTCGCCCTAAGTGGGATGGGTATGCCCAGACGTGGGTCCCTTGCTCACTGTGCCACTGGATTCAAGCTAGCCTGGCTGAAGAAGGGTGACATACCCTGAAACCGGTCCCAGGATGCTTGTTTCCGGTCCAGGGAGGACCTGGCCTGGCAGTTCGGTCTGGACTGTTCCCATGGGGCACAGGGTCAAGACTGATTTGCATATGGCTGGGTCCAAACTGGGGTGGCGTAGTGGGCAAAAGAACGATGGATTTAACCCAGATCTTTTGACTGGCGGAGAATGTTTGCATTGTCAGCATTCCGTCCATCATTTGTTTGCTGTAACACTTTTCGCCCTAAGTGGGATGGGTATGCCCAGACGTGGGTCCCTTGCTCACTGTGCCACTGGATTCAAGCTAGCCTGGCTGAAGAAGGGTGACATACCCTGAAACCGGTCCCAGGATGCTTGTTTCCGGTCCAGGGAGGACCTGGCCTGGCAGTTCGGTCTGGACTGTTCCCATGGGGCACAGGGTCAAGACTGATTTGCATATGGCTGGGTCCAAACTGGGGTGGCGTAGTGGGCAAAAGAACGATGGATTTAACCCAGATCTTTTGACTGGCGGAGAATGTTTGCATTGTCAGCATTCCGTCCATCATTTGTTTGCTGTAACACTTTTCGCCCTAAGTGGGATGGGTATGCCCAGACGTGGGTCCCTTGCTCACTGTGCCACTGGATTCAAGCTAGCCTGGCTGAAGAAGGGTGACATACCCTGAAACCGGTCCCAGGATGCTTGTTTCCGGTCCAGGGAGGACCTGGCCTGGCAGTTCGGTCTGGACTGTTCCCATGGGGCACAGGGTCAAGACTGATTTGCATATGGCTGGGTCCAAACTGGGGTGGCGTAGTGGGCAAAAGAACGATGGATTTAACCCAGATCTTTTGACTGGCGGAGAATGTTTGCATTGTCAGCATTCCGTCCATCATTTGTTTGCTGTAACACTTTTCGCCCTAAGTGGGATGGGTATGCCCAGACGTGGGTCCCTTGCTCACTGTGCCACTGGATTCAAGCTAGCCTGGCTGAAGAAGGGTGACATACCCTGAAACCGGTCCCAGGATGCTTGTTTCCGGTCCAGGGAGGACCTGGCCTGGCAGTTCGGTCTGGACTGTTCCCATGGGGCACAGGGTCAAGACTGATTTGCATATGGCTGGGTCCAAACTGGGGTGGCGTAGTGGGCAAAAGAACGATGGATTTAACCCAGATCTTTTGACTGGCGGAGAATGTTTGCATTGTCAGCATTCCGTCCATCATTTGTTTGCTGTAACACTTTTCGCCCTAAGTGGGATGGGTATGCCCAGACGTGGGTCCCTTGCTCACTGTGCCACTGGATTCAAGCTAGCCTGGCTGAAGAAGGGTGACATACCCTGAAACCGGTCCCAGGATGCTTGTTTCCGGTCCAGGGAGGACCTGGCCTGGCAGTTCGGTCTGGACTGTTCCCATGGGGCACAGGGTCAAGACTGATTTGCATATGGCTGGGTCCAAACTGGGGTGGCGTAGTGGGCAAAAGAACGATGGATTTAACCCAGATCTTTTGACTGGCGGAGAATGTTTGCATTGTCAGCATTCCGTCCATCATTTGTTTGCTGTAACACTTTTCGCCCTAAGTGGGATGGGTATGCCCAGACGTGGGTCCCTTGCTCACTGTGCCACTGGATTCAAGCTAGCCTGGCTGAAGAAGGGTGACATACCCTGAAACCGGTCCCAGGATGCTTGTTTCCGGTCCAGGGAGGACCTGGCCTGGCAGTTCGGTCTGGACTGTTCCCATGGGGCACAGGGTCAAGACTGATTTGCATATGGCTGGGTCCAAACTGGGGTGGCGTAGTGGGCAAAAGAACGATGGATTTAACCCAGATCTTTTGACTGGCGGAGAATGTTTGCATTGTCAGCATTCCGTCCATCATTTGTTTGCTGTAACACTTTTCGCCCTAAGTGGGATGGGTATGCCCAGACGTGGGTCCCTTGCTCACTGTGCCACTGGATTCAAGCTAGCCTGGCTGAAGAAGGGTGACATACCCTGAAACCGGTCCCAGGATGCTTGTTTCCGGTCCAGGGAGGACCTGGCCTGGCAGTTCGGTCTGGACTGTTCCCATGGGGCACAGGGTCAAGACTGATTTGCATATGGCTGGGTCCAAACTGGGGTGGCGTAGTGGGCAAAAGAACGATGGATTTAACCCAGATCTTTTGACTGGCGGAGAATGTTTGCATTGTCAGCATTCCGTCCATCATTTGTTTGCTGTAACACTTTTCGCCCTAAGTGGGATGGGTATGCCCAGACGTGGGTCCCTTGCTCACTGTGCCACTGGATTCAAGCTAGCCTGGCTGAAGAAGGGTGACATACCCTGAAACCGGTCCCAGGATGCTTGTTTCCGGTCCAGGGAGGACCTGGCCTGGCAGTTCGGTCTGGACTGTTCCCATGGGGCACAGGGTCAAGACTGATTTGCATATGGCTGGGTCCAAACTGGGGTGGCGTAGTGGGCAAAAGAACGATGGATTTAACCCAGATCTTTTGACTGGCGGAGAATGTTTGCATTGTCAGCATTCCGTCCATCATTTGTTTGCTGTAACACTTTTCGCCCTAAGTGGGATGGGTATGCCCAGACGTGGGTCCCTTGCTCACTGTGCCACTGGATTCAAGCTAGCCTGGCTGAAGAAGGGTGACATACCCTGAAACCGGTCCCAGGATGCTTGTTTCCGGTCCAGGGAGGACCTGGCCTGGCAGTTCGGTCTGGACTGTTCCCATGGGGCACAGGGTCAAGACTGATTTGCATATGGCTGGGTCCAAACTGGGGTGGCGTAGTGGGCAAAAGAACGATGGATTTAACCCAGATCTTTTGACTGGCGGAGAATGTTTGCATTGTCAGCATTCCGTCCATCATTTGTTTGCTGTAACACTTTTCGCCCTAAGTGGGATGGGTATGCCCAGACGTGGGTCCCTTGCTCACTGTGCCACTGGATTCAAGCTAGCCTGGCTGAAGAAGGGTGACATACCCTGAAACCGGTCCCAGGATGCTTGTTTCCGGTCCAGGGAGGACCTGGCCTGGCAGTTCGGTCTGGACTGTTCCCATGGGGCACAGGGTCAAGACTGATTTGCATATGGCTGGGTCCAAACTGGGGTGGCGTAGTGGGCAAAAGAACGATGGAT
Organism: Calotriton arnoldi; assembly: GCA_963921515.1. Taxonomy (NCBI): domain Eukaryota; kingdom Metazoa; phylum Chordata; class Amphibia; order Caudata; family Salamandridae; genus Calotriton; species Calotriton arnoldi. Next base: position 204,909 of record CAWUFW010007656.1, on the reverse strand, counting down.
TTAACCCAGATCTTTTGACTGGCGGAGAATGTTTGCATTGTCAGCATTCCGTCCATCATTTGTTTGCTGTAACACTTTTCGCCCTAAGTGGGATGGGTATGCCCAGACGTGGGTCCCTTGCTCACTGTGCCACTGGATTCAAGCTAGCCTGGCTGAAGAAGGGTGACATACCCTGAAACCGGTCCCAGGATGCTTGTTTCCGGTCCAGGGAGGACCTGGCCTGGCAGTTCGGTCTGGACTGTTCCCATGGGGCACAGGGTCAAGACTGATTTGCATATGGCTGGGTCCAAACTGGGGTGGCGTAGTGGGCAAAAGAACGATGGATTTAACCCAGATCTTTTGACTGGCGGAGAATGTTTGCATTGTCAGCATTCCGTCCATCATTTGTTTGCTGTAACACTTTTCGCCCTAAGTGGGATGGGTATGCCCAGACGTGGGTCCCTTGCTCACTGTGCCACTGGATTCAAGCTAGCCTGGCTGAAGAAGGGTGACATACCCTGAAACCGGTCCCAGGATGCTTGTTTCCGGTCCAGGGAGGACCTGGCCTGGCAGTTCGGTCTGGACTGTTCCCATGGGGCACAGGGTCAAGACTGATTTGCATATGGCTGGGTCCAAACTGGGGTGGCGTAGTGGGCAAAAGAACGATGGATTTAACCCAGATCTTTTGACTGGCGGAGAATGTTTGCATTGTCAGCATTCCGTCCATCATTTGTTTGCTGTAACACTTTTCGCCCTAAGAGGGATGGGTATGCCCAGACGTGGGTCCCTTGCTCACTGTGCCACTGGATTCAAGCTAGCCTGGCTGAAGAAGGGTGACATACCCTGAAACCGGTCCCAGGATGCTTGTTTCCGGTCCAGGGAGGACCTGGCCTGGCAGTTCGGTCTGGACTGTTCCCATGGGGCACAGGGTCAAGACTGATTTGCATATGGCTGGGTCCAAACTGGGGTGGCGTAGTGGGCAAAAGAACGATGGATTTAACCCAGATCTTTTGACTGGCGGAGAATGTTTGCATTGTCAGCATTCCGTCCATCATTTGTTTGCTGTAACACTTTTCGCCCTAAGTGGGATGGGTATGCCCAGACGTGGGTCCCTTGCTCACTGTGCCACTGGATTCAAGCTAGCCTGGCTGAAGAAGGGTGACATACCCTGAAACCGGTCCCAGGATGCTTGTTTCCGGTCCAGGGAGGACCTGGCCTGGCAGTTCGGTCTGGACTGTTCCCATGGGGCACAGGGTCAAGACTGATTTGCATATGGCTGGGTCCAAACTGGGGTGGCGTAGTGGGCAAAAGAACGATGGATTTAACCCAGATCTTTTGACTGGTGGAGAATGTTTGCATTGTCAGCATTCCGTCCATCATTTGTTTGCTGTAACACTTTTCGCCCTAAGTGGGATGGGTATGCCCAGACGTGGGTCCCTTGCTCACTGTGCCACTGGATCCAAGCTAGCCTGGCTGAAGAAGGGTGACATACCCTGAAACCGGTCCCAGGATGCTTGTTTCCGGTCCAGGGAGGACCTGGCCTGGCAGTTCGGTCTGGACTGTTCCCATGGGGCACAGGGTCAAGACTGATTTGCAAATGCCTGTGTCCAAACTGGGGTGGCGTAGTGGGCAAAAGAACGATGGATTTAACCCAGATCTTTTGACTGGCGGAGAATATTTGCATTGTCAGCATTCCGTCCATCATTTGTTTGCTGTAACACTTTTCGCCCTAAGTGGGATGGGTATGCCCAGACGTGGGTCCCTTGCTCACTGTGCCACTGGATTCAAGCTAGCCTGGCTGAAGAAGGGTGACATACCCTGAAACCGGTCCCAGGATGCTTGTTTCCGGTCCAGGGAGGACCTGGCCTGGCAGTTCGGTCTGGACTGTTCCCATGGGGCACAGGGTCAAGACTGATTTGCATATGGCTGGGTCCAAACTGGGGTGGCGTAGTGGGCAAAAGAACGATGGATTTAACCCAGATCTTTTGACTGGCGGAGAATGTTTGCATTGTCAGCATTCCGTCCATCATTTGTTTGCTGTAACACTTTTCGCCCTAAGTGGGATGGGTATGCCCAGACGTGGGTCCCTTGCTCACTGTGCCACTGGATTCAAGCTAGCCTGGCTGAAGAAGGGTGACATACCCTGAAACCGGTCCCAGGATGCTTGTTTCCGGTCCAGGGAGGACCTGGCCTGGCAGTTCGGTCTGGACTGTTCCCATGGGGCACAGGGTCAAGACTGATTTGCATATGGCTGGGTCCAAACTGGGGTGGCGTAGTGGGCAAAAGAACGATGGATTTAACCCAGATCTTTTGACTGGCGGAGAATGTTTGCATTGTCAGCATTCCGTCCATCATTTGTTTGCTGTAACACTTTTCGCCCTAAGTGGGATGGGTATGCCCAGACGTGGGTCCCTTGCTCACTGTGCCACTGGATTCAAGCTAGCCTGGCTGAAGAAGGGTGACATACCCTGAAACCGGTCCCAGGATGCTTGTTTCCGGTCCAGGGAGGACCTGGCCTGGCAGTTCGGTCTGGACTGTTCCCATGGGGCACAGGGTCAAGACTGATTTGCATATGGCTGGGTCCAAACTGGGGTGGCGTAGTGGGCAAAAGAACGATGGATTTAACCCAGATCTTTTGACTGGCGGAGAATGTTTGCATTGTCAGCATTCCGTCCATCATTTGTTTGCTGTAACACTTTTCGCCCTAAGTGGGATGGGTATGCCCAGACGTGGGTCCCTTGCTCACTGTTCCACTGGATTCAAGCTAGCCTGGCTGAAGAAGGGTGACATACCCTGAAACCGGTCCCAGGATGCTTGTTTCTGGTCCAGGGAGGACCTGGCCTGGCAGTTCGGTCTGGACTGTTCTCATGGGGCACAGGGTCAAGACTGATTTGCATATGCCTGTGTCCAAACTGGGGTGGCGTAGTGGGCAAAAGAACGATGGATTTAACCCAGATCTTTTGACTGGCGGAGAATGTTTGCATTGTCAGCATTCCGTCCATCATTTGTTTGCTGTAACACTTTTTGCCCTAAGTGGGATGGGTATGCCCAGACGTGGGTCCCTTGCTCACTGTGCCACTGGATTCAAGCTAGCCTGACTGAAGAAGGGTGACATACCCTGAAACCGGTCCCAGGATGCTTGTTTCCGGTCCAGGGAGGACCTGGCCTGGCAGTTCGGTCTGGACTGTTCCCATGGGGCACAGGGTCAAGACTGATTTGCATATGGCTGGGTCCAAACTGGGGTGGCGTAGTGGGCAAAAGAACGATGGATTTAACCCAGATCTTTTGACTGGCGGAGAATGTTTGCATTGTCAGCATTCCGTCCATCATTTGTTTGCTGTAACACTTTTCGCCCTAAGTGGGATGGGTATGCCCAGACGTGGGTCCCTCGCTCACTGTGCCACTGGATTCAAGCTAGCCTGGCTGAAGAAGGGTGACATACCCTGAAACCGGTCCCAGGATGCTTGTTTCCGGTCCAGAGAGGACCTGGCCTGGCAGTTCGGTCTGGACTGTTCCCATGGGGCACAGGGTCAAGACTGATTTGCATATGGCTGGGTCCAAACTGGGGTGGCGTAGTGGGCAAAAGAACGATGGATTTAACCCAGATCTTTTGACTGGCGGAGAATGTTTGCATTGTCAGCATTCCGTCCATCATTTGTTTGCTGTAACACTTTTCGCCCTAAGTGGGATGGGTATGCCCAGACGTGGGTCCCTTGCTCACTGTGCCACTGGATTCAAGCTAGCCTGGCTGAAGAAGGGTGACATACCCTGAAACCGGTCCCAGGATGCTTGTTTCCGGTCCAGGGAGGACCTGGCCTGGCAGTTCGGTCTGGACTGTTCCCATGGGGCACAGGGTCAAGACTGATTTGCATATGGCTGGGTCCAAACTGGGGTGGCGTAGTGGGCAAAAGAACGATGGATTTAACCCAGATCTTTTGACTGGCGGAGAATGTTTGCATTGTCAGCATTCCGTCCATCATTTGTTTGCTGTAACACTTTTCGCCCTAAGTGGGATGGGTATGCCCAGACGTGGGTCCCTTGCTCACTGTGCCACTGGATTCAAGCTAGCCTGGCTGAAGAAGGGTGACATACCCTGAAACCGGTCCCAGGATGCTTGTTTCCGGTCCAGGGAGGACCTGGCCTGGCAGTTCGGTCTGGACTGTTCCCATGGGGCACAGGGTCAAGACTGATTTGCATATGGCTGGGTCCAAACTGGGGTGGCGTAGTGGGCAAAAGAACGATGGATTTAACCCAGATCTTTTGACTGGCGGAGAATGTTTGCATTGTCAGCATTCCGTCCATCATTTGTTTGCTGTAACACTTTTCGCCCTAAGTGGGATGGGTATGCCCAGACGTGGGTCCCTTGCTCACTGTGCCACTGGATTCAAGCTAGCCTGGCTGAAGAAGGGTGACATACCCTGAAACCGGTCCCAGGATGCTTGTTTCCGGTCCAGGGAGGACCTGGCCTGGCAGTTCGGTCTGGACTGTTCCCATGGGGCACAGGGTCAAGACTGATTTGCATATGGCTGGGTCCAAACTGGGGTGGCGTAGTGGGCAAAAGAACGATGGATTTAACCCAGATCTTTTGACTGGTGGAGAATGTTTGCATTGTCAGCATTCCGTCCATCATTTGTTTGCTGTAACACTTTTCGCCCTAAGTGGGATGGGTATGCCCAGACGTGGGTCCCTTGCTCACTGTGCCACTGGATTCAAGCTAGCCTGGCTGAAGAAGGGTGACATACCCTGAAACCGGTCCCAGGATGCTTGTTTCCGGTCCAGGGAGGACCTGGCCTGGCAGTTCGGTCTGGACTGTTCCCATGGGGCACAGGGTCAAGACTGATTTGCATATGGCTGGGTCCAAACTGGGGTGGCGTAGTGGGCAAAAGAACGATGGATTTAACCCAGATCTTTTGACTGGCGGAGAATGTTTGCATTGTCAGCATTCCGTCCATCATTTGTTTGCTGTAACACTTTTCGCCCTAAGTGGGATGGGTATGCCCAGACGTGGGTCCCTTGCTCACTGTGCCACTGGATTCAAGCTAGCCTGGCTGAAGAAGGGTGACATACCCTGAAACCGGTCCCAGGATGCTTGTTTCCGGTCCAGGGAGGACCTGGCCTGGCAGTTCGGTCTGGACTGTTCCCATGGGGCACAGGGTCAAGACTGATTTGCATATGGCTGGGTCCAAACTGGGGTGGCGTAGTGGGCAAAAGAACGATGGATTTAACCCAGATCTTTTGACTGGCGGAGAATGTTTGCATTGTCAGCATTCCGTCCATCATTTGTTTGCTGTAACACTTTTCGCCCTAAGTGGGATGGGTATGCCCAGACGTGGGTCCCTTGCTCACTGTGCCACTGGATTCAAGCTAGCCTGGCTGAAGAAGGGTGACATACCCTGAAACCGGTCCCAGGATGCTTGTTTCCGGTCCAGGGAGGACCTGGCCTGGCAGTTCGGTCTGGACTGTTCCCATGGGGCACAGGGTCAAGACTGATTTGCATATGGCTGGGTCCAAACTGGGGTGGCGTAGTGGGCAAAAGAACGATGGATTTAACCCAGATCTTTTGACTGGCGGAGAATGTTTGCATTGTCAGCATTCCGTCCATCATTTGTTTGCTGTAACACTTTTCGCCCTAAGTGGGATGGGTATGCCCAGACGTGGGTCCCTTGCTCACTGTGCCACTGGATTCAAGCTAGCCTGGCTGAAGAAGGGTGACATACCCTGAAACCGGTCCCAGGATGCTTGTTTCCGGTCCAGGGAGGACCTGGCCTGGCAGTTCGGTCTGGACTGTTCCCATGGGGCACAGGGTCAAGACTGATTTGCATATGGCTGGGTCCAAACTGGGGTGGCGTAGTGGGCAAAAGAACGATGGATTTAACCCAGATCTTTTGACTGGCGGAGAATGTTTGCATTGTCAGCATTCCGTCCATCATTTGTTTGCTGTAACACTTTTCGCCCTAAGTGGGATGGGTATGCCCAGACGTGGGTCCCTTGCTCACTGTGCCACTGGATTCAAGCTAGCCTGGCTGAAGAAGGGTGACATACCCTGAAACCGGTCCCAGGATGCTTGTTTCCGGTCCAGGGAGGACCTGGCCTGGCAGTTCGGTCTGGACTGTTCCCATGGGGCACAGGGTCAAGACTGATTTGCATATGGCTGGGTCCAAACTGGGGTGGCGTAGTGGGCAAAAGAACGATGGATTTAACCCAGATCTTTTGACTGGCGGAGAATGTTTGCATTGTCAGCATTCCGTCCATCATTTGTTTGCTGTAACACTTTTCGCCCTAAGTGGGATGGGTATGCCCAGACGTGGGTCCCTTGCTCACTGTGCCACTGGATTCAAGCTAGCCTGGCTGAAGAAGGGTGACATACCCTGAAACCGGTCCCAGGATGCTTGTTTCCGGTCCAGGGAGGACCTGGCCTGGCAGTTCGGTCTGGACTGTTCCCATGGGGCACAGGGTCAAGACTGATTTGCATATGGCTGGGTCCAAACTGGGGTGGCGTAGTGGGCAAAAGAACGATGGATTTAACCCAGATCTTTTGACTGGCGGAGAATGTTTGCATTGTCAGCATTCCGTCCATCATTTGTTTGCTGTAACACTTTTCGCCCTAAGTGGGATGGGTATGCCCAGACGTGGGTCCCTTGCTCACTGTGCCACTGGATTCAAGCTAGCCTGGCTGAAGAAGGGTGACATACCCTGAAACCGGTCCCAGGATGCTTGTTTCCGGTCCAGGGAGGACCTGGCCTGGCAGTTCGGTCTGGACTGTTCCCATGGGGCACAGGGTCAAGACTGATTTGCATATGGCTGGGTCCAAACTGGGGTGGCGTAGTGGGCAAAAGAACGATGGATTTAACCCAGATCTTTTGACTGGCGGAGAATGTTTGCATTGTCAGCATTCCGTCCATCATTTGTTTGCTGTAACACTTTTCGCCCTAAGTGGGATGGGTATGCCCAGACGTGGGTCCCTTGCTCACTGTGCCACTGGATTCAAGCTAGCCTGGCTGAAGAAGGGTGACATACCCTGAAACCGGTCCCAGGATGCTTGTTTCCGGTCCAGGGAGGACCTGGCCTGGCAGTTCGGTCTGGACTGTTCCCATGGGGCACAGGGTCAAGACTGATTTGCATATGGCTGGGTCCAAACTGGGGTGGCGTAGTGGGCAAAAGAACGATGGATTTAACCCAGATCTTTTGACTGGCGGAGAATGTTTGCATTGTCAGCATTCCGTCCATCATTTGTTTGCTGTAACACTTTTCGCCCTAAGTGGGATGGGTATGCCCAGACGTGGGTCCCTTGCTCACTGTGCCACTGGATTCAAGCTAGCCTGGCTGAAGAAGGGTGACATACCCTGAAACCGGTCCCAGGATGCTTGTTTCCGGTCCAGGGAGGACCTGGCCTGGCAGTTCGGTCTGGACTGTTCCCATGGGGCACAGGGTCAAGACTGATTTGCATATGGCTGGGTCCAAACTGGGGTGGCGTAGTGGGCAAAAGAACGATGGATTTAACCCAGATCTTTTGACTGGCGGAGAATGTTTGCATTGTCAGCATTCCGTCCATCATTTGTTTGCTGTAACACTTTTCGCCCTAAGTGGGATGGGTATGCCCAGACGTGGGTCCCTTGCTCACTGTGCCACTGGATTCAAGCTAGCCTGGCTGAAGAAGGGTGACATACCCTGAAACCGGTCCCAGGATGCTTGTTTCCGGTCCAGGGAGGACCTGGCCTGGCAGTTCGGTCTGGACTGTTCCCATGGGGCACAGGGTCAAGACTGATTTGCATATGGCTGGGTCCAAACTGGGGTGGCGTAGTGGGCAAAAGAACGATGGATTTAACCCAGATCTTTTGACTGGCGGAGAATGTTTGCATTGTCAGCATTCCGTCCATCATTTGTTTGCTGTAACACTTTTCGCCCTAAGTGGGATGGGTATGCCCAGACGTGGGTCCCTTGCTCACTGTGCCACTGGATTCAAGCTAGCCTGGCTGAAGAAGGGTGACATACCCTGAAACCGGTCCCAGGATGCTTGTTTCCGGTCCAGGGAGGACCTGGCCTGGCAGTTCGGTCTGGACTGTTCCCATGGGGCACAGGGTCAAGACTGATTTGCATATGGCTGGGTCCAAACTGGGGTGGCGTAGTGGGCAAAAGAACGATGGATTTAACCCAGATCTTTTGACTGGCGGAGAATGTTTGGATTGTCAGCATTCCGTCCATCATTTGTTTGCTGTAACACTTTTCGCCCTAAGTGGGATGGGTATGCCCAGACGTGGGTCCCTTGCTCACTGTGCCACTGGATTCAAGCTAGCCTGGCTGAAGAAGGGTGACATACCCTGAAACCGGTCCCAGGATGCTTGTTTCCGGTCCAGGGAGGACCTGGCCTGGCAGTTCGGTCTGGACTGTTCCCATGGGGCACAGGGTCAAGACTGATTTGCATATGGCTGGGTCCAAACTGGGGTGGCGTAGTGGGCAAAAGAACGATGGATTTAACCCAGATCTTTTGACTGGCGGAGAATGTTTGCATTGTCAGCATTCCGTCCATCATTTGTTTGCTGTAACACTTTTCGCCCTAAGTGGGATGGGTATGCCCAGACGTGGGTCCCTTGCTCACTGTGCCACTGGATTCAAGCTAGCCTGGCTGAAGAAGGGTGACATACCCTGAAACCGGTCCCAGGATGCTTGTTTCCGGTCCAGGGAGGACCTGGCCTGGCAGTTCGGTCTGGACTGTTCCCATGGGGCACAGGGTCAAGACTGATTTGCATATGGCTGGGTCCAAACTGGGGTGGCGTAGTGGGCAAAAGAACGATGGATTTAACCCAGATCTTTTGACTGGCGGAGAATGTTTGCATTGTCAGCATTCCGTCCATCATTTGTTTGCTGTAACACTTTTCGCCCTAAGTGGGATGGGTATGCCCAGACGTGGGTCCCTTGCTCACTGTGCCACTGGATTCAAGCTAGCCTGGCTGAAGAAGGGTGACATACCCTGAAACCGGTCCCAGGATGCTTGTTTCCGGTCCAGGGAGGACCTGGCCTGGCAGTTCGGTCTGGACTGTTCCCATGGGGCACAGGGTCAAGACTGATTTGCATATGGCTGGGTCCAAACTGGGGTGGCGTAGTGGGCAAAAGAACGATGGATTTAACCCAGATCTTTTGACTGGCGGAGAATGTTTGCATTGTCAGCATTCCGTCCATCATTTGTTTGCTGTAACACTTTTCGCCCTAAGTGGGATGGGTATGCCCAGACGTGGGTCCCTTGCTCACTGTGCCACTGGATTCAAGCTAGCCTGGCTGAAGAAGGGTGACATACCCTGAAACCGGTCCCAGGATGCTTGTTTCCGGTCCAGGGAGGACCTGGCCTGGCAGTTCGGTCTGGACTGTTCCCATGGGGCACAGGGTCAAGACTGATTTGCATATGGCTGGGTCCAAACTGGGGTGGCGTAGTGGGCAAAAGAACGATGGATTTAACCCAGATCTTTTGACTGGCGGAGAATGTTTGCATTGTCAGCATTCCGTCCATCATTTGTTTGCTGTAACACTTTTCGCCCTAAGTGGGATGGGTATGCCCAGACGTGGGTCCCTTGCTCACTGTGCCACTGGATTCAAGCTAGCCTGGCTGAAGAAGGGTGACATACCCTGAAACCGGTCCCAGGATGCTTGTTTCCGGTCCAGGGAGGACCTGGCCTGGCAGTTCGGTCTGGACTGTTCCCATGGGGCACAGGGTCAAGACTGATTTGCATATGGCTGGGTCCAAACTGGGGTGGCGTAGTGGGCAAAAGAACGATGGATTTAACCCAGATCTTTTGACTGGCGGAGAATGTTTGCATTGTCAGCATTCCGTCCATCATTTGTTTGCTGTAACACTTTTCGCCCTAAGTGGGATGGGTATGCCCAGACGTGGGTCCCTTGCTCACTGTGCCACTGGATTCAAGCTAGCCTGGCTGAAGAAGGGTGACATACCCTGAAACCGGTCCCAGGATGCTTGTTTCCGGTCCAGGGAGGACCTGGCCTGGCAGTTCGGTCTGGACTGTTCCCATGGGGCACAGGGTCAAGACTGATTTGCATATGGCTGGGTCCAAACTGGGGTGGCGTAGTGGGCAAAAGAACGATGGATTTAACCCAGATCTTTTGACTGGCGGAGAATGTTTGCATTGTCAGCATTCCGTCCATCATTTGTTTGCTGTAACACTTTTCGCCCTAAGTGGGATGGGTATGCCCAGACGTGGGTCCCTTGCTCACTGTGCCACTGGATTCAAGCTAGCCTGGCTGAAGAAGGGTGACATACCCTGAAACCGGTCCCAGGATGCTTGTTTCCGGTCCAGGGAGGACCTGGCCTGGCAGTTCGGTCTGGACTGTTCCCATGGGGCACAGGGTCAAGACTGATTTGCATATGGCTGGGTCCAAACTGGGGTGGCGTAGTGGGCAAAAGAACGATGGATTTAACCCAGATCTTTTGACTGGCGGAGAATGTTTGCATTGTCAGCATTCCGTCCATCATTTGTTTGCTGTAACACTTTTCGCCCTAAGTGGGATGGGTATGCCCAGACGTGGGTCCCTTGCTCACTGTGCCACTGGATTCAAGCTAGCCTGGCTGAAGAAGGGTGACATACCCTGAAACCGGTCCCAGGATGCTTGTTTCCGGTCCAGGGAGGACCTGGCCTGGCAGTTCGGTCTGGACTGTTCCCATGGGGCACAGGGTCAAGACTGATTTGCATATGGCTGGGTCCAAACTGGGGTGGCGTAGTGGGCAAAAGAACGATGGATTTAACCCAGATCTTTTGACTGGCGGAGAATGTTTGCATTGTCAGCATTCCGTCCATCATTTGTTTGCTGTAACACTTTTCGCCCTAAGTGGGATGGGTATGCCCAGACGTGGGTCCCTTGCTCACTGTGCCACTGGATTCAAGCTAGCCTGGCTGAAGAAGGGTGACATACCCTGAAACCGGTCCCAGGATGCTTGTTTCCGGTCCAGGGAGGACCTGGCCTGGCAGTTCGGTCTGGACTGTTCCCATGGGGCACAGGGTCAAGACTGATTTGCATATGGCTGGGTCCAAACTGGGGTGGCGTAGTGGGCAAAAGAACGATGGATTTAACCCAGATCTTTTGACTGGCGGAGAATGTTTGCATTGTCAGCATTCCGTCCATCATTTGTTTGCTGTAACACTTTTCGCCCTAAGTGGGATGGGTATGCCCAGACGTGGGTCCCTTGCTCACTGTGCCACTGGATTCAAGCTAGCCTGGCTGAAGAAGGGTGACATACCCTGAAACCGGTCCCAGGATGCTTGTTTCCGGTCCAGGGAGGACCTGGCCTGGCAGTTCGGTCTGGACTGTTCCCATGGGGCACAGGGTCAAGACTGATTTGCATATGGCTGGGTCCAAACTGGGGTGGCGTAGTGGGCAAAAGAACGATGGATTTAACCCAGATCTTTTGACTGGCGGAGAATGTTTGCATTGTCAGCATTCCGTCCATCATTTGTTTGCTGTAACACTTTTCGCCCTAAGTGGGATGGGTATGCCCAGACGTGGGTCCCTTGCTCACTGTGCCACTGGATTCAAGCTAGCCTGGCTGAAGAAGGGTGACATACCCTGAAACCGGTCCCAGGATGCTTGTTTCCGGTCCAGGGAGGACCTGGCCTGGCAGTTCGGTCTGGACTGTTCCCATGGGGCACAGGGTCAAGACTGATTTGCATATGGCTGGGTCCAAACTGGGGTGGCGTAGTGGGCAAAAGAACGATGGATTTAACCCAGATCTTTTGACTGGCGGAGAATGTTTGCATTGTCAGCATTCCGTCCATCATTTGTTTGCTGTAACACTTTTCGCCCTAAGTGGGATGGGTATGCCCAGACGTGGGTCCCTTGCTCACTGTGCCACTGGATTCAAGCTAGCCTGGCTGAAGAAGGGTGACATACCCTGAAACCGGTCCCAGGATGCTTGTTTCCGGTCCAGGGAGGACCTGGCCTGGCAGTTCGGTCTGGACTGTTCCCATGGGGCACAGGGTCAAGACTGATTTGCATATGGCTGGGTCCAAACTGGGGTGGCGTAGTGGGCAAAAGAACGATGGATTTAACCCAGATCTTTTGACTGGCGGAGAATGTTTGCATTGTCAGCATTCCGTCCATCATTTGTTTGCTGTAACACTTTTCGCCCTAAGTGGGATGGGTATGCCCAGACGTGGGTCCCTTGCTCACTGTGCCACTGGATTCAAGCTAGCCTGGCTGAAGAAGGGTGACATACCCTGAAACCGGTCCCAGGATGCTTGTTTCCGGTCCAGGGAGGACCTGGCCTGGCAGTTCGGTCTGGACTGTTCCCATGGGGCACAGGGTCAAGACTGATTTGCATATGGCTGGGTCCAAACTGGGGTGGCGTAGTGGGCAAAAGAACGATGGATTTAACCCAGATCTTTTGACTGGCGGAGAATGTTTGCATTGTCAGCATTCCGTCCATCATTTGTTTGCTGTAACACTTTTCGCCCTAAGTGGGATGGGTATGCCCAGACGTGGGTCCCTTGCTCACTGTGCCACTGGATTCAAGCTAGCCTGGCTGAAGAAGGGTGACATACCCTGAAACCGGTCCCAGGATGCTTGTTTCCGGTCCAGGGAGGACCTGGCCTGGCAGTTCGGTCTGGACTGTTCCCATGGGGCACAGGGTCAAGACTGATTTGCATATGGCTGGGTCCAAACTGGGGTGGCGTAGTGGGCAAAAGAACGATGGATTTAACCCAGATCTTTTGACTGGCGGAGAATGTTTGCATTGTCAGCATTCCGTCCATCATTTGTTTGCTGTAACACTTTTCGCCCTAAGTGGGATGGGTATGCCCAGACGTGGGTCCCTTGCTCACTGTGCCACTGGATTCAAGCTAGCCTGGCTGAAGAAGGGTGACATACCCTGAAACCGGTCCCAGGATGCTTGTTTCCGGTCCAGGGAGGACCTGGCCTGGCAGTTCGGTCTGGACTGTTCCCATGGGGCACAGGGTCAAGACTGATTTGCATATGGCTGGGTCCAAACTGGGGTGGCGTAGTGGGCAAAAGAACGATGGATTTAACCCAGATCTTTTGACTGGCGGAGAATGTTTGCATTGTCAGCATTCCGTCCATCATTTGTTTGCTGTAACACTTTTCGCCCTAAGTGGGATGGGTATGCCCAGACGTGGGTCCCTTGCTCACTGTGCCACTGGATTCAAGCTAGCCTGGCTGAAGAAGGGTGACATACCCTGAAACCGGTCCCAGGATGCTTGTTTCCGGTCCAGGGAGGACCTGGCCTGGCAGTTCGGTCTGGACTGTTCCCATGGGGCACAGGGTCAAGACTGATTTGCATATGGCTGGGTCCAAACTGGGGTGGCGTAGTGGGCAAAAGAACGATGGATTTAACCCAGATCTTTTGACTGGCGGAGAATGTTTGCATTGTCAGCATTCCGTCCATCATTTGTTTGCTGTAACACTTTTCGCCCTAAGTGGGATGGGTATGCCCAGACGTGGGTCCCTTGCTCACTGTGCCACTGGATTCAAGCTAGCCTGGCTGAAGAAGGGTGACATACCCTGAAACCGGTCCCAGGATGCTTGTTTCCGGTCCAGGGAGGACCTGGCCTGGCAGTTCGGTCTGGACTGTTCCCATGGGGCACAGGGTCAAGACTGATTTGCATATGGCTGGGTCCAAACTGGGGTGGCGTAGTGGGCAAAAGAACGATGGATTTAACCCAGATCTTTTGACTGGCGGAGAATGTTTGCATTGTCAGCATTCCGTCCATCATTTGTTTGCTGTAACACTTTTCGCCCTAAGTGGGATGGGTATGCCCAGACGTGGGTCCCTTGCTCACTGTGCCACTGGATTCAAGCTAGCCTGGCTGAAGAAGGGTGACATACCCTGAAACCGGTCCCAGGATGCTTGTTTCCGGTCCAGGGAGGACCTGGCCTGGCAGTTCGGTCTGGACTGTTCCCATGGGGCACAGGGTCAAGACTGATTTGCATATGGCTGGGTCCAAACTGGGGTGGCGTAGTGGGCAAAAGAACGATGGATTTAACCCAGATCTTTTGACTGGCGGAGAATGTTTGCATTGTCAGCATTCCGTCCATCATTTGTTTGCTGTAACACTTTTCGCCCTAAGTGGGATGGGTATGCCCAGACGTGGGTCCCTTGCTCACTGTGCCACTGGATTCAAGCTAGCCTGGCTGAAGAAGGGTGACATACCCTGAAACCGGTCCCAGGATGCTTGTTTCCGGTCCAGGGAGGACCTGGCCTGGCAGTTCGGTCTGGACTGTTCCCATGGGGCACAGGGTCAAGACTGATTTGCATATGGCTGGGTCCAAACTGGGGTGGCGTAGTGGGCAAAAGAACGATGGATTTAACCCAGATCTTTTGACTGGCGGAGAATGTTTGCATTGTCAGCATTCCGTCCATCATTTGTTTGCTGTAACACTTTTCGCCCTAAGTGGGATGGGTATGCCCAGACGTGGGTCCCTTGCTCACTGTGCCACTGGATTCAAGCTAGCCTGGCTGAAGAAGGGTGACATACCCTGAAACCGGTCCCAGGATGCTTGTTTCCGGTCCAGGGAGGACCTGGCCTGGCAGTTCGGTCTGGACTGTTCCCATGGGGCACAGGGTCAAGACTGATTTGCATATGGCTGGGTCCAAACTGGGGTGGCGTAGTGGGCAAAAGAACGATGGATTTAACCCAGATCTTTTGACTGGCGGAGAATGTTTGCATTGTCAGCATTCCGTCCATCATTTGTTTGCTGTAACACTTTTCGCCCTAAGTGGGATGGGTATGCCCAGACGTGGGTCCCTTGCTCACTGTGCCACTGGATTCAAGCTAGCCTGGCTGAAGAAGGGTGACATACCCTGAAACCGGTCCCAGGATGCTTGTTTCCGGTCCAGGGAGGACCTGGCCTGGCAGTTCGGTCTGGACTGTTCCCATGGGGCACAGGGTCAAGACTGATTTGCATATGGCTGGGTCCAAACTGGGGTGGCGTAGTGGGCAAAAGAACGATGGATTTAACCCAGATCTTTTGACTGGCGGAGAATGTTTGCATTGTCAGCATTCCGTCCATCATTTGTTTGCTGTAACACTTTTCGCCCTAAGTGGGATGGGTATGCCCAGACGTGGGTCCCTTGCTCACTGTGCCACTGGATTCAAGCTAGCCTGGCTGAAGAAGGGTGACATACCCTGAAACCGGTCCCAGGATGCTTGTTTCCGGTCCAGGGAGGACCTGGCCTGGCAGTTCGGTCTGGACTGTTCCCATGGGGCACAGGGTCAAGACTGATTTGCATATGGCTGGGTCCAAACTGGGGTGGCGTAGTGGGCAAAAGAACGATGGATTTAACCCAGATCTTTTGACTGGCGGAGAATGTTTGCATTGTCAGCATTCCGTCCATCATTTGTTTGCTGTAACACTTTTCGCCCTAAGTGGGATGGGTATGCCCAGACGTGGGTCCCTTGCTCACTGTGCCACTGGATTCAAGCTAGCCTGGCTGAAGAAGGGTGACATACCCTGAAACCGGTCCCAGGATGCTTGTTTCCGGTCCAGGGAGGACCTGGCCTGGCAGTTCGGTCTGGACTGTTCCCATGGGGCACAGGGTCAAGACTGATTTGCATATGGCTGGGTCCAAACTGGGGTGGCGTAGTGGGCAAAAGAACGATGGATTTAACCCAGATCTTTTGACTGGCGGAGAATGTTTGCATTGTCAGCATTCCGTCCATCATTTGTTTGCTGTAACACTTTTCGCCCTAAGTGGGATGGGTATGCCCAGACGTGGGTCCCTTGCTCACTGTGCCACTGGATTCAAGCTAGCCTGGCTGAAGAAGGGTGACATACCCTGAAACCGGTCCCAGGATGCTTGTTTCCGGTCCAGGGAGGACCTGGCCTGGCAGTTCGGTCTGGACTGTTCCCATGGGGCACAGGGTCAAGACTGATTTGCATATGGCTGGGTCCAAACTGGGGTGGCGTAGTGGGCAAAAGAACGATGGATTTAACCCAGATCTTTTGACTGGCGGAGAATGTTTGCATTGTCAGCATTCCGTCCATCATTTGTTTGCTGTAACACTTTTCGCCCTAAGTGGGATGGGTATGCCCAGACGTGGGTCCCTTGCTCACTGTGCCACTGGATTCAAGCTAGCCTGGCTGAAGAAGGGTGACATACCCTGAAACCGGTCCCAGGATGCTTGTTTCCGGTCCAGGGAGGACCTGGCCTGGCAGTTCGGTCTGGACTGTTCCCATGGGGCACAGGGTCAAGACTGATTTGCATATGGCTGGGTCCAAACTGGGGTGGCGTAGTGGGCAAAAGAACGATGGATTTAACCCAGATCTTTTGACTGGCGGAGAATGTTTGCATTGTCAGCATTCCGTCCATCATTTGTTTGCTGTAACACTTTTCGCCCTAAGTGGGATGGGTATGCCCAGACGTGGGTCCCTTGCTCACTGTGCCACTGGATTCAAGCTAGCCTGGCTGAAGAAGGGTGACATACCCTGAAACCGGTCCCAGGATGCTTGTTTCCGGTCCAGGGAGGACCTGGCCTGGCAGTTCGGTCTGGACTGTTCCCATGGGGCACAGGGTCAAGACTGATTTGCATATGGCTGGGTCCAAACTGGGGTGGCGTAGTGGGCAAAAGAACGATGGATTTAACCCAGATCTTTTGACTGGCGGAGAATGTTTGGATTGTCAGCATTCCGTCCATCATTTGTTTGCTGTAACACTTTTCGCCCTAAGTGGGATGGGTATGCCCAGACGTGGGTCCCTTGCTCACTGTGCCACTGGATTCAAGCTAGCCTGGCTGAAGAAGGGTGACATACCCTGAAACCGGTCCCAGGATGCTTGTTTCCGGTCCAGGGAGGACCTGGCCTGGCAGTTCGGTCTGGACTGTTCCCATGGGGCACAGGGTCAAGACTGATTTGCATATGGCTGGGTCCAAACTGGGGTGCCCTAGTGGGCAAAAGAACGATGGATTTAACCCAGATCTTTTGACTGGCGGAGAATGTTTGCATTGTCAGCATTCCGTCCATCATTTGTTTGCTGTAACACTTTTCGCCCTAAGTGGGATGGGTATGCCCAGACGTGGGTCCCTTGCTCACTGTGCCACTGGATTCAAGCTAGCCTGGCTGAAGAAGGGTGACATACCCTGAAACCGGTCCCAGGATGCTTGTTTCCGGTCCAGGGAGGACCTGGCCTGGCAGTTCGGTCTGGACTGTTCCCATGGGGCACAGGGTCAAGACTGATTTGCATATGGCTGGGTCCAAACTGGGGTGGCGTAGTGGGCAAAAGAACGATGGATTTAACCCAGATCTTTTGACTGGCGGAGAATGTTTGCATTGTCAGCATTCCGTCCATCATTTGTTTGCTGTAACACTTTTCGCCCTAAGTGGGATGGGTATGCCCAGACGTGGGTCCCTTGCTCACTGTGCCACTGGATTCAAGCTAGCCTGGCTGAAGAAGGGTGACATACCCTGAAACCGGTCCCAGGATGCTTGTTTCCGGTCCAGGGAGGACCTGGCCTGGCAGTTCGGTCTGGACTGTTCCCATGGGGCACAGGGTCAAGACTGATTTGCATATGGCTGGGTCCAAACTGGGGTGGCGTAGTGGGCAAAAGAACGATGGATTTAACCCAGATCTTTTGACTGGCGGAGAATGTTTGCATTGTCAGCATTCCGTCCATCATTTGTTTGCTGTAACACTTTTCGCCCTAAGTGGGATGGGTATGCCCAGACGTGGGTCACTTGCTCACTGTGCCACTGGATTCAAGCTAGCCTGGCTGAAGAAGGGTGACATACCCTGAAACCGGTCCCAGGATGCTTGTTTCCGGTCCAGGGAGGACCTGGCCTGGCAGTTCGGTCTGGACTGTTCCCATGCGGCACAGGGTCAAGACTGATTTGCATATGGCTGGGTCCAAACTGGGGTGGCGTAGTGGGCAAAAGAACGATGGATTTAACCCAGATCTTTTGACTGGCGGAGAATGTTTGCATTGTCAGCATTCCGTCCATCATTTGTTTGCTGTAACACTTTTCGCCCTAAGTGGGATGGGTATGCCCAGACGTGGGTCCCTTGCTCACTGTGCCACTGGATTCAAGCTAGCCTGGCTGAAGAAGGGTGACATACCCTGAAACCGGTCCCAGGATGCTTGTTTCCGGTCCAGGGAGGACCTGGCCTGGCAGTTCGGTCTGGACTGTTCCCATGGGGCACAGGGTCAAGACTGATTTGCATATGGCTGGGTCCAAACTGGGGTGGCGTAGTGGGCAAAAGAACGATGGATTTAACCCAGATCTTTTGACTGGCGGAGAATGTTTGCATTGTCAGCATTCCGTCCATCATTTGTTTGCTGTAACACTTTTCGCCCTAAGTGGGATGGGTATGCCCAGACGTGGGTCCCTTGCTCACTGTGCCACTGGATTCAAGCTAGCCTGGCTGAAGAAGGGTGACATACCCTGAAACCGGTCCCAGGATGCTTGTTTCCGGTCCAGGGAGGACCTGGCCTGGCAGTTCGGTCTGGACTGTTCCCATGGGGCACAGGGTCAAGACTGATTTGCATATGGCTGGGTCCAAACTGGGGTGGCGTAGTGGGCAAAAGAACGATGGATTTAACCCAGATCTTTTGACTGGCGGAGAATGTTTGCATTGTCAGCATTCCGTCCATCATTTGTTTGCTGTAACACTTTTCGCCCTAAGTGGGATGGGTATGCCCAGACGTGGGTCCCTTGCTCACTGTGCCACTGGATTCAAGCTAGCCTGGCTGAAGAAGGGTGACATACCCTGAAACCGGTCCCAGGATGCTTGTTTCCGGTCCAGGGAGGACCTGGCCTGGCAGTTCGGTCTGGACTGTTCCCATGGGGCACAGGGTCAAGACTGATTTGCATATGGCTGGGTCCAAACTGGGGTGGCGTAGTGGGCAAAAGAACGATGGATTTAACCCAGATCTTTTGACTGGCGGAGAATGTTTGCATTGTCAGCATTCCGTCCATCATTTGTTTGCTGTAACACTTTTCGCCCTAAGTGGGATGGGTATGCCCAGACGTGGGTCCCTTGCTCACTGTGCCACTGGATTCAAGCTAGCCTGGCTGAAGAAGGGTGACATACCCTGAAACCGGTCCCAGGATGCTTGTTTCCGGTCCAGGGAGGACCTGGCCTGGCAGTTCGGTCTGGACTGTTCCCATGGGGCACAGGGTCAAGACTGATTTGCATATGGCTGGGTCCAAACTGGGGTGGCGTAGTGGGCAAAAGAACGATGGATTTAACCCAGATCTTTTGACTGGTGGAGAATGTTTGCATTGTCAGCATTCCGTCCATCATTTGTTTGCTGTAACACTTTTCGCCCTAAGTGGGATGGGTATGCCCAGACGTGGGTCCCTTGCTCACTGTGCCACTGGATTCAAGCTAGCCTGGCTGAAGAAGGGTGACATACCCTGAAACCGGTCCCAGGATGATTGTTTCCGGTCCAGGGAGGACCTGGCCTGGCAGTTCGGTCTGGACTGTTCCCATGGGGCACAGGGTCAAGACTGATTTGCAAATGCCTGTGTCCAAACTGGGGTGGCGTAGTGGGCAAAAGAACGATGGATTTAACCCAGATCTTTTGACTGGCGGAGAATATTTGCATTGTCAGCATTCCGTCCATCATTTGTTTGCTGTAACACTTTTCGCCCTAAGTGGGATGGGTATGCCCAGACGTGGGTCCCTTGCTCACTGTGCCACTGGATTCAAGCTAGCCTGGCTGAAGAAGGGTGACATACCCTGAAACCGGTCCCAGGATGCTTGTTTCCGGTCCAGGGAGGACCTGGCCTGGCAGTTCGGTCTGGACTGTTCCCATGGGGCACAGGGTCAAGACTGATTTGCATATGGCTGGGTCCAAACTGGGGTGGCGTAGTGGGCAAAAGAACGATGGATTTAACCCAGATCTTTTGACTGGCGGAGAATGTTTGCATTGTCAGCATTCCGTCCATCATTTGTTTGCTGTAACACTTTTCGCCCTAAGTGGGATGGGTATGCCCAGACGTGGGTCCCTTGCTCACTGTGCCACTGGATTCAAGCTAGCCTGGCTGAAGAAGGGTGACATACCCTGAAACCGGTCCCAGGATGCTTGTTTCCGGTCCAGGGAGGACCTGGCCTGGCAGTTCGGTCTGGACTGTTCCCATGGGGCACAGGGTCAAGACTGATTTGCATATGGCTGGGTCCAAACTGGGGTGGCGTAGTGGGCAAAAGAACGATGGATTTAACCCAGATCTTTTGACTGGCGGAGAATGTTTGCATTGTCAGCATTCCGTCCATCATTTGTTTGCTGTAACACTTTTCGCCCTAAGTGGGATGGGTATGCCCAGACGTGGGTCCCTTGCTCACTGTGCCACTGGATTCAAGCTAGCCTGGCTGAAGAAGGGTGACATACCCTGAAACCGGTCCCAGGATGCTTGTTTCCGGTCCAGGGAGGACCTGGCCTGGCAGTTCGGTCTGGACTGTTCCCATGGGGCACAGGGTCAAGACTGATTTGCATATGGCTGGGTCCAAACTGGGGTGGCGTAGTGGGCAAAAGAACGATGGATTTAACCCAGATCTTTTGACTGGCGGAGAATGTTTGCATTGTCAGCATTCCGTCCATCATTTGTTTGCTGTAACACTTTTCGCCCTAAGTGGGATGGGTATGCCCAGACGTGGGTCCCTTGCTCACTGTGCCACTGGATTCAAGCTAGCCTGGCTGAAGAAGGGTGACATACCCTGAAACCGGTCCCAGGATGCTTGTTTCCGGTCCAGGGAGGACCTGGCCTGGCAGTTCGGTCTGGACTGTTCCCATGGGGCACAGGGTCAAGACTGATTTGCATATGGCTGGGTCCAAACTGGGGTGGCGTAGTGGGCAAAAGAACGATGGATTTAACCCAGATCTTTTGACTGGCGGAGAATGTTTGCATTGTCAGCATTCCGTCCATCATTTGTTTGCTGTAACACTTTTCGCCCTAAGTGGGATGGGTATGCCCAGACGTGGGTCCCTTGCTCACTGTGCCACTGGATTCAAGCTAGCCTGGCTGAAGAAGGGTGACATACCCTGAAACCGGTCCCAGGATGCTTGTTTCCGGTCCAGGGAGGACCTGGCCTGGCAGTTCGGTCTGGACTGTTCCCATGGGGCACAGGGTCAAGACTGATTTGCATATGGCTGGGTCCAAACTGGGGTGGCGTAGTGGGCAAAAGAACGATGGATTTAACCCAGATCTTTTGACTGGCGGAGAATGTTTGCATTGTCAGCATTCCGTCCATCATTTGTTTGCTGTAACACTTTTCGCCCTAAGTGGGATGGGTATGCCCAGACGTGGGTCCCTTGCTCACTGTGCCACTGGATTCAAGCTAGCCTGGCTGAAGAAGGGTGACATACCCTGAAACCGGTCCCAGGATGCTTGTTTCCGGTCCAGGGAGGACCTGGCCTGGCAGTTCGGTCTGGACTGTTCCCATGGGGCACAGGGTCAAGACTGATTTGCATATGGCTGGGTCCAAACTGGGGTGGCGTAGTGGGCAAAAGAACGATGGATTTAACCCAGATCTTTTGACTGGCGGAGAATGTTTGCATTGTCAGCATTCCGTCCATCATTTGTTTGCTGTAACACTTTTCGCCCTAAGTGGGATGGGTATGCCCAGACGTGGGTCCCTTGCTCACTGTGCCACTGGATTCAAGCTAGCCTGGCTGAAGAAGGGTGACATACCCTGAAACCGGTCCCAGGATGCTTGTTTCCGGTCCAGGGAGGACCTGGCCTGGCAGTTCGGTCTGGACTGTTCCCATGGGGCACAGGGTCAAGACTGATTTGCATATGGCTGGGTCCAAACTGGGGTGGCGTAGTGGGCAAAAGAACGATGGATTTAACCCAGATCTTTTGACTGGCGGAGAATGTTTGCATTGTCAGCATTCCGTCCATCATTTGTTTGCTGTAACACTTTTCGCCCTAAGTGGGATGGGTATGCCCAGACGTGGGTCCCTTGCTCACTGTGCCACTGGATTCAAGCTAGCCTGGCTGAAGAAGGGTGACATACCCTGAAACCGGTCCCAGGATGCTTGTTTCCGGTCCAGGGAGGACCTGGCCTGGCAGTTCGGTCTGGACTGTTCCCATGGGGCACAGGGTCAAGACTGATTTGCATATGGCTGGGTCCAAACTGGGGTGGCGTAGTGGGCAAAAGAACGATGGATTTAACCCAGATCTTTTGACTGGCGGAGAATGTTTGCATTGTCAGCATTCCGTCCATCATTTGTTTGCTGTAACACTTTTCGCCCTAAGTGGGATGGGTATGCCCAGACGTGGGTCCCTTGCTCACTGTGCCACTGGATTCAAGCTAGCCTGGCTGAAGAAGGGTGACATACCCTGAAACCGGTCCCAGGATGCTTGTTTCCGGTCCAGGGAGGACCTGGCCTGGCAGTTCGGTCTGGACTGTTCCCATGGGGCACAGGGTCAAGACTGATTTGCATATGGCTGGGTCCAAACTGGGGTGGCGTAGTGGGCAAAAGAACGATGGATTTAACCCAGATCTTTTGACTGGTGGAGAATGTTTGCATTGTCAGCATTCCGTCCATCATTTGTTTGCTGTAACACTTTTCGCCCTAAGTGGGATGGGTATGCCCAGACGTGGGTCCCTTGCTCACTGTGCCACTGGATTCAAGCTAGCCTGGCTGAAGAAGGGTGACATACCCTGAAACCGGTCCCAGGATGATTGTTTCCGGTCCAGGGAGGACCTGGCCTGGCAGTTCGGTCTGGACTGTTCCCATGGGGCACAGGGTCAAGACTGATTTGCATATGGCTGGGTCCAAACTGGGGTGGCGTAGTGGGCAAAAGAACGATGGATTTAACCCAGATCTTTTGACTGGCGGAGAATATTTGCATTGTCAGCATTCCGTCCATCATTTGTTTGCTGTAACACTTTTCGCCCTAAGTGGGATGGGTATGCCCAGACGTGGGTCCCTTGCTCACTGTGCCACTGGATTCAAGCTAGCCTGGCTGAAGAAGGGTGACATACCCTGAAACCGGTCCCAGGATGCTTGTTTCCGGTCCAGGGAGGACCTGGCCTGGCAGTTCGGTCTGGACTGTTCCCATGGGGCACAGGGTCAAGACTGATTTGCATATGGCTGGGTCCAAACTGGGGTGGCGTAGTGGGCAAAAGAACGATGGATTTAACCCAGATCTTTTGACTGGCGGAGAATGTTTGCATTGTCAGCATTCCGTCCATCATTTGTTTGCTGTAACACTTTTCGCCCTAAGTGGGATGGGTATGCCCAGACGTGGGTCCCTTGCTCACTGTGCCACTGGATTCAAGCTAGCCTGGCTGAAGAAGGGTGACATACCCTGAAACCGGTCCCAGGATACTTGTTTCCGGTCCAGGGAGGACCTGGCCTGGCAGTTCGGTCTGGACTGTTCCCATGGGGCACAGGGTCAAGACTGATTTGCATATGCCTGGGTCCAAACTGGGGTGGCGTAGTGGGCAAAAGAACGATGGATTTAACCCAGATCTTTTGACTGGCGGAGAATGTTTGCATTGTCAGCATTCCGTCCATCATTTGTTTGCTGTAACACTTTTCGCCCTAAGTGGGATGGGTATGCCCAGACGTGGGTCCCTTGCTCACTGTGCCACTGGATTCAAGCTAGCCTGGCTGAAGAAGGGTGACATACCCTGGAAACCGGTCCCAGGATGCTTGTTTCCGGTCCAGGGAGGACCTGGCCTGGCAGTTCGGTCTGGACTGTTCCCATGGGGCACAGGGTCAAGACTGATTTACATATGGCTGGGTCCAAACTGGGGTGGCGTAGTGGGCAAAAGAACGATGGATTTAACCCAGATCTTTTGACTGGCGGAGAATGTTTGCATTGTCAGCATTCCGTCCATCATTTGTTTGCTGTAACACTTTTCGCCCTAAGTGGGATGGGTATGCCCAGACGTGGGTCCCTTGCTCACTGTGCCACTGGATTCAAGCTAGCCTGGCTGAAGAAGGGTGACATACCCTGAAACCGGTCCCAGGATGCTTGTTTCCGGTCCAGGGAGGACCTGGCCTGGCAGTTCGGTCTGGACTGTTCCCATGGGGCACAGGGTCAAGACTGATTTGCATATGGCTGGGTCCAAACTGGGGTGGCGTAGTGGGCAAAAGAACGATGGATTTAACCCAGATCTTTTGACTGGCGGAGAATGTTTGCATTGTCAGCATTCCGTCCATCATTTGTTTGCTGTAACACTTTTTGCCCTAAGTGGGATGGGTATGCCCAGACGTGGGTCCCTTGCTCACTGTGCCACTGGATTCAAGCTAGCCTGGCTGAAGAAGGGTGACATACCCTGAAACCGGTCCCAGGATGCTTGTTTCCGGTCCAGGGAGGACCTGGCCTGGCAGTTCGGTCTGGACTGTTCCCATGGGGCACAGGGTCAAGACTGATTTGCATATGGCTGGGTCCAAACTGGGGTGGCGTAGTGGGCAAAAGAACGATGGATTTAACCCAGATCTTTTGACTGGCGGAGAATGTTTGCATTGTCAGCATTCCGTCCATCATTTGTTTGCTGTAACACTTTTCGCCCTAAGTGGGATGGGTATGCCCAGACGTGGGTCCCTTGCTCACTGTGCCACTGGATTCAAGCTAGCCTGGCTGAAGAAGGGTGACATACCCTGAAACCGGTCCCAGGATGCTTGTTTCCGGTCCAGGGAGGACCTGGCCTGGCAGTTCGGTCTGGACTGTTCCCATGGGGCACAGGGTCAAGACTGATTTGCATATGGCTGGGTCCAAACTGGGGTGGCGTAGTGGGCAAAAGAACGATGGATTTAACCCAGATCTTTTGACTGGCGGAGAATGTTTGCATTGTCAGCATTCCGTCCATCATTTGTTTGCTGTAACACTTTTCGCCCTAAGTGGGATGGGTATGCCCAGACGTGGGTCCCTTGCTCACTGTGCCACTGGATTCAAGCTAGCCTGGCTGAAGAAGGGTGACATACCCTGAAACCGGTCCCAGGATGCTTGTTTCCGGTCCAGGGAGGACCTGGCCTGGCAGTTCGGTCTGGACTGTTCCCATGGGGCACAGGGTCAAGACTGATTTGCATATGGCTGGGTCCAAACTGGGGTGGCGTAGTGGGCAAAAGAACGATGGATTTAACCCAGATCTTTTGACTGGCGGAGAATGTTTGCATTGTCAGCATTCCGTCCATCATTTGTTTGCTGTAACACTTTTCGCCCTAAGTGGGATGGGTATGCCCAGACGTGGGTCCCTTGCTCACTGTGCCACTGGATTCAAGCTAGCCTGGCTGAAGAAGGGTGACATACCCTGAAACCGGTCCCAGGATGCTTGTTTCCGGTCCAGGGAGGACCTGGCCTGGCAGTTCGGTCTGGACTGTTCCCATGGGGCACAGGGTCAAGACTGATTTGCATATGGCTGGGTCCAAACTGGGGTGGCGTAGTGGGCAAAAGAACGATGGATTTAACCCAGATCTTTTGACTGGCGGAGAATGTTTGCATTGTCAGCATTCCGTCCATCATTTGTTTGCTGTAACACTTTTCGCCCTAAGTGGGATGGGTATGCCCAGACGTGGGTCCCTTGCTCACTGTGCCACTGGATTCAAGCTAGCCTGGCTGAAGAAGGGTGACATACCCTGAAACCGGTCCCAGGATGCTTGTTTCCGGTCCAGGGAGGACCTGGCCTGGCAGTTCGGTCTGGACTGTTCCCATGGGGCACAGGGTCAAGACTGATTTGCATATGGCTGGGTCCAAACTGGGGTGGCGTAGTGGGCAAAAGAACGATGGATTTAACCCAGATCTTTTGACTGGCGGAGAATGTTTGCATTGTCAGCATTCCGTCCATCATTTGTTTGCTGTAACACTTTTCGCCCTAAGTGGGATGGGTATGCCCAGACGTGGGTCCCTTGCTCACTGTGCCACTGGATTCAAGCTAGCCTGGCTGAAGAAGGGTGACATACCCTGAAACCGGTCCCAGGATGCTTGTTTCCGGTCCAGGGAGGACCTGGCCTGGCAGTTCGGTCTGGACTGTTCCCATGGGGCACAGGGTCAAGACTGATTTGCATATGGCTGGGTCCAAACTGGGGTGGCGTAGTGGGCAAAAGAACGATGGATTTAACCCAGATCTTTTGACTGGCGGAGAATGTTTGCATTGTCAGCATTCCGTCCATCATTTGTTTGCTGTAACACTTTTCGCCCTAAGTGGGATGGGTATGCCCAGACGTGGGTCCCTTGCTCACTGTGCCACTGGATTCAAGCTAGCCTGGCTGAAGAAGGGTGACATACCCTGAAACCGGTCCCAGGATGCTTGTTTCCGGTCCAGGGAGGACCTGGCCTGGCAGTTCGGTCTGGACTGTTCCCATGGGGCACAGGGTCAAGACTGATTTGCATATGGCTGGGTCCAAACTGGGGTGGCGTAGTGGGCAAAAGAACGATGGATTTAACCCAGATCTTTTGACTGGCGGAGAATGTTTGCATTGTCAGCATTCCGTCCATCATTTGTTTGCTGTAACACTTTTCGCCCTAAGTGGGATGGGTATGCCCAGACGTGGGTCCCTTGCTCACTGTGCCACTGGATTCAAGCTAGCCTGGCTGAAGAAGGGTGACATACCCTGAAACCGGTCCCAGGATGCTTGTTTCCGGTCCAGGGAGGACCTGGCCTGGCAGTTCGGTCTGGACTGTTCCCATGGGGCACAGGGTCAAGACTGATTTGCATATGGCTGGGTCCAAACTGGGGTGGCGTAGTGGGCAAAAGAACGATGGATTTAACCCAGATCTTTTGACTGGCGGAGAATGTTTGCATTGTCAGCATTCCGTCCATCATTTGTTTGCTGTAACACTTTTCGCCCTAAGTGGGATGGGTATGCCCAGACGTGGGTCCCTTGCTCACTGTGCCACTGGATTCAAGCTAGCCTGGCTGAAGAAGGGTGACATACCCTGAAACCGGTCCCAGGATGCTTGTTTCCGGTCCAGGGAGGACCTGGCCTGGCAGTTCGGTCTGGACTGTTCCCATGGGGCACAGGGTCAAGACTGATTTGCATATGGCTGGGTCCAAACTGGGGTGGCGTAGTGGGCAAAAGAACGATGGATTTAACCCAGATCTTTTGACTGGCGGAGAATGTTTGCATTGTCAGCATTCCGTCCATCATTTGTTTGCTGTAACACTTTTCGCCCTAAGTGGGATGGGTATGCCCAGACGTGGGTCCCTTGCTCACTGTGCCACTGGATTCAAGCTAGCCTGGCTGAAGAAGGGTGACATACCCTGAAACCGGTCCCAGGATGCTTGTTTCCGGTCCAGGGAGGACCTGGCCTGGCAGTTCGGTCTGGACTGTTCCCATGGGGCACAGGGTCAAGACTGATTTGCATATGGCTGGGTCCAAACTGGGGTGGCGTAGTGGGCAAAAGAACGATGGATTTAACCCAGATCTTTTGACTGGCGGAGAATGTTTGCATTGTCAGCATTCCGTCCATCATTTGTTTGCTGTAACACTTTTCGCCCTAAGTGGGATGGGTATGCCCAGACGTGGGTCCCTTGCTCACTGTGCCACTGGATTCAAGCTAGCCTGGCTGAAGAAGGGTGACATACCCTGAAACCGGTCCCAGGATGCTTGTTTCCGGTCCAGGGAGGACCTGGCCTGGCAGTTCGGTCTGGACTGTTCCCATGGGGCACAGGGTCAAGACTGATTTGCATATGGCTGGGTCCAAACTGGGGTGGCGTAGTGGGCAAAAGAACGATGGATTTAACCCAGATCTTTTGACTGGCGGAGAATGTTTGCATTGTCAGCATTCCGTCCATCATTTGTTTGCTGTAACACTTTTCGCCCTAAGTGGGATGGGTATGCCCAGACGTGGGTCCCTTGCTCACTGTGCCACTGGATTCAAGCTAGCCTGGCTGAAGAAGGGTGACATACCCTGAAACCGGTCCCAGGATGCTTGTTTCCGGTCCAGGGAGGACCTGGCCTGGCAGTTCGGTCTGGACTGTTCCCATGGGGCACAGGGTCAAGACTGATTTGCATATGGCTGGGTCCAAACTGGGGTGGCGTAGTGGGCAAAAGAACGATGGATTTAACCCAGATCTTTTGACTGGCGGAGAATGTTTGCATTGTCAGCATTCCGTCCATCATTTGTTTGCTGTAACACTTTTCGCCCTAAGTGGGATGGGTATGCCCAGACGTGGGTCCCTTGCTCACTGTGCCACTGGATTCAAGCTAGCCTGGCTGAAGAAGGGTGACATACCCTGAAACCGGTCCCAGGATGCTTGTTTCCGGTCCAGGGAGGACCTGGCCTGGCAGTTCGGTCTGGACTGTTCCCATGGGGCACAGGGTCAAGACTGATTTGCATATGGCTGGGTCCAAACTGGGGTGGCGTAGTGGGCAAAAGAACGATGGATTTAACCCAGATCTTTTGACTGGTGGAGAATGTTTGCATTGTCAGCATTCCGTCCATCATTTGTTTGCTGTAACACTTTTCGCCCTAAGTGGGATGGGTATGCCCAGACGTGGGTCCCTTGCTCACTGTGCCACTGGATTCAAGCTAGCCTGGCTGAAGAAGGGTGACATACCCTGAAACCGGTCCCAGGATGATTGTTTCCGGTCCAGGGAGGACCTGGCCTGGCAGTTCGGTCTGGACTGTTCCCATGGGGCACAGGGTCAAGACTGATTTGCAAATGCCTGTGTCCAAACTGGGGTGGCGTAGTGGGCAAAAGAACGATGGATTTAACCCAGATCTTTTGACTGGCGGAGAATATTTGCATTGTCAGCATTCCGTCCATCATTTGTTTGCTGTAACACTTTTCGCCCTAAGTGGGATGGGTATGCCCAGACGTGGGTCCCTTGCTCACTGTGCCACTGGATTCAAGCTAGCCTGGCTGAAGAAGGGTGACATACCCTGAAACCGGTCCCAGGATGCTTGTTTCCGGTCCAGGGAGGACCTGGCCTGGCAGTTCGGTCTGGACTGTTCCCATGGGGCACAGGGTCAAGACTGATTTGCATATGGCTGGGTCCAAACTGGGGTGGCGTAGTGGGCAAAAGAACGATGGATTTAACCCAGATCTTTTGACTGGCGGAGAATGTTTGCATTGTCAGCATTCCGTCCATCATTTGTTTGCTGTAACACTTTTCGCCCTAAGTGGGATGGGTATGCCCAGACGTGGGTCCCTTGCTCACTGTGCCACTGGATTCAAGCTAGCCTGGCTGAAGAAGGGTGACATACCCTGAAACCGGTCCCAGGATGCTTGTTTCCGGTCCAGGGAGGACCTGGCCTGGCAGTTCGGTCTGGACTGTTCCCATGGGGCACAGGGTCAAGACTGATTTGCATATGGCTGGGTCCAAACTGGGGTGGCGTAGTGGGCAAAAGAACGATGGATTTAACCCAGATCTTTTGACTGGCGGAGAATGTTTGCATTGTCAGCATTCCGTCCATCATTTGTTTGCTGTAACACTTTTCGCCCTAAGTGGGATGGGTATGCCCAGACTTGGGTCCCTTGCTCACTGTGTCACTGGATTCAAGCTAGCCTGGCTGAAGAAGGGTGACATACCCTGAAACCGGTCCCAGGATGCTTGTTTCCGGTCCAGGGAGGACCTGGCCTGGCAGTTCGGTCTGGACTGTTCCCATGGGGCACAGGGTCAAGACTGATTTGCATATGGCTGGGTCCAAACTGGGGTGGCGTAGTGGGCAAAAGAACGATGGATTTAAACCAGATCTTTTGACTGGCGGAGAATGTTTGCATTGTCAGCATTCCGTCCATCATTTGTTTGCTGTAACACTTTTCGCCCTAAGTGGGATGGGTATGCCCAGACGTGGGTCCCTTGCTCACTGTGCCACTGGATTCAAGCTAGCCTGGCTGAAGAAGGGTGACATACCCTGAAACCGGTCCCAGGATGCTTGTTTCCGGTCCAGGGAGGACCTGGCCTGGCAGTTCGGTCTGGACTGTTCCCATGGGGCACAGGGTCAAGACTGATTTGCATATGGCTGGGTCCAAACTGGGGTGGCGTAGTGGGCAAAAGAACGATGGATTTAACCCAGATCTTTTGACTGGCGGAGAATGTTTGCATTGTCAGCATTCCGTCCATCATTTGTTTGCTGTAACACTTTTCGCCCTAAGTGGGATGGGTATGCCCAGACGTGGGTCCCTTGCTCACTGTGCCACTGGATTCAAGCTAGCCTGGCTGAAGAAGGGTGACATACCCTGAAACCGGTCCCAGGATGCTTGTTTCCGGTCCAGGGAGGACCTGGCCTGGCAGTTCGGTCTGGACTGTTCCCATGGGGCACAGGGTCAAGACTGATTTGCATATGGCTGGGTCCAAACTGGGGTGGCGTAGTGGGCAAAAGAACGATGGATTTAACCCAGATCTTTTGACTGGCGGAGAATGTTTGCATTGTCAGCATTCCGTCCATCATTTGTTTGCTGTAACACTTTTCGCCCTAAGTGGGATGGGTATGCCCAGACGTGGGTCCCTTGCTCACTGTGCCACTGGATTCAAGCTAGCCTGGCTGAAGAAGGGTGACATACCCTGAAACCGGTCCCAGGATGCTTGTTTCCGGTCCAGGGAGGACCTGGCCTGGCAGTTCGGTCTGGACTGTTCCCATGGGGCACAGGGTCAAGACTGATTTGCATATGGCTGGGTCCAAACTGGGGTGGCGTAGTGGGCAAAAGAACGATGGATTTAACCCAGATCTTTTGACTGGCGGAGAATGTTTGCATTGTCAGCATTCCGTCCATCATTTGTTTGCTGTAACACTTTTCGCCCTAAGTGGGATGGGTATGCCCAGACGTGGGTCCCTTGCTCACTGTGCCACTGGATTCAAGCTAGCCTGGCTGAAGAAGGGTGACATACCCTGAAACCGGTCCCAGGATGCTTGTTTCCGGTCCAGGGAGGACCTGGCCTGGCAGTTCGGTCTGGACTGTTCCCATGGGGCACAGGGTCAAGACTGATTTGCATATGGCTGGGTCCAAACTGGGGTGGCGTAGTGGGCAAAAGAACGATGGATTTAACCCAGATCTTTTGACTGGCGGAGAATGTTTGCATTGTCAGCATTCCGTCCATCATTTGTTTGCTGTAACACTTTTCGCCCTAAGTGGGATGGGTATGCCCAGACGTGGGTCCCTTGCTCACTGTGCCACTGGATTCAAGCTAGCCTGGCTGAAGAAGGGTGACATACCCTGAAACCGGTCCCAGGATGCTTGTTTCCGGTCCAGGGAGGACCTGGCCTGGCAGTTCGGTCTGGACTGTTCCCATGGGGCACAGGGTCAAGACTGATTTGCATATGGCTGGGTCCAAACTGGGGTGGCGTAGTGGGCAAAAGAACGATGGATTTAACCCAGATCTTTTGACTGGCGGAGAATGTTTGCATTGTCAGCATTCCGTCCATCATTTGTTTGCTGTAACACTTTTCGCCCTAAGTGGGATGGGTATGCCCAGACGTGGGTCCCTTGCTCACTGTGCCACTGGATTCAAGCTAGCCTGGCTGAAGAAGGGTGACATACCCTGAAACCGGTCCCAGGATGCTTGTTTCCGGTCCAGGGAGGACCTGGCCTGGCAGTTCGGTCTGGACTGTTCCCATGCGGGCACAGGGTCAAGACTGATTTGCATATGGCTGGGTCCAAACTGGGGTGGCGTAATGGGCAAAAGAACGATGGATTTAACCCAGATCTTTTGACTGGCGGAGAATGTTTGCATTGTCAGCATTCCGTCCATCATTTGTTTGCTGTAACACTTTTCGCCCTAAGTGGGATGGGTATGCCCAGACGTGGGTCCCTTGCTCACTGTGCCACTGGATTCAAGCTAGCCTGGCTGAAGAAGGGTGACATACCCTGAAACCGGTCCCAGGATGCTTGTTTCCGGTCCAGGGAGGACCTGGCCTGGCAGTTCGGTCTGGACTGTTCCCATGGGGCACAGGGTCAAGACTGATTTGCATATGGCTGGGTCCAAACTGGGGTGGCGTAGTGGGCAAAAGAACGATGGATTTAACCCAGATCTTTTGACTGGCGGAGAATGTTTGCATTGTCAGCATTCCGTCCATCATTTGTTTGCTGTAACACTTTTCGCCTAAGTGGGATGGGTATGCCCAGACGTGGGTCCCTTGCTCACTGTGCCACTGGATTCAAGCTAGCCTGGCTGAAGAAGGGTGACATACCCTGAAACCGGTCCCAGGATGCTTGTTTCCGGTCAGGGGAGGACCTGGCCTGGCAGTTCGGTCTGGACTGTTCCCATGGGGCACAGGGTCAAGACTGATTTGCATATGGCTGGGTCCAAACTGGGGTGGCGTAGTGGGCAAAAGAACGATGGATTTAACCCAGATCTTTTGACTGGCGGAGAATGTTTGCATTGTCAGCATTCCGTCCATCATTTGTTTGCTGTAACACTTTTCGCCCTAAGTGGGATGGGTATGCCCAGACGTGGGTCCCTTGCTCACTGTGCCACTGGATTCAAGCTAGCCTGGCTGAAGAAGGGTGACATACCCTGAAACCGGTCCCAGGATGCTTGTTTCCGGTCCAGGGAGGACCTGGCCTGGCAGTTCGGTCTGGACTGTTCCCATGGGGCACAGGGTCAAGACTGATTTGCATATGGCTGGGTCCAAACTGGGGTGGCGTAGTGGGCAAAAGAACGATGGATTTAACCCAGATCTTTTGACTGGCGGAGAATGTTTGCATTGTCAGCATTCCGTCCATCATTTGTTTGCTGTAACACTTTTCGCCCTAAGTGGGATGGGTATGCCCAGACGTGGGTCCCTTGCTCACTGTGCCACTGGATTCAAGCTAGCCTGGCTGAAGAAGGGTGACATACCCTGAAACCGGTCCCAGGATGCTTGTTTCCGGTCCAGGGAGGACCTGGCCTGGCAGTTCGGTCTGGACTGTTCCCATGGGGCACAGGGTCAAGACTGATTTGCATATGGCTGGGTCCAAACTGGGGTGGCGTAGTGGGCAAAAGAACGATGGATTTAACCCAGATCTTTTGACTGGCGGAGAATGTTTGCATTGTCAGCATTCCGTCCATCATTTGTTTGCTGTAACACTTTTCGCCCTAAGTGGGATGGGTATGCCCAGACGTGGGTCCCTTGCTCACTGTGCCACTGGATTCAAGCTAGCCTGGCTGAAGAAGGGTGACATACCCTGAAACCGGTCCCCAGGATGCTTGTTTCCGGTCCAGGGAGGACCTGGCCTGGCAGTTCGGTCTGGACTGTTCCCATGGGGCACAGGGTCAAGACTGATTTGCATATGGCTGGGTCCAAACTGGGGTGGCGTAGTGGGCAAAAGAACGATGGATTTAACCCAGATCTTTTGACTGGCGGAGAATGTTTGCATTGTCAGCATTCCGTCCATCATTTGTTTGCTGTAACACTTTTCGCCCTAAGTGGGATGGGTATGCCCAGACGTGGGTCCCTTGCTCACTGTGCCACTGGATTCAAGCTAGCCTGGCTGAAGAAGGGTGACATACCCTGAAACCGGTCCCAGGATGCTTGTTTCCGGTCCAGGGAGGACCTGGCCTGGCAGTTCGGTCTGGACTGTTCCCATGGGGCACAGGGTCAAGACTGATTTGCATATGGCTGGGTCCAAACTGGGGTGGCGTAGTGGGCAAAAGAACGATGGATTTAACCCAGATCTTTTGACTGGCGGAGAATGTTTGCATTGTCAGCATTCCGTCCATCATTTGTTTGCTGTAACACTTTTCGCCCTAAGTGGGATGGGTATGCCCAGACGTGGGTCCCTTGCTCACTGTGCCACTGGATTCAAGCTAGCCTGGCTGAAGAAGGGTGACATACCCTGAAACCGGTCCCAGGATGCTTGTTTCCGGTCCAGGGAGGACCTGGCCTGGCAGTTCGGTCTGGACTGTTCCCATGGGGCACAGGGTCAAGACTGATTTGCATATGGCTGGGTCCAAACTGGGGTGGCGTAGTGGGCAAAAGAACGATGGATTTAACCCAGATCTTTTGACTGGCGGAGAATGTTTGCATTGTCAGCATTCCGTCCATCATTTGTTTGCTGTAACACTTTTCGCCCTAAGTGGGATGGGTATGCCCAGACGTGGGTCCCTTGCTCACTGTGCCACTGGATTCAAGCTAGCCTGGCTGAAGAAGGGTGACATACCCTGAAACCGGTCCCAGGATGCTTGTTTCCGGTCCAGGGAGGACCTGGCCTGGCAGTTCGGTCTGGACTGTTCCCATGGGGCACAGGGTCAAGACTGATTTGCATATGGCTGGGTCCAAACTGGGGTGGCGTAGTGGGCAAAAGAACGATGGATTTAACCCAGATCTTTTGACTGGCGGAGAATGTTTGCATTGTCAGCATTCCGTCCATCATTTGTTTGCTGTAACACTTTTCGCCCTAAGTGGGATGGGTATGCCCAGACGTGGGTCCCTTGCTCACTGTGCCACTGGATTCAAGCTAGCCTGGCTGAAGAAGGGTGACATACCCTGAAACCGGTCCCAGGATGCTTGTTTCCGGTCCAGGGAGGACCTGGCCTGGCAGTTCGGTCTGGACTGTTCCCATGGGGCACAGGGTCAAGACTGATTTGCATATGGCTGGGTCCAAACTGGGGTGGCGTAGTGGGCAAAAGAACGATGGATTTAACCCAGATCTTTTGACTGGCGGAGAATGTTTGCATTGTCAGCATTCCGTCCATCATTTGTTTGCTGTAACACTTTTCGCCCTAAGTGGGATGGGTATGCCCAGACGTGGGTCCCTTGCTCACTGTGCCACTGGATTCAAGCTAGCCTGGCTGAAGAAGGGTGACATACCCTGAAACCGGTCCCAGGATGCTTGTTTCCGGTCCAGGGAGGACCTGGCCTGGCAGTTCGGTCTGGACTGTTCCCATGGGGCACAGGGTCAAGACTGATTTGCATATGGCTGGGTCCAAACTGGGGTGGCGTAGTGGGCAAAAGAACGATGGATTTAACCCAGATCTTTTGACTGGCGGAGAATGTTTGCATTGTCAGCATTCCGTCCATCATTTGTTTGCTGTAACACTTTTCGCCCTAAGTGGGATGGGTATGCCCAGACGTGGGTCCCTTGCTCACTGTGCCACTGGATTCAAGCTAGCCTGGCTGAAGAAGGGTGACATACCCTGGAAACCGGTCCCAGGATGCTTGTTTCCGGTCCAGGGAGGACCTGGCCTGGCAGTTCGGTCTGGACTGTTCCCATGGGGCACAGGGTCAAGACTGATTTGCATATGGCTGGGTCCAAACTGGGGTGGCGTAGTGGGCAAAAGAACGATGGATTTAACCCAGATCTTTTGACTGGCGGAGAATGTTTGCATTGTCAGCATTCCGTCCATCATTTGTTTGCTGTAACACTTTTCGCCCTAAGTGGGATGGGTATGCCCAGACGTGGGTCCCTTGCTCACTGTGCCACTGGATTCAAGCTAGCCTGGCTGAAGAAGGGTGACATACCCTGAAACCGGTCCCAGGATGCTTGTTTCCGGTCCAGGGAGGACCTGGCCTGGCAGTTCGGTCTGGACTGTTCCCATGGGGCACAGGGTCAAGACTGATTTGCATATGGCTGGGTCCAAACTGGGGTGGCGTAGTGGGCAAAAGAACGATGGATTTAACCCAGATCTTTTGACTGGCGGAGAATGTTTGCATTGTCAGCATTCCGTCCATCATTTGTTTGCTGTAACACTTTTCGCCCTAAGTGGGATGGGTATGCCCAGACGTGGGTCCCTTGCTCACTGTGCCACTGGATTCAAGCTAGCCTGGCTGAAGAAGGGTGACATACCCTGAAACCGGTCCCAGGATGCTTGTTTCCGGTCCAGGGAGGACCTGGCCTGGCAGTTCGGTCTGGACTGTTCCCATGGGGCACAGGGTCAAGACTGATTTGCATATGGCTGGGTCCAAACTGGGGTGGCGTAGTGGGCAAAAGAACGATGGATTTAACCCAGATCTTTTGACTGGCGGAGAATGTTTGCATTGTCAGCATTCCGTCCATCATTTGTTTGCTGTAACACTTTTCGCCCTAAGTGGGATGGGTATGCCCAGACGTGGGTCCCTTGCTCACTGTGCCACTGGATTCAAGCTAGCCTGGCTGAAGAAGGGTGACATACCCTGAAACCGGTCCCAGGATGCTTGTTTCCGGTCCAGGGAGGACCTGGCCTGGCAGTTCGGTCTGGACTGTTCCCATGGGGCACAGGGTCAAGACTGATTTGCATATGGCTGGGTCCAAACTGGGGTGGCGTAGTGGGCAAAAGAACGATGGATTTAACCCAGATCTTTTGACTGGCGGAGAATGTTTGCATTGTCAGCATTCCGTCCATCATTTGTTTGCTGTAACACTTTTCGCCCTAAGTGGGATGGGTATGCCCAGACGTGGGTCCCTTGCTCACTGTGCCACTGGATTCAAGCTAGCCTGGCTGAAGAAGGGTGACATACCCTGAAACCGGTCCCAGGATGCTTGTTTCGGTCCAGGGAGGACCTGGCCTGGCAGTTCGGTCTGGACTGTTCCCATGGGGCACAGGGTCAAGACTGATTTGCATATGGCTGGGTCCAAACTGGGGTGGCGTAGTGGGCAAAAGAACGATGGATTTAACCCAGATCTTTTGACTGGCGGAGAATGTTTGCATTGTCAGCATTCCGTCCATCATTTGTTTGCTGTAACACTTTTCGCCCTAAGTGGGATGGGTATGCCCAGACGTGGGTCCCTTGCTCACTGTGCCACTGGATTCAAGCTAGCCTGGCTGAAGAAGGGTGACATACCCTGAAACCGGTCCCAGGATGCTTGTTTCCGGTCCAGGGAGGACCTGGCCTGGCAGTTCGGTCTGGACTGTTCCCATGGGGCACAGGGTCAAGACTGATTTGCATATGGCTGGGTCCAAACTGGGGTGGCGTAGTGGGCAAAAGAACGATGGATTTAACCCAGATCTTTTGACTGGGGGAGAATGTTTGCATTGTCAGCATTCCGTCCATCATTTGTTTGCTGTAACACTTTTCGCCCTAAGTGGGATGGGTATGCCCAGACGTGGGTCCCTTGCTCACTGTGCCACTGGATTCAAGCTAGCCTGGCTGAAGAAGGGTGACATACCCTGAAACCGGTCCCAGGATGCTTGTTTCCGGTCCAGGGAGGACCTGGCCTGGCAGTTCGGTCTGGACTGTTCCCATGGGGCACAGGGTCAAGACTGATTTGCATATGGCTGGGTCCAAACTGGGGTGGCGTAGTGGGCAAAAGAACGATGGATTTAACCCAGATCTTTTGACTGGCGGAGAATGTTTGCATTGTCAGCATTCCGTCCATCATTTGTTTGCTGTAACACTTTTCGCCCTAAGTGGGATGGGTATGCCCAGACGTGGGTCCCTTGCTCACTGTGCCACTGGATTCAAGCTAGCCTGGCTGAAGAAGGGTGACATACCCTGAAACCGGTCCCAGGATGCTTGTTTCCGGTCCAGGGAGGACCTGGCCTGGCAGTTCGGTCTGGACTGTTCCCATGGGGCACAGGGTCAAGACTGATTTGCATATGGCTGGGTCCAAACTGGGGTGGCGTAGTGGGCAAAAGAACGATGGATTTAACCCAGATCTTTTGACTGGCGGAGAATGTTTGCATTGTCAGCATTCCGTCCATCATTTGTTTGCTGTAACACTTTTCGCCCTAAGTGGGATGGGTATGCCCAGACGTGGGTCCCTTGCTCACTGTGCCACTGGATTCAAGCTAGCCTGGCTGAAGAAGGGTGACATACCCTGAAACCGGTCCCAGGATGCTTGTTTCCGGTCCAGGGAGGACCTGGCCTGGCAGTTCGGTCTGGACTGTTCCCATGGGGCACAGGGTCAAGACTGATTTGCATATGGCTGGGTCCAAACTGGGGTGGCGTAGTGGGCAAAAGAACGATGGATTTAACCCAGATCTTTTGACTGGCGGAGAATGTTTGCATTGTCAGCATTCCGTCCATCATTTGTTTGCTGTAACACTTTTCGCCCTAAGTGGGATGGGTATGCCCAGACGTGGGTCCCTTGCTCACTGTGCCACTGGATTCAAGCTAGCCTGGCTGAAGAAGGGTGACATACCCTGAAACCGGTCCCAGGATGCTTGTTTCCGGTCCAGGGAGGACCTGGCCTGGCAGTTCGGTCTGGACTGTTCCCATGGGGCACAGGGTCAAGACTGATTTGCATATGGCTGGGTCCAAACTGGGGTGGCGTAGTGGGCAAAAGAACGATGGATTTAACCCAGATCTTTTGACTGGCGGAGAATGTTTGCATTGTCAGCATTCCGTCCATCATTTGTTTGCTGTAACACTTTTCGCCCTAAGTGGGATGGGTATGCCCAGACGTGGGTCCCTTGCTCACTGTGCCACTGGATTCAAGCTAGCCTGGCTGAAGAAGGGTGACATACCCTGAAACCGGTCCCAGGATGCTTGTTTCCGGTCCAGGGAGGACCTGGCCTGGCAGTTCGGTCTGGACTGTTCCCATGGGGCACAGGGTCAAGACTGATTTGCATATGGCTGGGTCCAAACTGGGGTGGCGTAGTGGGCAAAAGAACGATGGATTTAACCCAGATCTTTTGACTGGGGGAGAATGTTTGCATTGTCAGCATTCCGTCCATCATTTGTTTGCTGTAACACTTTTCGCCCTAAGTGGGATGGGTATGCCCAGACGTGGGTCCCTTGCTCACTGTGCCACTGGATTCAAGCTAGCCTGGCTGAAGAAGGGTGACATACCCTGAAACCGGTCCCAGGATGCTTGTTTCCGGTCCAGGGAGGACCTGGCCTGGCAGTTCGGTCTGGACTGTTCCCATGGGGCACAGGGTCAAGACTGATTTGCATATGGCTGGGTCCAAACTGGGGTGGCGTAGTGGGCAAAGAACGATGGATTTAACCCAGATCTTTTGACTGGCGGAGAATGTTTGCATTGTCAGCATTCCGTCCATCATTTGTTTGCTGTAACACTTTTCGCCCTAAGTGGGATGGGTATGCCCAGACGTGGGTCCCTTGCTCACTGTGCCACTGGATTCAAGCTAGCCTGGCTGAAGAAGGGTGACATACCCTGAAACCGGTCCCAGGATGCTTGTTTCCGGTCCAGGGAGGACCTGGCCTGGCAGTTCGGTCTGGACTGTTCCCATGGGGCACAGGGTCAAGACTGATTTGCATATGGCTGGGTCCAAACTGGGGTGGCGTAGTGGGCAAAAGAACGATGGATTTAACCCAGATCTTTTGACTGGCGGAGAATGTTTGCATTGTCAGCATTCCGTCCATCATTTGTTTGCTGTAACACTTTTCGCCCTAAGTGGGATGGGTATGCCCAGACGTGGGTCCCTTGCTCACTGTGCCACTGGATTCAAGCTAGCCTGGCTGAAGAAGGGTGACATACCCTGAAACCGGTCCCAGGATGCTTGTTTCCGGTCCAGGGAGGACCTGGCCTGGCAGTTCGGTCTGGACTGTTCCCATGGGGCACAGGGTCAAGACTGATTTGCATATGGCTGGGTCCAAACTGGGGTGGCGTAGTGGGCAAAAGAACGATGGATTTAACCCAGATCTTTTGACTGGCGGAGAATGTTTGCATTGTCAGCATTCCGTCCATCATTTGTTTGCTGTAACACTTTTCGCCCTAAGTGGGATGGGTATGCCCAGACGTGGGTCCCTTGCTCACTGTGCCACTGGATTCAAGCTAGCCTGGCTGAAGAAGGGTGACATACCCTGAAACCGGTCCCAGGATGCTTGTTTCCGGTCCAGGGAGGACCTGGCCTGGCAGTTCGGTCTGGACTGTTCCCATGGGGCACAGGGTCAAGACTGATTTGCATATGGCTGGGTCCAAACTGGGGTGGCGTAGTGGGCAAAAGAACGATGGATTTAACCCAGATCTTTTGACTGGCGGAGAATGTTTGCATTGTCAGCATTCCGTCCATCATTTGTTTGCTGTAACACTTTTCGCCCTAAGTGGGATGGGTATGCCCAGACGTGGGTCCCTTGCTCACTGTGCCACTGGATTCAAGCTAGCCTGGCTGAAGAAGGGTGACATACCCTGAAACCGGTCCCCAGGATGCTTGTTTCCGGTCCAGGGAGGACCTGGCCTGGCAGTTCGGTCTGGACTGTTCCCATGGGGCACAGGGTCAAGACTGATTTGCATATGGCTGGGTCCAAACTGGGGTGGCGTAGTGGGCAAAAGAACGATGGATTTAACCCAGATCTTTTGACTGGCGGAGAATGTTTGCATTGTCAGCATTCCGTCCATCATTTGTTTGCTGTAACACTTTTCGCCCTAAGTGGGATGGGTATGCCCAGACGTGGGTCCCTTGCTCACTGTGCCACTGGATTCAAGCTAGCCTGGCTGAAGAAGGGTGACATACCCTGAAACCGGTCCCAGGATGCTTGTTTCCGGTCCAGGGAGGACCTGGCCTGGCAGTTCGGTCTGGACTGTTCCCATGGGGCACAGGGTCAAGACTGATTTGCATATGGCTGGGTCCAAACTGGGGTGGCGTAGTGGGCAAAAGAACGATGGATTTAACCCAGATCTTTTGACTGGCGGAGAATGTTTGCATTGTCAGCATTCCGTCCATCATTTGTTTGCTGTAACACTTTTCGCCCTAAGTGGGATGGGTATGCCCAGACGTGGGTCCCTTGCTCACTGTGCCACTGGATTCAAGCTAGCCTGGCTGAAGAAGGGTGACATACCCTGAAACCGGTCCCAGGATGCTTGTTTCCGGTCCAGGGAGGACCTGGCCTGGCAGTTCGGTCTGGACTGTTCCCATGGGGCACAGGGTCAAGACTGATTTGCATATGGCTGGGTCCAAACTGGGGTGGCGTAGTGGGCAAAAGAACGATGGATTTAACCCAGATCTTTTGACTGGCGGAGAATGTTTGCATTGTCAGCATTCCGTCCATCATTTGTTTGCTGTAACACTTTTCGCCCTAAGTGGGATGGGTATGCCCAGACGTGGGTCCCTTGCTCACTGTGCCACTGGATTCAAGCTAGCCTGGCTGAAGAAGGGTGACATACCCTGAAACCGGTCCCAGGATGCTTGTTTCCGGTCCAGGGAGGACCTGGCCTGGCAGTTCGGTCTGGACTGTTCCCATGGGGCACAGGGTCAAGACTGATTTGCATATGGCTGGGTCCAAACTGGGGTGGCGTAGTGGGCAAAAGAACGATGGATTTAACCCAGATCTTTTGACTGGCGGAGAATGTTTGCATTGTCAGCATTCCGTCCATCATTTGTTTGCTGTAACACTTTTCGCCCTAAGTGGGATGGGTATGCCCAGACGTGGGTCCCTTGCTCACTGTGCCACTGGATTCAAGCTAGCCTGGCTGAAGAAGGGTGACATACCCTGAAACCGGTCCCAGGATGCTTGTTTCCGGTCCAGGGAGGACCTGGCCTGGCAGTTCGGTCTGGACTGTTCCCATGGGGCACAGGGTCAAGACTGATTTGCATATGGCTGGGTCCAAACTGGGGTGGCGTAGTGGGCAAAAGAACGATGGATTTAACCCAGATCTTTTGACTGGCGGAGAATGTTTGCATTGTCAGCATTCCGTCCATCATTTGTTTGCTGTAACACTTTTCGCCCTAAGTGGGATGGGTATGCCCAGACGTGGGTCCCTTGCTCACTGTGCCACTGGATTCAAGCTAGCCTGGCTGAAGAAGGGTGACATACCCTGAAACCGGTCCCAGGATGCTTGTTTCCGGTCCAGGGAGGACCTGGCCTGGCAGTTCGGTCTGGACTGTTCCCATGGGGCACAGGGTCAAGACTGATTTGCATATGGCTGGGTCCAAACTGGGGTGGCGTAGTGGGCAAAAGAACGATGGATTTAACCCAGATCTTTTGACTGGGGGAGAATGTTTGCATTGTCAGCATTCCGTCCATCATTTGTTTGCTGTAACACTTTTCGCCCTAAGTGGGATGGGTATGCCCAGACGTGGGTCCCTTGCTCACTGTGCCACTGGATTCAAGCTAGCCTGGCTGAAGAAGGGTGACATACCCTGAAACCGGTCCCAGGATGCTTGTTTCCGGTCCAGGGAGGACCTGGCCTGGCAGTTCGGTCTGGACTGTTCCCATGGGGCACAGGGTCAAGACTGATTTGCATATGGCTGGGTCCAAACTGGGGTGGCGTAGTGGGCAAAAGAACGATGGATTTAACCCAGATCTTTTGACTGGGGGAGAATGTTTGCATTGTCAGCATTCCGTCCATCATTTGTTTGCTGTAACACTTTTCGCCCTAAGTGGGATGGGTATGCCCAGACGTGGGTCCCTTGCTCACTGTGCCACTGGATTCAAGCTAGCCTGGCTGAAGAAGGGTGACATACCCTGAAACCGGTCCCAGGATGCTTGTTTCCGGTCCAGGGAGGACCTGGCCTGGCAGTTCGGTCTGGACTGTTCCCATGGGGCACAGGGTCAAGACTGATTTGCATATGGCTGGGTCCAAACTGGGGTGGCGTAGTGGGCAAAAGAACGATGGATTTAACCCAGATCTTTTGACTGGCGGAGAATGTTTGCATTGTCAGCATTCCGTCCATCATTTGTTTGCTGTAACACTTTTCGCCCTAAGTGGGATGGGTATGCCCAGACGTGGGTCCCTTGCTCACTGTGCCACTGGATTCAAGCTAGCCTGGCTGAAGAAGGGTGACATACCCTGAAACCGGTCCCAGGATGCTTGTTTCCGGTCCAGGGAGGACCTGGCCTGGCAGTTCGGTCTGGACTGTTCCCATGGGGCACAGGGTCAAGACTGATTTGCATATGGCTGGGTCCAAACTGGGGTGGCGTAGTGGGCAAAAGAACGATGGATTTAACCCAGATCTTTTGACTGGGGGAGAATGTTTGCATTGTCAGCATTCCGTCCATCATTTGTTTGCTGTAAC
This sequence comes from Calotriton arnoldi, assembly GCA_963921515.1. Classification (NCBI taxonomy): domain Eukaryota; kingdom Metazoa; phylum Chordata; class Amphibia; order Caudata; family Salamandridae; genus Calotriton; species Calotriton arnoldi. The sequence continues at coordinate 162,259 of CAWUFW010007656.1, read as the reverse complement.
ACTTTTCGCCCTAAGTGGGATGGGTATGCCCAGACGTGGGTCCCTTGCTCACTGTGCCACTGGATTCAAGCTAGCCTGGCTGAAGAAGGGTGACATACCCTGAAACCGGTCCCAGGATGCTTGTTTCCGGTCCAGGGAGGACCTGGCCTGGCAGTTCGGTCTGGACTGTTCCCATGGGGCACAGGGTCAAGACTGATTTGCATATGGCTGGGTCCAAACTGGGGTGGCGTAGTGGGCAAAAGAACGATGGATTTAACCCAGATCTTTTGACTGGGGGAGAATGTTTGCATTGTCAGCATTCCGTCCATCATTTGTTTGCTGTAACACTTTTCGCCCTAAGTGGGATGGGTATGCCCAGACGTGGGTCCCTTGCTCACTGTGCCACTGGATTCAAGCTAGCCTGGCTGAAGAAGGGTGACATACCCTGAAACCGGTCCCAGGATGCTTGTTTCCGGTCCAGGGAGGACCTGGCCTGGCAGTTCGGTCTGGACTGTTCCCATGGGGCACAGGGTCAAGACTGATTTGCATATGGCTGGGTCCAAACTGGGGTGGCGTAGTGGGCAAAAGAACGATGGATTTAACCCAGATCTTTTGACTGGGGGAGAATGTTTGCATTGTCAGCATTCCGTCCATCATTTGTTTGCTGTAACACTTTTCGCCCTAAGTGGGATGGGTATGCCCAGACGTGGGTCCCTTGCTCACTGTGCCACTGGATTCAAGCTAGCCTGGCTGAAGAAGGGTGACATACCCTGAAACCGGTCCCAGGATGCTTGTTTCCGGTCCAGGGAGGACCTGGCCTGGCAGTTCGGTCTGGACTGTTCCCATGGGGCACAGGGTCAAGACTGATTTGCATATGGCTGGGTCCAAACTGGGGTGGCGTAGTGGGCAAAAGAACGATGGATTTAACCCAGATCTTTTGACTGGCGGAGAATGTTTGCAT